>ML777539.1:231367-265379 GCA_009831015.1 Picea engelmannii | reverse complement strand
TCGACACCCAGCAGGACTACTACACCCTTTACCCATCCCAGAATGGAAATGGGAAACCATCTCCATGGATTTTATCACTGGATTACCAACTTCAACCAAACAAAATGATGCCATTATGGTGGTGGTAGATAAACTGAGCAAGTATGCTCATTTAATCCCCATCAAATCAACCTGCAAGGCGATAGATATCACCCAAATATTCATGAAAGAGGTATTCAGACTGCACGGTATGCCGAAAGAAATAGTGTCTGACAGAGACCCAAAATTTACTTCCAATTTTTGGAGATCGTTGATGGCAGGGTTGGAGACCAAATTGTTGTTCAGCACCGCCTAGCACCCTCAAACCGACGGACAGACAGAAAGAGTGAATCAGATATTAGAGGATATGTTAAGGATGCATGTAATGCATCAACCCAGGAAATGGGAAGACTACTTGCCATTGGTAGAATTTGCCTACAACAACGGCTACCAAGCATCCATAAAGATGAGTCCCTTCGAGGTCCTCTATGGTAGGCTGTGTAATACTCCAGTCAGCTGGAGTAACCCTGTAAACAGGATTTCTATTGGACCCGATATGTTGAAAGAAATGGAACAGCAAGTGACTCAGATAAAACAAAATCTGAAGGTCGCTCAGAACCGATAGAAAAGTTATGTTGATCAAAAGAGAACTCCAAGAGAGTTCAAAATGGGAGACCATGTATATCTTAGAATTAAGCCCAGAAGGAGTTCTTTCAAAATGGGAGCTTGTGCCAAATTGGCACCCCGGTATTTTGGACCCTTTGAGGTTCTAGATAGAGTTGGACCTGTAGCCTATCGGCTAGCACTTCCTCCCACAGTAAAAGCACATAATGTTTTCCATGTTTCATTATTGAAGAAATATGTACATGATGCTAATCATATAATTGACTTGTCTGTGATCCAGGTGGAACCGAAGGGAGAATTTCTACCAAAACCCCAATGCATACTGGACAGAAAGGAAACCCCGCTCCGGAACAGAACCATTGCACAGGTCAAGGTGCAGTGGAAACATTTTGGTCCAAATGAGGCTACATGGGAAATGGAGGATGCTATGAGATAGGCATATCCGATTTTGTTTACTTATGTACATGCAATTCATGTTAGTAGCTAAGAACATCGAGGACGATGTTCCTTTTTAAGGGGGAGGGAATTGTAACACCTTGTTTCCCCCAGCTTGTAAATATAACTGGACTGGCCAAGAACTATGGCAAACTCATAAATATGAATATGTGATGTAAATGGACCTTGAGGAAAAGGTCAATGAATGTGAAAAACATTTTGAATTTATTGCAGGACTGCTGAGAGGGGATGTGCAGAAAAGAGACCACGATGGCGGTAGAAGGCACCTGAAAAGGTGGCGTTAACTTCCACCAGGAATTAATACCGTATTTGGACTCCACTGGCCCAGAGAACCAAAAGCGGCTCACTGGCCCCAAATTTAATGTCTCGCAGGCTGGTAGGTGGACGACTTGATGAGGGATGGGATGGTGAACTTCCCATCCGTAGATTCATCAGGCCTAATCGGGGCGAGGGTAATCGTGCCACACGTAACCTCGCAAGAAGATAAGGCATATGGCAGAAGCGATTGGAGGGGATAGACGCGAGGGGAACTCTGGCATTACGCAGAGTGAGTGATAGCAGAGAGGAAGGATTGCAACCTTCGCTCCTGGTCACTGGCAGACAGAGAGACGCAGTCTCAGAGCATCGTGGTCTCAGCTCGGGGGTGGCTAGTGGTAAATCCGTCGGGAGTCACTGAGCCTACGGTTGGGTGGAAACGAGCACCCCTCTCAACAGTTTCTCATACTTCTGGTGTTACTCCTGATAAGTGTTTTATATATTGCGTCTTGAAATTCATATACTGATATATATATGCTCGTAGAACTGTGAAATTATGAATGATTACAGTATAAGAATGTCTGTGCAGTGTTTTGATAAGAACTAATAGATATATGCTTACAATAGAAAGACCTCGCGTGGCTTATGTTGATAAGTGAATCTAATTATGCCTAGGTTGAACTAAGTTAGGCTTCCAGCTCATTCTCAGGAAGATGTTTACCTTTGTCTGTTTCCAGGAAAGCCCCGGGATAGGACTCTTCATAGAAATTCCCTTCTTGGAAAGGTTTTCCAAGAACCTGGAAAAGGGACTTGAATGGGCAAGTCTTAATAACCCTGTACGAGGAGGAATGACCCTCTTAAGGTTCTGAGATAGCAGTGTAGGGATAAGTAACAAATCAACGAACGAGATCTCGTTGGATGACCCATAGCCATTCACGACCGTTAGATTGATGAAAGTAACAAGGGTGTTACATACCTTGCCCCTTTTTCCCTCTATCTTCGTGAACAGCGAGGAAATTGGGATCGTAGATCCCAAGGCCCAGGAGAACAATCGAACCATTGATCTTTCCACATCCACGAAGTAGTGGAAGAATGCCCAAGGTGGGACAATCTGAGCCGTTCGATCTCATTCAGAAATCCCTTCAACCGTTGGATCGGGTTAAGATTCTCGGAGTTTAGTCTCTGGAGTGTGCGTGGGAAGAATGGATCTAGGTCATTAGATCTTGGCCCATTTACCCGTTAGCCATCAAATCGGATAGGAGGTGCACGGGGTTTAACCCTTCTCACACCAGGTAGACGTCTCAACCTTCATTGGGATATCGGCACTCGGGAAATTGGAGTTCCTGAGGTCGAAGGAATCGAGACATCACAAGTCTCGAAATCCCAGAGAGATCAGAACCGTCCATCTGAGAGAGGACGCGTTTCACGTGATCATCCGTTCCATAGATCCGAGCACTAGACATTGGGATATCGGCATTTGGGAAATCAGAGTTCCTGAGGTCGAAGGAATCGGGACATCACAAGTCTCAAAATCCCGTAGAGATCAGAACCGTCTATCTTGAGGAGGACGCGTGGCAGCAATCGGTGCCATCGGGGAAAGTCCCGACAGGAAGTTGTTGATCGGCATTTGGGTCATCGGGATATCGGGGATCCTGGTGACAAAGTTTTTATGCAGGATGGAATCACGAAGTCCGAAACCCCGATGAGTGGGAGCCAGCTGTCAGCACAACAGACAAGGAAGGAAGCGCCATTGGGTGGGCCAGCTGTCAACATGGCGGAGAATCAGGGTTTGAGGGATTGGCAGTCCCGTAGGCAAATGTTTTTCGACGTTTGAAACGCCGAACCTCGAGGGAGATCAGGGACCGTTGATCCAGTAGACGATGAGGGTTGTTGATTAAGCTAAAGGCGGGCAGGAGTTGCTAGCTGACAGCATAGTGGAGAGTCAGGATTCGAGGGATCGTGAATCCTGAGGACGATTACACCTTGGCATTGGAAACCCCGAAGCCCCGATAGGTAATATGACTACGGTCATATAGAGGAGGTCACGTGGACCAAGAGTCTAATCTGGAGGGCTAATGGAAATTAGAGCTTACCGGGAATTTGAAACCCAAAACCCGGGAAGGAGGTAAGACTGTGGTCATGGGGATAGTGGTCATATGGGCCGGGAGCCTAGCCAGGGGAGCTAGTGCGTAAAGAGCGCGTCAAGATTCGAGGGATCGTGAATCCTGAGGACAAGTGCATTTTGGCACTTGAAAGTCCGAAACCCCGATAGGAGGATATAAAGTTGCGGTCTTATGAGAGCGGTCATATGAACCGAAGGGCATAGCCAGGAGGGGCTAAGGCCGGAAGAGAGCTCATCGGAGATCGGGGAATCGAGAGCATAGGAACTCTTGACATCAAAAAGGACGAAACCCCGAAAACCCAAAAATTGTCATCAGGAAAGACCACGGTTATGAGTAGAAAGACGGGTAGGTGCATGAAAGACATGTGGATCGGGGATTGGCATTTTGTTGTTGTAAGCTTCGAGGATTCTCATTATTGAGAATTCAATGAAAAACTTTGATTTTAGGTAGTGGGTATGTTACAGATAAGGAAGGACATATGATGAAATTCATTGAAAGATTGCAGAAAGATGCCTAGGCTCGTCGAGCTGATAGTCGAAAGCTCATGAGGGTCAGGGATCAGCAGGGAGAATTCAACTTAAAAATGTTGAAGAGCTTGGAAAGAATAGAAAGGAAGTTGGAGAAGGGGAGTGGCTCAAGAAAGACAGAGAGTCACAGGACCCCTGAGAGAAGAAGAAGATTGAGGAGTGGTAGCAGACATCATCGTCGCTCCCCAAAGCATTGCAGCAGGGAAGCACACAGTAGTTCAAGCCCATCTCCTACTAGAAAACACCGAACATATAGAAGGGATGAATTGAAAGGAGATATGAACAAGATCAAACCTCCAACGTTCGATGGAGAACATAAGAAGGAGGAAGATGCCGAAACATGGTTTCTAGGCATGAGGAAATATTTCCAACTGCAAAATTATTCCCCTCATGCAGAAGGAAGAATTGTGATGCATCAACTAAAGGGAAAAGCATCCATGTGGTGGGATCAGTTTGTGCAGGTGGAACACATTAGAGAGAAAGATATCACTTGGAAGGACTTCAAGAGGTATCTCGAGAAGAAATACCTGACCAAAAGATACTATGGCAGGAAGATGAAGGAGTTATTCGAACTCAAGTTGGGTAGCATGACCATCGATGAATACGAATGAAGGTTTTTGGAACTACTGAAGTATGTTTTGTTCATCAAAGATGAGGCTGTCAAGATTTAGAGATATTTGAGTGGACTGCCACCTTCCATTGGTGACAAGATTCAGTATGATGATCCAAAGATTATGGAAGAAACAATAAGAAGGGATAAATGCTTATATGAACAACAAAGAGAAAGGCCTACTTTTCGGAAGGCTTGGGATGATCAGAAGAAGTTCAGGAAAGAGAAGAGGAAGAAGGGAAACAAGCCTCCCTTTTTCAGAAATAGTCCTCAATGACATCCATCTTTTAGAGAGCCCAGGAAGGCTGAAGTGGGTGAGCAAATGTCAAGACCTCCACCTATGGAGTGTTGGGGATGTAAAGGAAACCATAGGTACAGAGACTGCCCCCACAGAAAAGATAAAGCGAGAATTGTCCACAATGTTCAGCAAGCTGAAACAGTGGAGGATATGGGCAGCAGGATGCCAAGGATCTACGTAGCCCTGGACAACAAGCAAGCAGAATTTCAATTGCACATGATTGAAGTGGAAGGTATGATCAACAACTGACCATTTATTATTTTAATTGATTCTGGAGCTAGCCATAGTTATGTAGATCCTAGGGTGGTGGAAAGTTTGCATTTATCAAGAATCAAACATGAAAGGTCTTGGTTAGTGCAGTTGGATACAGGAACCAAGAGAAAGTTCACTGAATTGGTTAAATCATGTTCAGTAGACATGAATGGATTGAGCATGAAGGCTGAATTGAATGTTCTGCCTTTAGGCTCTTACAACTGCTAAATTGGGATGGACTGGTTGGACCAGCACCATGCCCTCCTAGATTGTCATAACAAGAGGTTTACATGCCTGGATGAGGAGGAAAATTGGAAAACAGTCCAAGGAATTCCCAGAGTTGTGGCTGTTAAAGAAATCTCAGCCATGCAGCTAAAGAAGTGTTACCGGAAAGGCTGTCAATTGTTTGCAGCCCGTGTGTAGGAAGCATCCAGAGATGAAGTCTCAAGAATTGAAGACCATAAGGTACTCATAGAGTTCAAGGATGTATTTCATGAGGTACCTGGACTACCTCCGAAGAGAGACATTGATTTCTCTATAAATTTGATGCCTGGAGCAGCTCTAGTTTTGAAAGCTCCTTATAGAATGAGTACACCAGAGTTGAAAGAGTTACAATTGCAACTTGAAGAGATTCTGAAGAAGGGGTACATTCACCCAAGCGTGTCACCTTTGGGTGCCTCGGTCCTATTCATGAAGAAGAAGGATGGAACGTTGAGGATGTGCATTGATTTCCGACAGTTGAACAAGGTAACTGTCAAAAACAAGTATCCTCTGTCGAGGATCGATGATCTTTTCGATCAGCTGAAGGGTGCGAAAATATTTTCAAATATAGATCTCAGATTAGGATATCACCAGGTAAGAATAAAGGATGAGGACATCAGCAAGACCATCTTTAGAACAAGGTACGGTCATTACGAGTTCACAGTGGTGTCGTTTGGACTGTCAAACGCACCTATTGTTTTTATGTACTTGATGAATGGTGTATTCGGGGACTATTTAGACAAGTTTGTCATAGTCTTCCTAGATGACATATTGGTGTATTCCAAGTTAGAGGAAGAGAATGAAAAACACCTGAGGATGGTGCTACAAGTATTGAGAGAACACCAGTTGTATGTCAAGTTGAGCAAATGCTCATTTTATCAAAGACAGATCCATTACTTGGGACATATTATTTCAGAAGAAGGGATCGTTGTGGATCATGATAAGGTTGAGGCCATCCGAGAATGGTCATCACCAAGGAATGTGACAGAATTTAGATACTTTATGGGTCTGGCGGGATACTACAGAAGGTTTATCACGGGGTTCTCAAAGATAGCCCACCCTATCACTTCCTTGCAAAGGAAGGAGAAAACGTTTTAGTGGACTGAAGAGTGTGAAGAGAGTTTCCAACAATTGAAGAAGTTGTTAACCAACACTCTAATCCTGAGAATTGCAGATCCAAATATGGATTTTGTGGTGTGCATAGATGTGTGTAAGGAAGGGTTGGGAGGAGTCCTCAGCCAAGTTGGATTTGTAATCTGTTATGAGTCCAGGAAACTGAAAGAGCATGAAAGGAATTATGCCACTCACGATTTGGATCTGGCAGCAATCGTCCACACTCTAAGGAAATGGAGACATTACCTCATGGGAAGAAGATTTGAATTGAGAACAGACCACTACGGTCTGAAATATTTGTTTGATCAGCCGACTTTAAATGCTAGACAAAGTAGGTGGTTGGAGTTTCTTTGCGAATACGACTTTGATATCAAGCATATCAAAGGGAAGGAAAACAAGGTGGTTGATGCACTCAGCAGAAAAGTGCATGACTTACATGCTACAACCATTAGCATGTACAGGACTGATATTAAGGATAGAATTTTGGAAGTTACAAATGCATATTTGCAGTACAGATATTAGCTACAGCAGAGTGAAAGGCCACAGAAAAGGGAAAGTTACACCTTGGAAGCTGATGGATTACTTATGTATAAAGACAGAGTGTATATACCCAATGTCCAGGAATTGAAACTTGCGATTCTAAAAGAAATGCAGAGCGTGACTTACGCTGGACACCCTGGATATCAGAAGATTGTGGCAGTAGTCAAAATCCATTATTTTTGGCCAGGTATGAAGAGAGAGATCGTTGAATACATCGCCAGATGTATGGAGTGCCAGAAAGTTAAGGCTGGGCATAGGCACCCAGCAGGGTTGCTGCAACCTTTACCCATTCCTGAGTGGAAGTGGGAAGTGGTGATGATGGATTTTATTACAGGATTTACCAGAACGAGAAAGAAGCATGATTCGATCATGGTGGTGGTGGACAAGCTTACAAAAGCTGCCCATTTTATTCCACTAAAAACCACTTACAAGGCAGCAGATGTTGTTGATATCTTCTTAAAAGAAGTGGCACGCTTGCATGGAATTCCTAAGATGATTGTGTCTAATAGGGACCCAAAATTCACCTTGAAATTCTGGAAAGGATTCGGAACGAGTCTGAATTTTAGTACAGCGTATCATCCCGAGTCTGATGGACAGACAAAGAGGGTGAACAGAGTAATAGAGGACATGTTAAGAATGTACGTGATGGAAAAACCATCAATATGGGAAGACTACCTGCATTTGGTAGAATTCGCCTACAATAATGGGTATCATGCATCGTTGAAGATGAGCCCATTTGAATCACTTTATGGAAGAAAGTGCAACACTCCAGTGAGCTGGGATAATCCAGCTAACAGAGTAGTAGTTGGGCCAGAGTTTCTCAAAGAGATGTAAGACCAAATGATAAGAATTAAACAGAATTTGAAAGCTGCCCAGGGTAGGCAGAAAAGTTATGCTGATAAGAACATAACCCACAGAGAATTCAAAGTGGGTGATCATGTTTTCTTGAAAGTGAAAATTAACAGGAGTTCCCTGAAGCTAGGAAGTTGTGCCAAGTTGGTAGCAAGATACTGTGGGCCTTTTGAAATCCTGGAAAGGATTGGGCCAGTTGCATACATGCTTGCATTACCTGCATCTATGACTCTACGTAATGTGTTTCATGTTTCACTGTTTAAGAAATATATACCTGATGCTAATCATGTTATCAACTGGAATGTGATTCAGATGGAACCAGAAGGTGTCTTGCAAGTGCATCCTGTGCGCATATTGGACAGGAAAAGAAAACAGCTCTGGAATCGAGCCATAGAGATTGTAAAGGTCCAGTGGACTTGGTACGGTCCTAAGGACGCGACATGGGAGAATGGAGATGTTATGCGGGCAGAGTACCCGCATCTTTTTGAAAATTTTGGAAATCATGCAGATACAGTGTGAAGTTGAACTAAGGACAGTGCAGAAATAAGGGGAGGGGAATTGTAATGTCCCCAACGCCGAGCCCTATTGTAAATCTTGTTTATGAAATGAATTGTAAATATGTTTGTAGGCTGGTGAGCCGAGTTTATATAATCTAGGGGGCTTATGTGATTGTTAGGCCAGAGAGCCTAAGTGTTGAAGGCTAGGAGCCTGATTTTGTACATGTATCCATGCAGAACATTAATAAAAATATAAACACCATCGCATGCAGGCCGACACGATGAATGAGTGATGAGGGACTAAGCTTCTACAGAGTAGGAAAGGGATTAGGGGTTGGAAGGTGGGAAAAGGGGGCTAAGTGTGGATCCTAGGGGCTAAGTGTTGAGCCTAGGGGCTTAAGTCCTTGGGAATAATATTTTAATATTATTCCAGAAAAGAACTTGTGAATAATATGTCTTATCCTAAGTCCTTTTGGAAGGACAGGCAACTTCCAAATGGAAGGAATGCATGTTGATGTAAACGCATGCAGTTTCATGGGTGACAAGTGTCAACCCAAGTGCATGCAGTTAAAATGGCTGAGATGAGCCGTGAGGGGGTTCCTCCTCCATTCTACCCAATATTCTGAACCGTACATTCCATCCGACCTCGGTAAGAGACTTCGTGCAATTCTGAAACAGGGAAAAATAGTTTGTGTTGACTTCGGGGATAGCCTGTGTTGATCTATGGAAATTCGATGCATCCTCCATCTGAGAAGATCGAACCTGTGCGTGGAGTCTCTATCCCAAAGCCATAACTGTGAGACCATTATGTCATTGTGGAGCCTGTTGGAAAGCCTGTGTCTATTTTCCCCGTTGGTTGTTGTGGCGATGTAGTGCTGGACTGTGTGTGGTTGGTTGGCCAGTTTGTACAACACTCCCTCCAGGTGAGAGAGGTGATTGAAGTTGGAAGAACAGAATGCTTGGCCTGTGAGCAATTCTCTCCAGGTGAGAGAGTGCGCAGAGGAAGGAGAGAACTCTTGGAAGGAACCCTGTAGCTTCCATAGAGCTCGGAGACTTCCGGTCCGGTCTACTGCTAAAACCCAAGGCAAGGGAGGTTAGCAGCCGAAGGACTGTCTAGGTGACAAAGAATATGTATACTCCTAGGGTGGAACAGGCATGTGGGGAAGGAGAGTCTGTGGGCAGTGAGTATGAGTGGTTCCTGGGAGAGAATTCCTTCCTTGTGACCATGTGTTTTCCCTGTAACCTCAGCCTAGCCTAGGATTCCTTGCCCTGGGGTGGAGCTCAGTCCCAGCGCGAGGGTGACCTACTACTGAGCTTGATGAGTAGTGCGGTCTAAGGCTGGGAGGTTCATGGAAGGCCTACACCTGGTTGGTGGAATTACCAATGTTTTCAAAGATAAGTACTAGATGATGTTTCAATTATGTTTTTGCATGTCAGTGTATTTATAATTATCATTTATTTTGTTGTGCATATGAATTAATGCTAATGCCATGTTTTAAAATTATGTTAGCAGTAATTATGAGGCTTACTCTGAGTTTAAATATGTTTTATTGCTTAAATGCATGTTGTTTACATAATTAAGTGCCAGTATTGTTTTTCTGCGAAGTAGCGCCTGCCTGGCCCGGGAAAGGGGGTGTTACAGTATGGTATTAGAGCGTCAAAGTTGAAACAGAAAGAGTGTTACAGCCTCCAAGTTTGATTTTGGCGAGCATGAAGGGAAAAAAGATCACTTGGAAATATTTTCTATTTTAGAGAGTTTGAAAAGGGCTTAAAGAAGACTCCAGGGGAGATTCTTTTCTCAAGTAATCCAGACAAGGCCGAAAAGAATACATGAATTCTCGTTAGATGTTTCTTTCAAAGTTTAAGCGATATTGAAAGACAACAAACCATGCTCTTTAGGGAGTCTCATGGTTAAAGCCAAGAATGATGACTAGAAAGAAGAATGAGGATTCAATACGTAATCATGGCGGAACTAAAAAGGACTCATAATCCTATGGATAAAACTCACAGCATGGACGCCAAAATGCAGCAAATCATCTACTTAGGGAATCCATGTAGAGGAAGGCTCTACCACCTAATTACGACACTTCTAAAGAAGATGAGAAGGTTCTGTGTCGCACTTCGGTGGGATCGATCCTATGGCAAAGCGGAAAAGTCAATAATATGCAAAATGCAGGGGGTGAAAACCTAACCTATATGCAATAATTGAAAAAAGGACTTTTACCATGGGATGATATAAGTGTAAACCATCTCAAGAAAAACACCAAACTAAAAGAATAAGTTCATCAGAACGACTCGAAGATATCTCAAAAGAGAACTTAAGTAGCTACCAAGTCAGGAAAGGGGAAAAGGGGACGAAATTAGGGAAAAAAGGGCCAAAATTTTCTATAAATAGAGGTGGACAACTCATTTTAACCATTGCAATTTGGAAAATAACCAAAAAGGTCAAAAACCCTCTTCCTCGAAATGTGAATTCAAGGAGCTACGGTGGATGAAAAAACCTCACACTTGGACCAAGTAAGTACAAACAATCCTCTCTTTCAATTTCATGCTTCCTTTCATGCTAATTTTAATGTTTGGAAGGCGTGTGCCCTTGTAAAAGGGTCGGGCCTGCGTGTACGCAGGATGTCCATGCTCAGCCCACGTATGTACGTAGGTAAAGTAATACTTAGCCTGTGTACATACGTGACTGTCTTAAAGGAAGACCACATACACCTATTTAAATGTTAAAAAATAAGGGCTAATCCTTTCCAAATGCTTGTGCAACATGATGTATGTCCATTGGAGAGAAAGGGAACACAAGGAATTAGATGTCTTGGTTGAGGAGGATCCCAGAGCCATCGCTATGATGAAATAATGTGGCATGTGGAAATTCTTCCAATGTCCATTCATGAGGGAACAACCTAGATTATTGAACCATTTGGTAGAGTATCGGCATCCCTATGCAAAGGAATTCATGCTAGAGGGTTAGTCACTAACTCCAACGACGGAGGATATCTAGTTTTTGATCGGACTCTCTAGAAGGGGGGAACCGGTCAATCTGAGGACCTTTCCTCCAAGGACATACAACATCAAGGATTACATCGAGATGTACTATGAGGTCGGTAACGAGAAAGTAGGATATCAAGTGTCGATACACAAGATTAATAACCTCCATCTTCAGATTGTGGAATCCGCAACACTTCCTCAGGCCTCCTGTGCACAGACGCATTATGCGGTTCAGTTTTTGGAGGCCACTATTTTCGACTGGAGTACATGCATAAAGAAACAACTCACAGACTATCGCGGGATGACAAACAAGAACTTCGGGTTCAGAACAATATTGTGCACTTTCTTCTTCTTCGAGAGTGCCTAGTCTTAGCTCGAGAGAGATAGTATGGGGGCATATTTCCTCCTTTTCTTCATTATGTAGGTGGGCATTTTTTATGCCTAGACAGGGTGGAGGGAGAACCCAAGAGGCTTTTGATGGCAAGTTTTATGATTGGTGGGCCCGTCAAATTCCCATTATTGAGTATTTTTGGGACTATAACAGATCCCTCCTAATGTGCGAGGTTAGAAGAACCATTGATGGCTAAAATACATTACAATATCTTCCCCATTGGAGTCGCCAATTCTGCTAATAGGGAAAATTCCCCTATACTGGGTCAAGGTACAGGAAGAGCATTGACTTCCCTTAAAAGATAGTTATATTCCTAAGCTACCCCAAAACTATCTAAACTGAATGACAAGAGAGAGGAAAGAAGGTCAATAGGTACACCTTTGGTCCTTGTAGCTGGTGTAGACCTATTTCACCTTTGCAACTTCCTAGATTGTGGGTCTCCTCCCAAAGTTGACCTGCAAAATCTTAGGAAAACGATGCTACAACATATACGATCTCTACTTATCACTTTCAATATTCAGATATAGATATATATGCATAAATCAATAAAAGCATATAGACATAATGTTTTGGGACAAGAATGAACTCTTTTATTCGATATTAATATTACAAAGATTACACCTTCGTTGGCAATCACTCCGTGAACCAGGTCTGGGATCCTCTATCATGGATCCAAGTGCATCAATCCCATGCAAGCTTCTCACAATCAACTGATCACTTGGGAAAGGAGAAAGGTTTCTATAAGGAGAAAGGGTTGGAGGGGAATGTTGAGGCTAAAACACAGAAGAGGATGCAAAACATGGGCTAAGAAGGGGAAGGGATTTTGGCAGGGTTTTATTATTCTCTTGCTTGTTGTGTAAATGAGACCCAAAGACCTCTTTTTACATGAGAAAAATATGGTTATTCAGTTTCGGGACAGGATACAATGGGTAAAATGGTTGGGAAACCCTCAATAGCCCATAAACTCCGTCGAATTCCTTGCAATTTTATATTTTTTGCAATTTTTGGAGGTAAACGCGGGCTAACTAGTATGCAACTCGTGTGTGTACGCGGGCTAACTAGTATGTATCTTGTGTGTGTATGTGGGCTATTATTTCAACAGGGTGCATACATGTTCCAAAAAATAGTTTTTCAAGAAGAAGCCTCAGTAGTATTTGGGAAAAATATGTAAGTGGAAAGGCTAATGCCATGTATGCATAGGTAAGGAATTTTTGGACTATAGCAATTACCTTGCTGCTTTGCAAATATGGTCCTAAAAATGATGTTGTTGTAATCTGGTTGAATGTTGAACATTTTTCACACTTTTTGCATCACGTGTTGAAATTTTCCTCAATTATTCGAATCTCCTGTTATTACAGGAAATGACTGTGTTTGTCTATGGAAGTGACTTAAGTCCTTTTATTGTTGAAATTGGAAGTATTCTTCTGATGTAGAGAAATGAAGTTTTTGGTTTTGCTACAGAGGAAAGAAATATAATGACAGAGATGTAGGATGAAGTATGAACCATAAGAGAATGTAATATGAAAATGAAATGTACTATGGAACCAAAAGAAATTGTTGTTTCTCTGCCCCACTTGAAAGTTTGGAAACTATTGTTGTTTTACCTCATTTGAAGGTATGAAAATTGTTGTTGCTCTCCCCCACATTGAGAGCTTTGCATGTCCTCATGCAAATGAAGTAAGGGAGCTAATATGTGCATGGATACTCTTTGACAATGCTTGAGGGTTGAGTGGACTTTGTGAAAGCTTGAGATGGCACATGAGAGTGAGGGATGTTGAAGTTGAGACCAAAGTATCTACACTTGAACTAAGAGAAAAATGAATTTTTGCATGTTATTGGACATGTCAAATAAGAAAATGTTGGGTTGCTACCTGAAACAAGACTGAGTTGCAATCTGTTATTGGGACAATATATTGACACGATGTTTCTACTTAACTCAACGTGAGTATCATTCCATGTTCATGCTAGCATATTCATGATGCTTGTTGAAGTGTTGTATGTTTCCTTACTTGAAACTACTGTTTTTTTCCACATGCTGGAAATTTTGTCTTTGGAGAACATTCTCATTTGCGAGAGATGGTTGAAAAAGGTTGAACATGGTTGATGCTAAATTGGGACTGATATAATGTTACACTGATAATTCTAATCACTTCTATCTGTGATCAGTTTATTGAATTTCTTTGAAACTTTACATTTGAAGGAGAATGAAAAAAAACTTTCACAATTCCTGTAATTTCCTATAATTGACATATTTCTGGAAATTATCATAAAATTTTCTTTGAAAACATGTCCATACATCCTTTAATGTGATTTTTCTTAAAATTGAACCTAAATCTTACTCAAATTGTTGTATTCTACACAAAACTCGTGTTTCATAATTTCCTAATTCGGTCCCATTGGTTTGCAAATGAATTGCAAAGTTTGTCCCTGAAAACAATATCCTACAAGAAATCTGAAAATAACAACTTGCTATAGGAATTCTTGTAATTGATTGGATTTCTAAATTATTCCAAACCTAGAGCCTATGAGTTTTGAGGAATGACTTCTTTGAATGGGGAAAAGAGAAAACTTTTAGGCTTCAAAGTAGAAGTTGATTTTATAAATCTTGAACTATGCAGGGGAAAAAATATTTTCAAAGAAACTGAACTCTAAATCTAATTCTTGCAACAAGTTTATAAAAATACATCTTGAACATTGGAATATTGATAATCTGGAAGAAATTATAGGAAATATGTACAAGCTTTGACATTCTTTGCAATTGGAGTTATTGAATTATTGATGGATTCTACCCGCCAGTAACCTATTTTTCAAGTAGAGTTCATGCTTAGTTGTGCGAGTAACTTGGTTTTCACAACTAAGGTTATTTTTCTCTTTACTTTTTTTTTTGTTTTTTGTTTTTTTTAATACTCTCCTACTCTACTTGAAAAAGAAAGACCTCTTTCAAGGGTAGGAATACTTCCAATGCATCCATTCACATAGAAATATCTCTAGTGTACTCATATCCAAATCTGAAAAATATACCTTAATGAATACCAAGATATGAGAGGTCAGTTGCTTTTGTAGAGATGGTGCCAATAATTGTTGAAATATGGAGTGAAACTGCAGACTAATGACTAATTGAAACCAAAATTCTATATGATTTGTGCTTCCTTGTTTCCTTGATTTCCTGTAGTTTTTATTGTTACCCCCTCAGACTAGGGGTAACTAAGGATATCATGTATGAAGGCCCACAAGTAGCATACATGGAGTGTCGAGAGCCAAATTGACTAGCAAAGCTCTGCATGACCCCTCCTATCTTGACTTGCACCATTATGCATCACCAACAACAACAAAAACATCCATCACACCGACCTGGCCCCAGAGGAAAACATGTATTGCTTCATGAGGTAATAAGTCCAGTATCATGGTAAGTGTCACTCTAATAATTGAAGCATTTGAATATGTTTCAAAGGATCATTTCTTGATTGCAGAATGCGTGATTGGAAATTATACATTTTTCCTTAATTAACCTTGGTGGGTATCATTACGTCCTAGTAAGTTTGTCACCCTTGGGAATGGGGTGCTAATAGGGGATTCCTTGAAGAATCATCGTATTGTTCCCGATCATACTTATCACTATCCATACTTTTTCCATTTCACCTTCTCATATTTTGGGTTTTCATGTGCACTGACACAAGAAGGGATTGTACCTCATTTCATGGGAAGAAGGGGTTGAAGGCCCAGAGGGAAATGTAGTTGGAAAAATATAAAATCCAATCATAAACCTTCCAAATGTTCTCCCTAGGATTTCGAGAACAATGAGATGCTTCTCAAAAAAATGAGGGACTCGTAAAATAAATACTTAACTAATCAATCATGTCAACGAAGGTAGAGTGTATGTGGGCTATGCATTTCCTTTTTATTGCCCCTTATTGTCTTCAACTTGGAAAATCATGATGGCCAAGGTAGAGAGTATGTGGGCTATGCATTTTATTTTTAGTGCCCCTTATTGTCTTCAACTTGGAAACAATTTAATAAATTAATGGAAAATAGGCTTTGAAAAATGTTGCATCACAGACGAAGGGCATACACCCTCTACAAAGGCACCCATAAATGAAACAATACGAACCCTTGTATGTCAAAACACCATGCCCAGAAGTCTTACCCCATGTAACATACCTCAAATACCAACTACATTTTTTTTTTATATCCTTTTATCAATTATGTACAAAAGATTATGATATGGAAGAACTTGAATCCCTTGTTACAAGGTTTTCCTATTGTTATCAACCTAGGCTATAATTGCATAATCTAAAAAGAAATCCTATTTAATAAAAAAATTATTCCTACTATAGCATCAACATTACTATAACCCTAACCTTAAATTCCTAGCTTCTTAAGAAAAATTTGAATACCCAAAATAATTTCTACGAGATTATTATATCACCTGACTACTAGATTAATTTTCTATGTTAGTCTATAGTATTAACCAATTCTATAAAACTAAATTTCAAATCTTCATGAATTAACATTATGAAGTCAGGTGTAGGTTAAAGGCTCATTAATATCATAAGTTTTGATTAATTGATATGTCAAGCAATTATTTTTTTATCGATGACATGGTTTAACTCTTTGTTTTTTATTCCAAGCGGGACTTCAATGGTGGAGTTTTTCCAAGAGAAAATTTTTACAATTATATTAAAGTAAAAATGTAATTTTTACATCCGCAGTGCACCTTTGCTCATGTTCATACAAAAACTATTCATGGAATAGTAAAAGATTGGACATCCAGTACCATAATTCCAAAACATAACATGGATTAAAACTCTAATTCTAGATAGACTTCCAGATCCAAAATAAATACAGACTAAAAAAAACTGGTAGAGGTAATCTCTTTCCCAAAGATACAAAAACTCTCCCCTATTGCTTGTTGGATTACCAAAAAAAGATCCAGTAAAGAAGGGATAAAACAGTCACTTATAGATCCTTATGTGTCGAGGAGACCCTTCCTCGCCATTAGACCAGGAGGAAAGAAAGATAATTCCTTCAGGAGATATTAATGTAGATTTAGATAGACTATTCGCTTCTTTGTTTAATTCCCGATAGATGTGGAAAATTGTAAATCCTTGAAACTTCTGCTTAGCACCTTGAAACTTTTCTTCCATCCTTCCAAGGAGCCAACATGAAGCTCGCCTTTGAAATTTATCTAGTCTATGATCACCTTTGAGTCTCCCAGGATCTGAAGTTTGTTGAGTGATAAAAGATTTGCAATATAGAGAGTAGTCCATGCCCCAAGCAGCTCTGCCTTAGTGTTAGATCCTATCGCACAATTGAAATACCATTTGTAAGCCATCCTTGCAAATTCTTGAAGGATTCCTCCCACTCCACTACACGTGCCATCAGACTTGGCAGCACCATCAAAACTGGCTAGGGGATACTCTAAAGGGGGAAATATTGTGTTTGTTCTGAGTGACAATGATACATGATTTTCCACCGAGGTATGAAGAGCACCAAACAATATGATAACAACCCTGTTAACTGATGGGGCCTTTCCTTCAAAAACATATGCATTCCTTTCGAGCCAAATGAACCAGCAGGTTAATGTTGCTAGGCTACAAGGAACCGACTTGTTATTGCTCCAATTTGTTACACAGTCTTCAAAATCAGTTCCAATCCACAGCTGGTTGTATTTTCTACTTGAAATAATCTAATGCCAAACACTTTTCGTAAATGTACAGTGGATAAAAAAAATGGTTCACTTCTTCATTTGTGTCTTTGCACAAATAACAATGCCCATGCCCCAACCATCCTTTTAGTTGGAGTATTTTCCACGTTAATACTTTGTTTTCATCCATGATCCAAAAGAACAATTTAATTTTCATCTGAATGTTCCAGGACCATAAATTTTTACGCCACCAAATAGCCACCTGTAAATTCTGAGTGGAAGATAATGATGTATAGACATTTTTGGTAGTCAAGTAACCAGAAGAATCTCCTCTCGTCTATAAAAACTCGTCCTCATTATCCGATAGTGTTACTCCCACAGATAGGAGTGCCCGACGATACATGTCCCACTCCTCAGCTAAGTTACCTACAAGGGCCAGGTCCTTGCTGCTTAACCAAGTAGTCATAAAATACTCGTGATCCTGGGGACTCCTTGCATGTGCAAGGACTGAAACACCCTTTTGATTGAGTGTATTTAATAGAGAAACGGATAAAATTGACGCCTCTCCTATACCCAATATTTTTTCCATACCTAAATCAATTAAATGACCAGATCTGTGCTTCCAAATGAGCCAGTTAATAATCAACGGAACCAATTTTAAAAGATTGTTCCAGACTTTGGACGGTGAATGTTGTTTGAAAGTCGTCGATCGAATCCATTTTTGAACAGACATGTGGGAGAGATACTTCTCCTTTAAAACCTTTTGCCAAAGACCATTATGTGTTAAAACTCTCTAGAGTGTTGACGTGGCGACTGCTTTGCTGAAAGAGTAAATATTTAAAAGTCCCCATCCCCCCAACCTTTTTGGGCGAGTTAAGGTCTCCCAATGACAAAGGTGAAAATGATTAGTATCAACACTTCCATTCCAAAGAAAATTATATAAAAACTTCATAATTTATGAAGAATAGACAAAGGAATTGATGCCAAGGAGAACTAGTAAACTGGTTGATTCTCCAGCACAGCTTTACATAGGGTGAACCTACCTCCCAGTGACAACCATCTATAGCTCCAATGTCTGATTCTCTTTTCTACTTTGTTAATAAGCCAAAACCAGTCTTTCGATTTTTGAATTCCTGCTTTTAGATAATATCCTAGGTATTTGAATCCCTCTGTAAGATCTGAAAAGTTATATGGAATGCAAAGCTTGAAAGCATCAAGTTATGTCTCTGATAGACCCAAATAATGCACTGTAGACTTAGTAGGATTCACCTTTAATCAAGATGCCAAGCAAAAAAAAATTATAACCTCCAAGATCACTGTCCATTCCTGCACCGATGCACGGGTTAGAATTAAAATATCATCAACAAACAAGAGATGCAGTATTTTAGTAAGTCTGGACACTTCAATTCTAGTTAATGAGCCATCCCTTTGTCTAGACTTAATCAGCAAACTTAGACTCTCCATCACCAAGATGAGCAAGAGGGGAGATAGCGGGCATCCCTGCCGAAGGCCACGCCTACTTTTGAAAAAATTGGTGGCCTCACCATTAACCAAAACAGCAAAAGAAGTTGAGTTCATGCAAGACATAATCTAGTTGGTCACCGACACACCAAAACCACCCTGAATTAAAATCAATCTCAGAAAATCCAAGTTCACACAGTCGTTAGCTTTTTGGAGGTTGAGCTTTAGGATCAACGCTTTTTTGTTTTTCTTTTTATACTGTGAATGCATTCATGTGTGGTCCTAATCGCATCATGTATTTGACACCCCTCCAGGAAATCGAACTGTTCTGGTGATAAATCCATAGAAAGAACCGGTTTAATACGGTTGGTAATAACTTTTGAAATAATCTTATAAACTAAATTGCACAGTGAGATAGGTTTGTAGTCTCCAAAACCAAGTGGTTTATTCAATTTAGGGATCAGAGCTATAATGGTAGAATTCAAACTCCCAGCTATATGCCCCCCTGTCCTAACATTTTCAACAAGAGCCAAGAGGTCTTCTTTAATTAAATCAAAGAAATGAATATAAAATTCCACCATCCAGCCATTCGGGCCTGGACTCTTATCCCTTTTGAAGAGAGTGAGAATCGACTTCAATTCTGCTACCGTGATTGTCAACATAAGATCTCTAGCTTCCACCTCACTGATCAATATTGGGAAAATCCCTGCTACATATACCTGATCATTAATTGATACATTATCCACAGAATTGAAAAAACTCTTAAAATGATTCTCAGCCTCCATAATAATTTCCTTTTGACCTTTGTGGACTTCACCAGAGTCATCTTTAATTTCCCATGAGTGTTTGTTGATCCTCCTCTGATTAGAAAATTGATGAAAAAAAATTGTATTGAGGTCTCCAAATTTGATCCAGATAACCCTACTTTTGATTCTCCAGTGTTCTTCCAGATCAACAAGTAACTTGTTTCTTTTTTATTCCAAGTCTATCAAATCTTTCTCGACCAAACTGGTAATTGATCCATCTGGTAACTGATTTAAGAGGTTCTTAATGATGTGTTCCAAATTCTCCAATTCCCTCACTGTCCTTTCACTCATTGCTTTTTCCAAAATTTTAGTCATCACCTTTAGGTCCTTTAATTTCCAAGTAAACCGGCACTGAATATCTTCCTCCTGGAGATATTTCAGGTCATTCCAGATTTTAGGCACCTTCATATTGTAGTATGTTTCATGCAGCCACTGTGGATTAAACTTGAACGGATAGGCTTTGGGTTGAACAAAATTCTCCAGCTGTAATAGTATGGGTGCATGGTCTGACACAAGCACGAATTCTACCCAAGTACGGTAAAAGATAAGATTTAAGAGAAGGTCCTCTGATAGAAGAAATCTATCCAATATTTTGGCAATCAAAGTTGTCCCCGAACGACCATTCCTCCATGTTGGAACTATCTTATCAGGTTGAAGGTCAACTAAACAGTGTGATTGGAAAAGGGAGCTAAAGAAACTAGCCAAAGCACCTGAAACACTAGAGCCCCCCCAAGATTCGCTAGTGGCTAGCGTAAGATTGAGGTCCCCTGCTATCACCAGATTTTTTAAAGACAGTAAACCCTCTTTTACCAAATTAGTCCAAAATACTCTGCGCTCCAAACACGGCCCATATACATTCAATAAATTAATCATCCTTTTAGTAGCTATGATCAGACCTGTTAACAATATACCACCACAAGTAAGGAAAGGAGTCAGACTAAAATAACAAGCATCCCACGTCACCAACAGACCACTAGAACTTCCTTCCAAACTCACTGCACTTATAACCCATGACGGTCGAAAACTCTGCGCAAATACACAATCTTTCTGATCAATAACCAGTGTTTCCTGAAAGAATACAATATTGGGCTTGGTATAATCCAATACCCACCGAAGGGAGGCTACTTTAAGGGGCCCTCCAATCCCTCTTAGATTAAGGGACAAGAAAATCATTATTTTCCCTTGCAAGGGCCTTCACTGCTCTAAGTTCCCCACTGTCAGATGAGGAAAGGTCTAAAACTGAAGATGAACTCGCCTGAGACTGTAAATTCTTTTTAGAGCTCCTAGTCTTGATAGGGGATCACTTAATAGCAGTTCCACTGGACCAAGAGAATTCCTTCGCATGCTCCACACGAGAAGTAACCAAGGAGTTAACCTCTCCATTGAAATAGGTCGGATTAATAACTGCAGTGCCAAAATAGGATGGCAACTGGGGTGGTAACGAAGTTGGAGAGTTTTGGTCTTTGAGAAAAGGAATTAATGAGTCTTGAACCCCTGAAAGTGAAGGCTCATCCTCCTCATATTCACGAAACCTCGGGACAACAAGCTCTTTAGAGGGAACAGTGGTAGGATCCACCGAAGAAGGTCTAATAGGAAGACTTCCAAGAAAGTTAAGTCACTGGTTTGTGGGATGACTCGACAAAGAGGAGGAGGGAGGTACTCGGACAGAGTCCTGACCAACAGGGAAAGAAACTGAATCCCCAGAATAATGTAGAAATGGTTCTGATTGGCTAGAAGGAGGAAAAGTCAAGTTGGCTAGGTCATCCAAACCCTTCCCCGACAAAGGTTTCTCAGGGAAAAGCAAAGAAATTAATAAAGGGGAGGCATTCTATATAGACTTTTCCATTAAAGAAAGTGAATTATACAGAGCCGGACAGTAAAGTTGCAGCTTACCAGTTACAGAGAGTTCTTGGGTCGGAGAGAGAGGTGGCGTTGTCCCAGGGATGTTGCAATCATTCCAAGTAGATAAACCCTCCTCCTTCAAGTCTACCAGATCTCTATGCAGAGCTGTATCTTCAGAGACTTCGTCGTCATCAACCCTCCCCAAACAATTCCTTCTCAGGTTACCCGTCTTGTGATAGATACTACAACGGAAAGGGATTACGAGGTAATCTAAACTCTGCACGAAACGCCTATCATGCCAGTCAATCTCCAAAAGTGTTGGAAGTCCCCCATGGACATCCATTTCCACCAAAATATGCCCAATATTTCTATTGGATGTCGTGAGTAGGTTTTCCCCCAATGAAATAAAAGTACCTAAATAATTACCAATAGAAACCAGTGCGTCTTCATTCCAGAACTATAGGGGAAACCCAACGAGAAAAACCCATATGTGGCAAAACTGAAAGTATTCAGTGTCAGGGTTGAATGCCAAACACCATCGTTTTAACATGAGGATGGAATCCCTAAGAGTCCACTTACGAACCAGAAGTATAGTCATATCTTCAGGCGTTTTACAGATAATGCCTACCCAACCTTTGGTAAGTCTCACCGACTTGGACTTATATCCTAGTAATGGCTTCCAGGTGGTATCAATCCACTCCATCAAAGAAACCTTGCAGAGATAGTGGTATGAGAGCCTACCAACTAAACCACATAAAGCCAGACTACAAGTTTCAGTAAGGCCTACGTCAGAACCTAGAACCATTTTGTGGACAGATTTCTTAGCCTTCCACTATTTTCTGTTATCCCGCGAAAAAGAACCTGCTCTTTTCCCACTCGAAGGATGCCTAAACAGTTTCTTTCCCTTCCAGAAGTTTTCCTTACACACTGTCACTGGCGAGCTAAACAAAGATGTTCCAACAGCCGGAACTTGTGCTAAGTTTCCTTTAGAAACATGTCGGGTAGAATGGTTAAGGCAAGAGAAAGTCGGAGTAGTGTAAAGTTGATGGGTAAATGACGTAAAAGAAGAATCATGAGGTTTGCATAGTTTATCAATCTTGTCAAATAAGCCTATATCCCTCCAAATCTCCTCGTCAGCCACATTCATCAATGTGTTGACTTGAGCCTCCACTTCTGGCAGTAACTGTGTGGTCATAGTATCCACCTATAACTCCACTAATCCCTAGTCCCCAAACGATAATAAATAAAAGGTTGTTTAGTACACAAAAAAGTAGATGTAGCATTAAAATAATTTAATGACTCCAATGATGACACCAGACTGTCGGCCCCGAGGAACTATCTACAGTTTCTAAAAAGGACAAAAACCATCAGTCAAAACCTTAAAGACGGAAGAGTAAAGACGAGAGGTAATCCCAAGCCAAGACAAAAACCAAAAGAGGTGGAAAAACTAAACCAAAGGGCAGCGAGGCTAGAGACAAATAGCTACGTCGGTAGAAAAGCCTGACATCCTACTCATGTAAGGATCCAAAATCATTATTCTACTCCAAGCCTCCGCAAAAGACGACTTTCCGGACCTCGCCATTGCTGAGAAAAAGTTTCCCGCCTAGTTGCAGGTTCAAAAATCGCCTTGGCCCTCAACCCTCTCCATTTCATGCTGTCCCCTTCCAGTCTAGAGACCCAAATTCCTTCCAATTGTCCAAAGTGACATTCACCATGTGGATTCAAATTGATGAGGACCTAACATTACCTAACACCCCAAATCAGTCGAACTACTTACAATAACTATCTTCAATGGTGGAGTTACGTAGGTGGGTTCCCTAGCTAATTCAATATGAAATGATTGTTTAAGGTGCAAGTTCCACAATCAAATTTAATAATGGTACGCATGACCTACTATCTAGCTGTAAGAACCATCCACACAGATCCATGTTCCCCTTTTCACATGGCTTCACTAACCTAGGAAACAATGTGTATCCCAACTCTCTAAGTGTAGTACAAGTTATGGGCTCGAGGTTTTCTCTTATTTCGTGACTTAATTGGAAGGTTTTTACTTCGACTATCTATTTGATGCTACATTTCATTTCATTAAACAGATTTGAAGTGTTAAACCCATTAAAGAGGGATTTCGTGTTGCGCCAATGTTTCCAATTTTTAGAGTCGGAAATTAGCCCACTTCGACCCTTTGAGTTCTCCTCCAATCACTACGCAAAGAACGCTGCGTTGCCCAACACTCTACTATCTTCCCTTCCCTGGTCGATATTACTCACCAACAGGTAAGACTATTTTATTAAATATTTTGTGAGGTTGACATTCTTGTTTACCTCATTATGCTTATTAAACCTTTAACTTAGGGTTAAGGTGTGTTTTCCTTTGTATGTTTTTTTTTAATTAGTTTTATTGAGATTTGAGTACCTTGGAAAGTGGTCCCCTTGTGTTTGCGAGTCTCTAAACACAAAGGGGGAGATTATTACCCTTATACATTTACTTTATGTTCTAATTTCACTTTGACTTAGTCACTTAAGTCATAGAGTGAAATTTGTCAATTAAGTCATAAAGTGACAATTAATTCACAAAGTGGATGAATTAATAGACATAAAGCAAACTATGGAAACTTGAGAAAAGTGGGTTTCCAAGTGAGATTCATGAGAAGTGATCTCACCCATTGATTAAACTTGGCTAGATCTAATCTAGACCATTGATCTTTTAGGTTTGATCAAAGAGAGGATAAAGGAGGAAAAAGGGTAAGGATGAGGCTCATTGCTCACTTGATCACTCTTGAGCTTGGAGTGAAATAGAAGAAGTGAAGAAGAGAGGGTTTGGACAACAAGCTAGAAAGCACTTTGTGAGGAGGAGGCACAAGCTTGTGGAAGGAGTTTTCATGGAGAAGTGGTGCAGCTAGAAAGCTTGTGGAAAGGAGGGCGCACTTTTGTGGCACATTTCTCAAGACAACAGTTTGAAAAGGGTCGCTCTTAAATTGGCAATTCATCCGTTTTTTTATCATTTATGAAATCAAATAATACAGTAATATTAATTATAAATTTTGTCCATTTTAAAGGAATTGAATTTACACAATCTTGACTTCACTGACAGATCAGATTAATCCTTTAAGACTGAAGGTAAGTTCAGCCACTATTTAAATGATTCTTCCATTCTTAATCTACAACATACACCATACTAATTACCTTTATTTTCTTCTTACAGGGAAAAAAAAAAATCGTTGTTACGAACTCAGGGCTAACTCTGGCGAAAGGTATTCGAGTTTCAAGGATTCAAAAAAATTGACCTTTATGGTTTAATCCAGAATCCTTTACAGTGTACGTCTGTAATTTATTCTAAATATATAATCTGCAATATGTAAGATACTTTTAGGGGAAAATTATTTATTATAAAGGTTTGAATTTCTTCTTTGTCAATATAAATAAAAGGTGAATTTATATACCAGTATATAGAATCTATCCCCTTCAGTGTCGATTTTTTTTATCTATCTTGTTTCCACTCCATGTCTTATTTTCCTGGACAATACTATATTTTATAAAGATATATGATCAACGAAGGTGTACAATATCAAAATATTTTTCAATAATGCAAAATAACCTTTTAATACATAACACTTTATTCCAATATTTTTATCTCTATTTTCTGCAACTTATTTCGTAAAATAGAAAATGAACAACTGTAAGAAAATTTATACAGAATACATAAGTCCTTTCTCGATCTATATAAACATCTTCTCATAATTCAGCAAGATTTGCAATTGAACAGTAATTTGATATACAAAATGTAATCATTAAAATGTATAGGTACTAAACAAGCCTAGAACAACTAAGTTACTTGTCTCGATCACATGACTCCATGAGGACAAATTGAGCTCCATTTGTTTGTCAATGTGCCTCTCTACAACTTAGAAATTATTTCCTAACATCCATGTGCTCACACAAAAAATAATTCTTTCACTTCAAACATACTAAGGAGTGTCGTGCCTTCCATATATGTTGTATTTATATCTTTTTCATTGTCTAGGTCTTTTCCTTGAAATTATTTACCTCCTTGGAAATTCATAGCTTCCAATATCCTTGATTTTTAGAGGCTTCCAATGACACAAATTGACTTCTGACACTTTTCTATTCATACTCTGAGTTAGCTCCATCATGTTCCCCACTCATGGAGTCATAGTCACCTCTTTTTAACCTAGATGTTTCATATGTTTCCTTCATTTATTATATTTAAAAAATTGTCTCTTACATTTGTCCATCCAAAGAGGACAACTTGCAAGTCAAAATCTTGCATAATTATTCAAATAATAATAGTAAATTATTTAAATGAACTCAAACACAAATTTCCATAAATGGAAATTATTAATTAAAATGTTTAATATATTTGAGGATTTTACACCCCACTCCACCTCATACTCACACATGACTTAGATAGGTTTCCCTTAGGAAACACCTTGGACTTGGGGATTGACTGACCCAATAGGATCACTTGACACCCCTACCACACCTAAATTTGACAAATTGTATAAGGTCTTTGAGCATTTGTTTAGTTTGAAAAGGGGGGTTTGATGCACATGTTTGGGTGGTTCCATTATTGTATGTGGATTACTTGAAATGATTCTTGTTACTTATGGACTCTTGGAGGGTGCATATGTTTGTCTTTGCAGGACCTTACCCGGTGGATAGGTATTCATGAGGAGATGATTGTGTTCAGACCTTCATGAGGGAATTGGAGCCCAAGAATGGATGCATAAACCCCACGTATGGGGCATGCTTGTGATCATCATTTTCACATTGAAGGAGGAGGTTGTTGCCTTTGGAGGAACTCTAACATAACTAGGAGACATGCTCCCACTCTCTCCATCTAGATGTTAGCCTTTGGAGGCTTGGACGTCACCCTACTAGCCCATGATGTCATTAGGTGTTTGATGGCTTAATGGAGCAGGGTTTGACTTGACATTTGGCACATGTGGCATGATGTATGGCCTTTGAAGGCCCAACGTTACACCTTTCCAACCCAACGCTCCACTCTAGGAGCTCAATGTCACCCTAGAAGGGCATGATGCCACTCTTTTAAGAGATATTGTGATGTAAATTTTAAATTTTGTAATTGTAGGGGAAAAGTTTTGAGGTTGGCACTCTTTATATTTTTAAGTTGACATTTTAGGCCAAAGAGATGATATAAATACACCTCTTGGCAATTCATTTTTATCATAACTCTTCCTCACACGAGAGGATTTAAGTCTGAAATTTTCGCCCTATTTGGAAAATTGGCTCTTTTACCTGGTGCGTTATCTCTTGGAGGGAAAGTCTTGATGTTTCTTGGCTCATATATGGTGAAATTTTCTGCAACTAGGGTTTTGTGCTTGATTATTCTTGGTGAAGTAAGCAATATATTTAATTTCATTTAATGCTTTTGGATGTTTATGGTAAATTTTACTTGTTCTTATTGAAGATTATAAGATTGTTTGTATAAAACACTAGGAGAAGGAACATAAGATATTTCTTCCTCTCTCTATAACATTTCATCCATTAATTTGTTAAGGAAACCGCATATATAGAAAAACCCTAAATTCCTAAAGTGATAGCAATTTAGGAGTTTTGTTTTACAAGCTTGTTGTGATTACTTTTCCAGAATATAAAGAAGGAGGAGAATTTGCTAGTGCCCAAAAGAGCTTGCTCCATAGCAAATCTTCCTTTTCAGGCTTAGAGTTTGAGGCCCTAGGGTGCTAGCACCTCAAACTTTACCCCATTTCTTTAGACATTATTATCATTAGTCTCCAATTGAATGCTAATTGTTCTTGTAAATGACTCCATAAGCCCAAAGGGCACTAGTTCACTTTCTCTTGTGAAGGAATTGATCAAACCACTCTCAAACTTTATTTTCTACGGATTTTACAAGCCTTTTCTAACCCTAGCTTGGATAAATTCACCAATTTTATTGTTGTTGTTGCAAAAAAATGGTAGAGCCATCTAATTTGCTTCATTTTGTTGCATACACTAACTTAATACTAGCCTAACTTACCCAAAAATTGCTTGGAATAATTGGAATATAATTTATTGGGTTTATACTATGTTTTCACTGTGATTTCATGCAATTCTGATCTATATTTATTGTGGTTGTTAAAAAATACTAATTTCTATTATAAACCTCCATCTAGCTGCAATTTTACTTCAACCATTATATATTTACATTGTTTGTTGTCTGTTGAGATATTTTATCATATTGGTACTTGGAAATTGTTCTTGTTCTTGTTCTTGTTCTTGTTTCAGGAAGGTACATAAAACTCTTCTATTTCCCCAATTTCACAAACATAGAACCTTTGAATTAGGTAACAAATGAGAGGGTGCTCTAATATTGACCATACCCTTGCTTTATGATCCCTTTAGGTTATCGGGTATGCCTCCCCTAGGTTGGACCTCATCCATCCCTAAAATATGGGGATTTCCTACTAAGATGACAATGGTGGGTAATCTTGTAGTTACGCCAATTTGATTTATTTGTCTTGAGCTTGAACAAGCACAAATTTTGAGATAACAGTTATTTCATGAAGTTCTTCAGAGAATTGATCTTCATATTCCTGAGTACAGAAGGGATTTAGTGACAAACATCCAAGAAACTCTTCAATTTCTGGCTCTAGTATCTACTCCTCATCTGAAAGTATCCATGACTTATTGATCTTGTCTTCTTGCTGACAAGGATTAGAAGAAACTTTTAAATCCTCCTCTTGTGTGGTTTGTTCATGGATCATTTATTCTTGGACTGCTTCATGAGGTGCAAATTCACCCTTAGTGTTGAATCTGAACTTTGGATAGGGATTTGAGAAAATCCTTGTAGCAACACATCCTCCCTTTCTCAACAAATTCCTGACCATTTTTAAGTTCTTTTGGTTGTTTAAGAGGTTATGCTCATGAATGGATTAGTATATGGGGGGTTTTTACAAAACCAAATACTTCTCTATCTGAAAGAAATAAATGAAATCAACAATAAACACACCACACCACACAAAGTTAAATAAAAATATAAGCATGTACTCAAATGACCTCATGCTACTAAGACCCTATTGTCACCGGGTTGTTTGTTGACATGAGTTATCTTTTCTTTCCCTGAATAAAAACTCGCATAAAAGGAAACACACTTACAGTGCCAACATGATGAGGGCTCAGAGATGCCCACTAAATTGGATGTGCAGGTTCTTACCTCTAGTCTTATTATTTCTCCTCCTCCAAGTTGTAAATGTTGGCAACACAAAAAAAATGCAAACAAGAATTTGATAGCAGAAAATGAAAAATCAAGCAAACAACATAAATCTTACAATTTCAAGAGGAATTTCTTTAGTGCATCCCCAACAATGACGCCAAAATGTTGGGATGATCTAGTGGTTTAGATTCCTCAACATTTAATTATCAATCCAGGTAGATAAAATTATGAGACACACACACAATATGTACATAACTAGTCTTGAAATTTCCAAAGAAATCCTACTAAAATCAAAGCAGTAAAATCCAAACTCACAAGTAGAAATTGGTTCTTTTGGTCATGATCACTCGGAATTGACCATCGATGGTAGGGAATCAGATCACAAGTAAAACATTCACTTCTTCAAAGTGTATCTACTTGCAAACGCACTATGTTTTAGTCAACCAAGCTTCAAGGCCAACAAGGGTTAATTTCAAAAGTTGATAAGAAAGACAGAAAGGAGATGCAGACATAGTTCACCTTTAAATATATTAGTCTGATGATTGTTTTTATGGCACGGAAGATGAAAGATAAATCAATCATATTGTTATCTTTAACATATGTATCTGGAACGATCGTTAATTACATAGTTAACGTAATATTTCATGTAAACTATTTAAAATGAACTTTTAATCTACAGGAAATTGAAACAACAAACATGCATTTACATGAAATGACTACAATCAAAAGAAAGAGAAATTCTAAAGAAAAAAAACTAAATTAAATATACAACACTTACTAAGGGGACCTCCTGGCATATGTTGTTAAGGAAAACTCATATTGTTTAAGAAAATTGACACATCAAATTAAATCAGAACACCATTGCATTCAGACAATTGCTTTTGAATCAACAATTACAATTTGTTTCCATCCATGTGCTTTGATAATAAAAAATATATATCCTCCATCAATACATCTACTCAGCCTATTTATATATCAGAAATCACATCTAATAGACTTTCTATATTTATGACTTCATCTAAGGATCTCAAAAAGCGAGTTCAGTCCTTGGTTGGGCACAACCCTTAATATGTGATTTTGAAAATTAGCCACTACAGGAAAATATGGGAAATTCCATATTAGAAATATGCCCATATCTCTCTCAATATGTATTTTCTGGGAAAATTACATATGTCTCGCCTAAATGGGCACGTTTTGGACAAAACCCATGTTCTAGATTTTTGAGATTCGCCATTATATGCTCACAAATCACCTATGAATATCACTTCCTAGGAATTGTATATTACACTCTATTTTCAAAATTAGATTACAGGAAAAATTGATCAGATCTCCATTATAGAATTGGGCATCGATGTTCCTTAATCTTATGGATCTACTCCTTGATTTTCTAATGAGATGATCCTTGTTCCACCCTTATGGAATCTGTTAGGGACCTAACCTTCCTAACCCCTCATGTAGGTAGAATAATATTGTAATAAAGGCCGACATTAGTTTATAATTCCTATTTAATAAATGAGAACAAGTCAATGTAAGAAGACCTAATAGAAGCTTCTACTTCTAGAAAGATCTCCTGATAGAAGGTTTTTTAGAAGATAGAATTAGTATAAATAAGAGTAGGAGGTATGATAAAAAAAAAATAGAGAATTATTGTAATAGAGCACTACTCTATTGGAGGTTGCCTCCTTGAAGAGGCAATTCAACATTGTTTCCTATCAATAAAGGTATTATTTTGGTGATGTGGTTTCATATACTGTGTTTTTTCACTATTATTTTTTGCAATATTTCTATTTTTCTGCTATTATAATAGATCTGGCACCTTACAAGTGGTATCGGAGCACTTTCCTTGGTAGAAAATTTTGGGTTATTTTTTTCAGGGTAGAGACGTATATCGGTGTCTTAAAGCTATAAAGATTTTTCGTTCAATGCATAAATCCATGTTCGAGGAAGCATACACGCAAGAACTACAAGTGGTTCTTAAGAACACATTGTTGGCCACCCTTGTCACCCTTGTTGGTACCCCTTCGAGTGGTAGCACATCAAACAACACCTGTATACAAATCGACCTAGATATCATGAATCCCTCCATAGATAAACTGATCAGTGGCCTGACTGCTATAGTGACACCAATAACAACACTTGAGAAGATACTCTCTAGTACCTAGGTAATCAGGCAGTACAGATAAGGGTACAGTCTAGCCTCCTTAGTTGGTGCCCTAGGATATTGGTTTGAGTACTATTGTTCGACCCCACATGTATATCAGAGAGCTATAACACAAGGCAAACCCTTGTTTGTAGAAACCCTAAACACCCTAACCCTTGCGACGGAAATAGAGAAGAAAAGGAACATAAAAGATCTATGTCATGCAACCTTGCCTCCTATATTCGATTTGAAAAATTCCTACACATTTCATTTTCAAGCCGTTTTTTTAGTGCACATGGCCCCCTTCCCAGTGCCCCTATTTTCCACCTCTCCCATTATATTCCCCTTTTTTCCCTGATCGTCGTGGTACCTATCACTTATAAGTACTTCTTTTCTATGGTCCCACCCACCCATTTTCCCTTATAGGCACCCCTCATATTCAAATGGCCACCAATCGCAACTAAGACCTACAAGATTCCATCACTCAGACCAAGGAGTCCCTCTAGCAAGTGACTTCTGATATTTCTTCCGCCAATTCTCGCATTGAAAAATTTGAGACCCAAGTCCAATAACAATTTGACGCCATGGATGCCAAATCAATGGGAGAATTTTCCACCCTCCAGTATGTTTTCAACCACTTGTTGAACCGCCCCCAGGGCCCTTCCTCCTCAGATTAGTCGTCCCACTTATACGGTGTTGATTCCTCCCATTCTATGATTTTTCAATCCAACTTCTTTCAACGTGACCCCCGTCTTCCCCGAGTTGAGTTTAATCAATTTGATGGCTCCAACTCCACGGGTTGGGTCACTCAAATGGAGCATTATTTCTCTATGCATGGCATTACCAATGAGTTGGCGAAACTTTGTTATGTTGTTCTCTATCTGGATCTCGAATGTTGGAAATGGCATAAAAAAACATGCCAGGGGTATATTGCATGGACCCAGTTTGTTGCAGAGCTCTATTAACTCTTTGACACTGACACGCACTATTTATGACACTTGAAAAAGTTGAAATAGTCATGCACAGTAGAAGACTTTATAACTTCCTTTGAGCATTTGTCTTTCAGAATGAAGGGCATGATAGATGTGTTCTTCTGGGAATGCTTTATTCGTGTCCTAAAGGATGAAATTTGAGCCCAAATTCTCATGGCTTGCCCTCAAACTTGGTTCGAAGCTACTAAACGTGCAAAAGAATCCCAACAAGTTTTTTTCCCCTGAACAAAAAACCCTCTTTTGTTCCTTGCCCTCGACCCACAAATCCTTCCCCCCCTACCACTCCCCTCAAGGTAAAGAAATTAACCTAGGACAAAATGGATGAGCACCAACTCAAGGGTCTTTAATGCTATAATTGTGATGAAAAATATTTTCTTGGGCACAAGTGTAAGGAACAAAAACTTTTTATGGCCATTTCATAGGATGTTGCTGAAGAAGAAGTTGTAGTTTCCCTTGTTGAAGGGATACCCCTTCTCGATGCTACTATGGAGCCCACTAACCCACTTGAAGTTGACCCCCTAATTTCATTGCATGCCGTCATTGGCTTCTCTGATCCACAAACCCTCAAGCTCATTGGCTATATTAAGCATAGTAAATTTACCATCCTTGTTGATAATCAAAGGACCCATAATTTTATTCACTGCCACATTGCCCAGGAAACCAATTGTTATATTTGTGTCGTCGAAAATTTTCAAATCATGATAACCAATGGCGGGTCCATGAAATGTGGTGGGCATTGTGAAAATGTACGTCTTCAAATTGGATAGTACCACCTGAAATCTCATATGTTTTCCATCGACATAGGAGGTTTGTGCTAGGTGTTGAATAGTTACGCACTCTGGGCCCCATTCTCATTTGTTTTAAGGCATTAACCATGAAATTCCACCAGGAGGGACAACAATATCAATTCCAAGGACTCACAATAGGTTCTCCTGAGATCATCAGTTCCCATTGAATGGAAAAGCTTCTCAAGAAAGTTCATTCGGGTATTATTTCCCAACTCCATTCCATTCAAGCAACTGAGATAGCCTTTGTGCATCCTGACCTCCAATATATCATCTCCAAACACCAAGCTATTTTTTCCACTCCTCGGGGACTTCCCCCTTCCGGTGGTGTTCATGATAATTCTATTCCCCTTGTTCCCGAAAGTCTTCATCCCAATGTTCACCCTTATTGTCATCCCTTTTCCAAAAATAATGAAATTGAGAAAACCGTGTATGAGTTGCTCCAAGTGGGTGTTATCCACCCTAGTACCAACCCCTATTCTTCTCCTCTGGTATTGGTACTCAAGAAATAAGGTACTTGGCACATGTGTCCTGACTTTTGTGCCCTCAATAAAATCACCATCAAAGACAAGTTGCATGTTTCTGTCACTGATGATCTCTTGGATGAATTGAGTGGTGCTCAGTACTTTACTAAACTTGATCTCCATTTTGGCTACCACCAGATATGTATGAAATAAGTAGACATTCCCAAGACTTCCTTTATAACTCATGAGGTTCACTATGAGTTCTTAGTCATTCACTTTGGCTTGTGTAATGCCCCCTCCACCTTCCAAAGTCTCATGAATCATGTATTTCGTCCTTTTCTCTGTCATTTTGTCTTAGTTTTATTTTATGATATTCTCATCTATAGTAAAACTTGGGCATCCCATCTCGCCCATGGAGATCAAATTTTCCATCTACTCTCTCAGCACCAAATTTTCCTCAAACAATCCAAATGTGCCTTTGGAGCCTTAGAACTGAAGTACCTTGGTCATATTGTGGGAAAGGATGGTTTACGAGTGGATCCTAAGAAAAATGAAGCTATGCAAGATTTTCCTTACCCTAAAACTCTTAAAATATTGTGTGTATTTCTGGGTTTAACAGGTTATTATCGCAAGTTTGTTAAGAATTATGGAAAAATTGCAGCACCTCTGACTGATCTCCTTAAAAAGAATGCCTTCACTTGAACTCCAGCAGCTGACAAATCCTTCCAGAATTTGAAATATTGTTAAGCCCTAATATTGGCTCATTACCCCTTAATTGGGGCATATTAGATTAGTAATGTTATTTTATTTATGTCGGCTTTAGGCCATTAGTTGTAATTATACCTCCTAGTCTCCTATATATACCAAGGAGACATTTTC
>ML777539.1:211319-231262 GCA_009831015.1 Picea engelmannii | reverse complement strand
TTGTACTTGAACATTTAAGTGGGGTAAAAGGAGGTTGCCCCCTCGAAGAGGCTTATTATCTGAAATTATCTCTTTTTCAAGGCGTTGAGTACTTTTCCTGAGGTTTTTCTATGCTATATTGATGTTTGGTTCTTAACAAATATGCTATGTGCATGACTCTGGTCCTATCCCTTCCCAACTTCACCAATACTTTTGTCTTGGAATGTGATGCTTTCAGAAAATAAATTCGGGTAGTCCTCATGCAAGATGGTCGACCTTTGACCTTCACCAGCAAACAAATTTCAGACATACATTTGGTCCAATCCATCTATGAAAAGGAAAGGTTGGCTATTTTGCATGTCTTGGATCTCCGACGTCCTTATTTATTAGGGAAATGCCTCCATATTAAAACTAATCACTAGAGCCTCAAGTATTTTCTGGAACAAATAATTTCATCCTTGATGCAACAAAAATGGGTCCCCAAGCTATTTGTCTATGATTATGAGATCATTTACAATAAGGGAAAAGAAAAGGTGGTTGTTGATGTTCTTTCCCCAAAATATGAAGAAGAAGGGTACCTCCTTTCCCTCTCCTTCGTTGTACCTGATTGGCTCCAAGATGCTCATCAAGAATGGTTGCAAGATCTAAAAATATCTTGCCCGATCCAACAATTGCAAGCAAATTCTCCAACCTCTCCAAGTTACTCTTGGAAAAATAATGAGATTCTCTACAAAGGTCGTCTATATTTAAGCAAACAATCACAACTTAAATCTACAGTGCTTTCTGAGCTTCATGCTTCACCCACCACTGGGAATTTCGGGTTTACCAAAGCCTATGAAAGGGTCAAACGTTCTTTTTTTGCTGGGATAGTGTGAAATAGTGCATCCACACCTTTGTGGTTGAATGTGATTTATGTCAATGAAACAAGGGATAAACAATCAAATCCCCTAACACACTCCAACCCCTTCCAATTCCCCTTTCTATTTGGTGGGATATTTCTATGGATTTCATTGTGGGCATCCCTAAATCCAACAAAAATACAATCATCATGGTGGCGGTTGATCATATTTGCAAATATTCTCATTTATGTGCTCTGCAACATCCCTTCACCACATCCACAGTGGCCCAAGTTTTCATGGATATTATCTCTAAACTTCATGGCATGCCGCATTCTATTGTCTCTAACATGGATCCCACGTTCACCAACAATTTTCGGTAAGAATTGTTCAATATACAGGGCACCCAATTACTTCTCAGCACCACCTATCATCCCTAGACTGATGGCCAAATTGAAATTGTCAACAAGTGTGTGGAAACATATTTAAGGTGTTTTTCATTTGACCGCCAACATCAATGGGCTCAGTGGTCACCACTAGCTGAATGATGGTACAACACATCTTACCATACAACCACTCATATTACTCCTTTTGAAGCAGTATATGGAAAAAATCCACCATCATTTCTCTCATACATGTCAGTGTCTCTAAGGTTTAGGAGATTGACAAAAATCTTACATTACACGAGGCCATTCTCCGTACCCTCAAAGACAATTTGGTGATGCCTCAAAATCGCATGAAGAAGCAAGTCAGTCAAGGTCGTTCTGAACGCCAATTTTTTGAAGGGGACTAGGTGTTTCTTCATCTGTAACCTTATAAGCATACTTCACTCAAAGTTGAACATTGTCAGAAGCTTGATCCCAAATTTTATGGTCCTTATTCCATTCTCAAGAATGTGGGGCTCGTTGCCTACCAGTTATCTCTTCCTAGTGATTCTTAGCTCCATCATGTTTTCATGTTTCATGCTTAAAGAAGGTGATTGGAACTAAGTGCCAAACTCAAACTCGTCTCCCTGATATGGATGAGGAAGGTTCCATTTGGTTACATCCCCAAGTAGTCTTGGACCAACTTGAACATCATCTCCGTCAGCGCACCATACAGGAAGTGTTAGTGCAGTGGAAAGATACAACTCCAAAAGATGCAACTTGGGAGCCTGATACCATTCTGCAACAATTTCCTCATCTCAAGCCTTGAGGACATGGTTGTTTTTCAAGGGGGAGGGCATGTTAGGGACCTAACCTCCCTAACCCCTCATGTAGGTATAATAATATATTTTCCATGTAATAAAGGCTGACATTAGTTTATAAGGCCCATTTAATAAATGAGAACAAGTCAATGTAAGAACACCTAATAGAAGCTTTCGCTTCTAGAAAGATCATCCGCTAGAAGGTTCTTTATAAGAAAGAATTGGTATAAATAAGAGTAGGAGGCATGATAAGTTTTTTTTGGAGAATTATTGTAATAGAGAACTTCTATGTTGGAGGTTTCCCCCTCAAAGAGGCAAGTGAACATTGTTTCCTATCAATAAAGGTATTATTTTGGTGTTGCGGTTTCATATACTATGTTGTTCCACTATTATTCTTTGCAGTATTTTTGTTTTTTTGCTATTATAGTAGATCTAGTACCTTACAGAATCAAATCCCCAATTCTATGAGAGAACTGTGGATTTCCTATAATAACAGACTGTGGATTTCCAGTAATAACAACTTGCATATTTCTTGTAATAACAGCGTACAAATTTCCTGTAATAACGGCCTGCAGATTTCCTATAATAACGTTCTTATAATAGTTGTTTGTCGAATTTGACCATCATTGACTTTCGGGTGTTGAATGGACTGGGGATGAGAAGATAGATAAATTACCATCTCTTGGTACTGGTGAAGTATCTCTAAGTGGAAATTCTCCCCTAGAGCAAGTGGAGATATACCAACCTAAAATTCATGTAATAACTCATGAAAACGGAGTAAATTCCTCTAATGACTAGATTATAGGTAATTTTTCTAAGGAAATATCTCTTAACAACATTTTCAAGAAGAAAACAAGGGTTAATCTCAAATTAACAACTTATTACCTTATTCACACTCGGTATACCATCAATTATGTAAAAGTGAGCAAACATAATAGTTTTTAGGTCAAAATGAGGGATAATGGAATTGGAAAAAGAGTCAAAACTAACACCCAACACTATCCATAACATACATCAAATGATGGGATAAAGCCTTTTAGAAAAATATACACGACAATAATGCATTGTTGATGTTACAAGGGAAGAAAGAGCTAGTAGAGTGGGCACAACCAACCATAAAATATCATTGTATATAAGGCCTAACTATGAATGAACGCGAAAAAAACCCTCTAACAAGTTGAGAGATTTTTAGTTTCCTATTTTCATTATAGATTATTTATCTTGGTTGACTTGCTTAACAATGTACTATTTTATTATGAGTTTATTTTACTATGAGTGCTTGTCATCGTGATATCTATTTGTGAAAACTTTTAGAACTTAAAATTGAAGCTATTTACTTAGTAGGATTGGAGTTTGTATATCAAAAATTCTAGAGAGTTTTTAATGCCTCTTGAGTTTTTCACTTAAATAAAGATTTGCATTTCAAAGAATCTAATATTTTTATAAGTTTGATAGAAATTAAATTAAGATAGATTTATATCAATTTACTTTATTATAATAATTTTTTTTCTTTTTTAAATTATTATTATTATAATAAGTTTTTTTTAATTTTATAAATAGTTTTTTTAAATTTAATTTATCAACATTAACATGGCTATAAATATATGTTAAAATTATGGATAAAAATACAAATAATAAAATTGGAAGAAAAAACTCATAATATAAAATTAAAGTAATAATCTTAATTTATTTAATTCACTATAGAGCAAAACAAAACATTTTACAATCCCTTTAATACTCAAACTAGGAATTTAACACGAATCTCTTTAATATTCAATTTTATTAATATAACAAAGTTACTCGCCAATAGAGAAATTTTGATCTTAAGAATCATTCCTTAAAATCAATTATATATTGCTCTAGCATCATAATGTACATATTTAAACCCTTGCAACATACTTGACATAATATAAAATTACTAATCACAATTATTTACTAATTTGAATCCTTTCAAAATAAGTGAGATAATCTAAGATTACTAATTACCATTGTTGATTCATACGGTCATTCAGATTCTATATTTGAGCACAATTTTGATGGGATTGAGACCTTAATTATATTTTTTTTCTATTATTTTGTGACTACGATTACAATCTTTAGGAATTGATGGGTGGGGGGGTTTATGTATTTGTTTTATGCCGTAAGTCAAAATGGTAGGAAGCTCAACCATTCCTATTAAGACGATCATCATTTCCGTCGCCAATTTGGAGAATAAACAAAATCTTATGAATATATATTTAATCCTCTACATCGTACCATAAACTAACTCAAATATTGTTGTTATTATTATTATTTGAATAAAAGTTTACGTTATTTCTATATTAATTAATTATTCGAAAGAATATTTTATTAACATCATTGTATCTTATCTTCATACACATTGGGAATATTGTTGTTATTATTATTATTTTAATAAAAGTTCACGTTATTTCTATATTAATTAATTATTTGAAAGAATATTTTATTAACATCATCGTATCTTATCTTCAAAGACATTGGGAGAAATATACAACTTGCTACTCAACATTCAATGTTGCAGCATGTGGTATATACCCCAACTTATATTCTATATTAAATAATTATTCGATGTTGTAACAGGTGGTATATACCTTGGCTTATATTCCATATTAAATAATTATTCAAAAGGATATTTATGAATTTTATGAACATCATTGTACATGTTTTTCACAGACAAGGTGAGCAATATACAACATGCTACTACTCAGCATTCAATGTTGCCGCAAGTGGTATATACCTCGGCCTATATACCAAGGTGATCCAACTGTGTATATACCACCAGCTGCAACATTGAATGTTGTGTTGTAAGCTTCCCAGATCCACACAGACATGGCGAGCAATATATAGTCTGATAATCAACATTCAATGTTGTGGCAAGCAGTATATACCACAACTTATATACCAAGGTGAACTGATGATGTATATACCACCCGTGACAGCATTTAGCAGGATGCTTATTGCTAGCACACCAAGGACGGTTTTAGGGGCGAAATTTCACTCATGGGGGCCTCCAAATTTTTATTGGGCGATTTTTTGTATTACAGTGGTTTTTTAAAACTTTTTTCATTCACCCCTAATTTATTTTAAAATAAAAAAGTATAGAGGGTTAGCCTAGGTTTTTAGCAGGGAGAGAAAAAAAATCATGTATTTAGCCCGTGAAATTTGGAGTTGCAAGCTTCCATTCACCCAATTTCTAGAAATATGGGAATTTCTAGTAGAACTTTACCCTCCCATTTGGTATAGATCAAGGTTTATGATTTAACTCACCTTGATTTCATGGTATGGGCAGCTGCAATCTTGAATCTTTTGTTAGCCCGATTTCCAAAGAGCAAGGGGATTTATAGGAGCGATTTGACCCTCCCATCTGGTATAAATCATACGGGATCTGCCCATATGTGTATTGGGTTCAAGTCACATCGTTGTGATGCACATTCTCATCTCCAGAGGTTCTTGAGTGGCGAGCGGGTTAACACGATTGAAGTTTGAAATTGGAGTTTTTTGGTTTCTCCTAATAAGGAACAATGTCTTTCTTCTATTGTTGCAGCCTAGAATTGATTAAGTTCACCCTTGTCGGTTATTTTGAGGTAATTAATCTTTATCCCTTTGTCATTGCATTTCATGACCATGGGGCATTTTTACAACACCGCATTTGCCCATCATTTATTCAAATCCTTAGATCAATTTGGAAATAATGTTGCTTGGCACAAATCGGTTGTTAAATTTCGTGTAGAGGATATGATGTAGCTTCCAAATGGTTTATCTTAGCACTGTCTTAGCCACCAGTTGATTACAAATCTATTCTATGTTGTTAAATTTCGTGTAGAGGATATGATGTAGCTTCCAAATGGTTTATCTGAGCACTATCTTAGCCACCAGGTAATTACAAATCTATTTTATGTTGTTAAATTTCGTGTAGAGGATATGATGTAGCTTCCAAATGGTTTATTTGAGCATTGTCTTAGCCTCCATTTAGTTTCAAATATTATCTTTTAGTAATAAAGTTATTAAACTAACATTTTTAAGTGTTGTCTCTCTTTATAATTTAGCTAGCAAGTCACTAGGCACATATCAATTGTTAAACTTCATGTAAAGGATATAATGTAGTTTCCAAATGGTTTATTTGAACTCTGTCTCAACTACCAGTTAACTACAAATCTCTCCCTCCATTACACATTCACGAACATTTTAAAAGGTTGTCTCTTTTTGAAGGTTGTCTCTTTTTAAATGTTGTTTCATTTACTCGTACTATCATCTTATTTTAGATTTGATCAGTTATTTCCAATAAGGTACATTCTAGCTAAGCATTGTGCCAGATTGTCCATGATTATTTGTGCTCGTGCCAATAGTTTCCTATTGATTATAAATTATCAAAATGGAGGAGTCAAATAATCATTTTTACATTGAATACAAACCTATGAAGTGTGGGGATGTGACCCACCCCAGGGGAACATATTCCTATGTTTCTATGTTTCCAGGGGATATCAACACATATTATGTTTCTCGACAATGGGGTTCATCCTTGCATGCCTTGACTATCTCGGAGTGTGAGATGTTCCTAAGACAATGCGAGGATGCTTTGGATTTCCCTACTAGAACAAGCAATTGAGTATCGCTCCCTTCAAATTTTTTATTCCAAAGAAATTATACTTAAATTTTGTTAATATATGTGTTCTTGTGCAGCGCCAATGTCTTATTGGTTTTAGATTTGTTCTACTTTAACTTAGATAAAGGCAAGTGAAAATATCCTTAGCCTCTGTAGATGCATATCAATGCTATAATTACTAAATGGTTTCAAATTTTGTTCAGAGCTGAAAATTTCTAGAATAACGGAGAAACTTTAGAAATTTAAACGATTTCATCCAACTCAAATTTATTATGGAAATGCAATATTTCCTATTACCACCTCCTTTCCTCACCATGGAAAGGTAAATGTAGAACTTAGTCTACTTCATTATCTGTAGCATTGTTTTTTAGTAAGTCATTAATATCTTGGTGTCCATGTTGCAAAGAGTTATTTGTCATTGGACATGCATATTACTTTTAGTTCATTTCTCTTTCTGGTAGGATTTAAGTGATGACTATTATGTTTCCTATTTCATTAATCCATGTGATTGGTCATGGATCTCTAGAGAAGGCTGAAACCTTTGTTTCTATTAATAATTTATCTCCAAAAGTGAAGTTGTATGGAAGCCATCCATTTGTGGATGTTGTGTACATTCCTCCACCCACCTATTACATCTTGAATGGGTTCTTAGGTCAGCCTAGAAAAAGAAATGAATCTTTATTGAGAAGCCTCAACCTTGTCTGTACAAGAAAGTGACATCATCAATGAGGCTTGCAACACAAATGGTGTTCAACTTAAGGATGGCTCCATGTGGATGCACCATTCTAGAACTCATTAATTTAAACAATTGTTGGGAAATTTAGACCTATTTGGATACTTGAGTTTGGTGAGAACTCAATCCATGATGATCATATGCTTTTCCATCAAATCTGGTAAGCATTTTCTCAGGAAACCATAATGCCTTCCTTTTCATTTTGTTCTCTATCAACATTAACAATAAAACCTCAATAAGAATGTGACATTTCAAAGTTGCTAAGAGGAATAAAAATTCATGGTTGTAGTAGTGATGAATCCATGTTGTTTGAAGTTTCAAAAGCTAAGGAATCCTTTAGATAAGTTGAAAGATAAACATGAGGAAGGAATTGATTTCCTTAATTTTTTCTTTGGTAACAACAGTTTCTTTCACAATCTAAATAACTTCCATGTAGCTAAAGTTGTGTAATGTGTATCTCTTTACCTGTTTCCATGTGATGTGGAAAATGTGGTTAAAGAGATGACTTCATGAGAAGGAAAATGTCTTAAACTACCATAGGACCTTTAGATGATATGGAGGTCAAGGCTAAGGACAAGTTGATTGAAGAAGGACCATAGCATGAATGTATTATTTCTCCTTTGCTCTACAACTTGTTTGAAGATAATAGTTACTAAAGGATTGCAATGGATGGATGCTTAAATTAAGAGAGAAAAATTAATATTTTCCTTAATAATGTTCCCAAACCCGTCATTGTTGGTAATTATTAGTCAGAAAAACAAATAGTTGAGATTACTCAATTGTTAGAGGAGTAGCAAGATTTATTTTAACTTTTAAAACAAAAAATAAATGCATGAAAGATATTATTGCATACATGTTCAAAATGAAGTTCAATGGTTTGTGTTGGCCTTAGACATTTGAATAATGTCATTATTGCAAAGTACTTTCCATCCACCAATAAAAAAAATTAGAAGAGTTTGTTGATCTTGAAGGCTATTCTTCATTGATGGGTTTTGGGGTTATAAGTTAACCAAGTCAAAATTGTTGAAAAAGATCAACATAGAACCAAATTTGTTATTGCTTGAACATCCTTTTCTTATAAGGTGTTTCCCTTTGAAGTTTGGATTGAAGAATGCAATTGCAATATTTTTCTGATTATCTACGAATGCATTTGAGGAACATTTGTATGTGTACTTTGATGACTAGACATTATATTTACTATTTGATAATCATTTGGATCACCTCTAGATGATTCCAGAATGTTGTTGGAAAATTCAAATGTCTCAATATTAGAAACAATATATTTTGTACCTCCTTTGGTCTTTTTCATAGTCCTCTTATTCGTAAAGATGATTTGAGTGTCAGTGTGACAAAAATAAAAGTCACTCTTGACTTAAATTTGCCAATTCAGCCTCTCAAGTTAGGATATATTTAGCTCAGATTAAGATAGGTTATTATAGAAAGTTTATATGGTATTACTCTAATATCCCTAAGTTTATCTAGTATTACTCTGATATCATTGCTATATTTAAATTTATTTGTAAAAAGGTGTCAAATATGTTTGGTTCCTCTTAGAACAACCTTTTACATTGTTCTCATGTTTATGATTACCTTTCAGTCTTGAAGTTGTTTTGTGTTTGTTACCTTGACTATGGGATTTTCCTTCTATCATACCTAATAGGGATAATATCCATTTTTACTTGGTGTAAATGGAAGTGATATCTTATGGGTTCTCAATGGTAGTTTGTCAGCCATAAATGTTCATATTCTGACCTCTATATGTGCATGGAGATATATAAAGGTTTTATATAAGCATTTAATATGATAAAAAAGAAAACATATAGAATGACATGCATTTTACAACATATTTTACACCACCCTGTAAAATTAAATGACTAGGGCAGATATTATACCTACAAGACAAATTTTATGTTCTAGAAATAAAATCTATTTCCTCATGTGTAGAAGCAGCTTGGTCCCTGATACTATTACTACAACAATTTAATTCATGCATACTACAAGAAAACTAACACGAGCAAGATTGTGGAAATCATGAAGAGGATGCCTTGGAATGGGTATGGAAATTGTGGTAGAGATATTGATGCAATGGATGTTTACAAACACTTCATTCCCTAATCATTAGGTGCTTTCATTTCTCAATGATTCATGGCTTTGAAGAACCTCCTTCACCTTCTTACCGAATGTAATTCCTAGCAAAGCATTATGGGTATCAACCCCTTGCACAAAGGGAAAACAATACAAAATGTTTCCGGAGGGAGAAATGGGTTCCAATATAATCACTTCACAATCAAATGTCATGCAAGGACTAAGAATATTATCACTAAAACATGTAGCCCAAGTGAGGTTTAATTTTTTACTAATGGAGAAATTGTAAACTACTTACCTTTTCAATTTACTAATGGAGAAATAGTACACTACTTACCTTTTCAAATTCTAAAGACATTTCCTAGGAATGAACTTCATGTGGTTATGGTGTGGTTTGACTCCAAAATATCTCTCAAAAATGACTAATTTAGTATTCAATATCCTACTAAGAATGCAATTAATACCCTTAAGTATCTTTGCAATGTTGGAGCCAAGGTGGTGATTGTGACTCATTTTCTCGTAAGATGACCAATTTTATTTTTATTTTTCTACAACCCACATAGGGCCCTATGAACTACATTTATGCACCAATTATACACTAACTAATTGATTCATATTTAAAAATTGTAAATATCTATTTATTACATATTTCTAATTATTTCTTCTTATAAAATGTGTCACTCAAAGGAAACACAAATAACCACCAAATTATCAGGTGGTACAATCCTATATGCTTATTTGTTTGAGTTCCATTGAAAAATTTTGATCATATGAGGACAATAATACAGTTCAGTTTCAATTTCATTTTTGTATACAATATGGAAAGTGCCATAATAAAAAAGATTCTAGACATGTCCTTTAACAATTGTTTGAAAATAATATTTCCTGCCAAAACCTACAACTTGCACAACTTAAGCCACGAGATATTTTGACATGAATGTTGCATTTATGATTCCTAACTATAAATATGCAAAGTTTGGATGTAGAATAATCTTAGATGTAAATAAGCTTGTCAAGCAGAGATGCATTTAAATGTTCTATTACACATTTTATTTTTTTTGGAAATAGAAACTCCTATTTCCTTCAAAATCCATAGTGATCTTAACTAAATTACTAATAAAAGAAACATCATAAATGTATTGACATCTAGTTCATGCCTCCAAATATCATGGAAACCGGCACATAAGTTGATTGCACAATCAACATCTATAGACATGATTGTCTAAATTTCCCCATTGGAAAATCAAATACCTCCCACAAACTCTAATACATATTCAACTTTTATGTAGGAGTACAAAAACTCCAAATCCTTGAAACATGGTAACAAGGTTCATTCCCACACAATCCAGAATTGGTCAAACCCAACAAAAACATCTATGAGCAGTCATCTTGTAGAAATCTATGCTAAGTGTGGAAGTTTGAGACATAAATGTGTAACTACCATCTTCAAACCTTGTGCATTTTCTTTACTTGAGTCCACATCAAATTCTGTGAAAGGAGACAATGTGTCTTGTAGACTACAAAATTTCATTTATGAAAGGTTCAAGCTATGTATTTAATGTCTTCACAAGTCTCATAAGAAAATAGATTTCTCAGCCACTCGCATCTTGGTTTGGATGGAGAGTATAGTGAAACATATAGAATCTACCTACAAAGTGTATCCTCTAAATGTTGCTAATCTAGTGTTGTTGTCACGACTCACTGGAGAAAGCATTAATGGTTCAAAAAACATTGTTGAAACCATCTCTATTATGCAATGAAAGGACAATTTGGAAAGTTTAGATGAAGTATTCAACAACTTTAGGATGCTAGGTTGTAAATTATGAACAATTTCTTCAAAAATTGTAGCTCGAGTAAAGTTATTGGTAGAAAAATCCTAACCTAGTAGTGAAAAGGGATGTATAGTTGAAAATCTATTTAAATTCATTGAATTATCAAGCAGTATATACAAAGATGAACTGGATTGACATATTGTGATGTTAGACCTGGATTTTCTTTTAAAATTTCATCTTCTTAGCAACAATGGAATTTTGACCATTGGAACTATGAAAGGTATAAGTGAGTGATAAATATTGTTGTGTGCTTGGTTTGTTTTATATTTGCAATTGAGATTCTTATGAAAAATCAAGTCATATTTCTATTTATTGTTACTAACTATTATAGTAAGGTTGTTTCTTATTTCAATCTAATGATGAACTTGATATTATATGAAACATGTCCTCCGATGTTGGTTTTACTTTCACTCATCCTAAATATACTCTCAAGAAAATGCAATCCGATGTTGGCCTCTCATGAGAACTTAGAAGATATGTAACGTCCCTTCTTAGCATTTTTGCATTAGCATTGCTCTTATTTTTCCAAAGTTATCATGAAGATCAAATTTTTTTATGTTGCACTATTGTTGCATGTGTATTAAGATTAGCCAAGGAATCCTAGTGAAAAACGTGACAAGGAATATCTTCATCTTCTGTAATAACTTCATCCTATTGGAGCTTGATATTTTTTCTTGCAGGTGCATCATCCATTCCCATATTTGACAATTCATACCCTGTTCTTTTATTTCAAGATTCAATTTTCAATGTGTATCCACAATAATATGAGGAATTCCAAGCTCTATGCTCATAAGTTGTCATATGTCAACCAAAACCTGTTTTACTTGCTCCCAATCATATTGATTTGCATCTTTTTAATGGTCTGAATTGGCTTGATATTCATAGGAAGACAACTTTTTTTACTTCCTTTTCTCTAAAATTACACTATATGGGTCATACTTGAGCTTTTATCCCTATTGAAAATTTAAATCTTTTAACAAATCTTCAACAAAAAAATTTGTTGTTTCGTTGTTCACCACAAAAGGACCAATTTTCTGTTGTAATTTAAAAGTGGTTGTTATTTTGTTGCTAACAAAATGAATGTGGTGTCACGTGTGACACCAATGTTTTCCTAAGAGTAGAGGACCAAGAAACCATTGATGTTGTGTAACGTACCCAACACCCCATTGAGCAGCATTACGGGCGAGAACTCATTAAATTATTAAGATTTACTGCTAATCAAATTCATGTAAATTACCAGTCGTAGATCACACACATATTTTACTATTTGACTAATACTACAGTTCTAAATGAATCTAACAACATATATTAAACATGAATACAACTATTCAAGCAACAACAAACACAAATCATTCATATAAATTATTTACACAACCGAATTTAACATAAGAACATAACATAAACACTTATATGTTAATGAATAACCAATTGGGTGCAAATGAAGGGTGAACCTCCCAGCCATAGGAATTGCTGGTCATTTTCTCTCATCAGCAAGCCACCCCCGAGATGAGTCTATGAGTCCACAAGGAGAACTGGCCCACTAGCTATCCAATCTTCACACATAGCATCCCCAAACCCAGGTTCTAGTCTCTCAGCAGTTACAAACCTCCATCTCTCTCTCTTTTCCCCACAACCTGCACTACCTAAGGAATGTACCCCCTTCATTTCTCATAGTCCATCGACATGTACCATTCATTTATCAAGGCCACTAGTGCATTTGATTGGCCAAGAATCACTCAGCTGGGAACTCTAGGAACTCTCGGTTGTTTCGTGTTTTCTCACAGCAGCCTTCACAAGGCTCTAAGATATTTCCTCAAAAATAAATCGCACCACGGGCTTAGAGCCCAATTTTACCGACACGTGGGCCTCTATATAAACATAAAAATACAGCCAAACAATGGATTCCTTCAATTATACCATGTCTTGTCCTCTTCCCAACCCTCTTCTCTTACTTTGTTGCCCGAAAACTACCTGTAAAAAAATTGTCCCCATTCTACATACAAATTTTCTCTTCTTCCTTGCTTTCTTGACTCACACTCTTCTCAAGGATTATTGTACCTCATCCCATTCTCTCCAATAACTATGGGATGTGACCACTCACACCCACCCTCTTACATGAGTTTAATGTTTGGCCTCTCACATACTCAATCAACAAATAGAAGGTTATACAAAAGATAATAATTTCATGAATGTGGGTTGGACTAATACCCATGAATAATTCCCCCTTGGACCCCTATCTCTTGTGGAATCATAGCCCCCCCATCATTATTCATATCTTTCATATCACAGCTAACGATTATTACTTTTATTAATTATTTCAATGTTCATAATATGCAAATCGGCCCCTGGTCACATTAAATCAATGCGAGCTCTTCTCCCCAATGCATCGACTCACCAGCCTAATTCACATTTATACAATTACATTATAATTCACAGGGATTAGGAATAGGTATGTTACATCCCCTCCCCCTTATTTTTTCACTTTCCTCAGTGCACAACACCCTACAGGTGTAATTCCATTTTACAATTTCGGCTCCCCGATCAATCATCAACATATAGGCTCTCTAGCCAGAAATCACACAGGAATTCTAGCCTAAACAAATTACATATGCACTCTGGACCCAATACCACATATACATAGGCACTTCAGCCCCAAAATCATAAATACGAAGGCACCCTGACCTGAAACATATACATAAGCCACTGGCATTCTCCTAAAGTTATCTCGATTTCCACCATCTCTCTCCCCATTGACCTGCCCAACCCAAGGAATGTGTCATTCATTTATCAGGGATAAACCAAGAGATGTACCATCCATTTATAAAGTTTAACCCAAGGAATGAGCCATTATTTTATCAAGGTCTCTCTGGCACATGTAGTTAGGAATATCACTACTGGGAACTCAATGGACTCATTGTTAAGGAAAATATTAGTAAAATAACCAACAACAACCTTGCTACTATAGTGTGACTCACATAAGAGCAAACTCTTCAATCCTGACAACATGGTTCTTCAACAATGCAACTCGCACTAGATTTCACTCTTCAGGCTTGACAACTTGGTTCTTCGATAGTACAACTCACATAGGAGTTCACTCTTCATGCATGACAACTTGGTTCTTCGACAATGCAACTCACCCTCTAAGCTCAGGCATCCCTTTCACTATTATACAGTTCCTCAGGTGATCCATTATATTCCAAGGTGTTCTCACGCAGACAAATGGCAACTTGTTGCTATAATTCCACTATCAATATATAACCCGTGGAAATAATACCATCTACATTACATGCATACAATTAATATGAGACATCATAATATAATTACAAAATTTCAAATATGTTTTACATAGGAAAACAAAATTTCCCAAACATGAGTCTTTTTGCTCATAATTGTTTGGCTCTTGCAATAATAGATATCAGTATTCCTTATGGGATTACATCCCTTCCATATCCAATACCATTTCCCATGCAATTTTCTCAATTCCATGCAGCCAAACAAATTGTTAGTATATCGTAAAAAGTTTCAATTATTAATTTTTGAAATCTGGTTATACAAGAAAATAAAAATTCCCACGCATGAGATTTTTGCTCATTATGTTCGGTTCATGCAGCTGTAGATATTAGTCTTCCTTATGGTCATACATCATTTCCATATCCAAGACCATTATGTCTGCAATTTCCTCAACTTTCTTGCATCCAAAAAAGATTGTTATCACTCATGCATATTTTTAGCAGTTCATGAAATGATATCAGAATTGTATCTACCCAACAATTCAATCATTTACAAACATTATTCACATTAAAATGAACTTATACCATTAATCATATTATCTAGAATGAAACTATCATCCATTGTACATGCATCATCATCACATCAAGATTTTAATAATGCAATCAAATTTTACCAATAAATAAAACTAATGTGCCAATAATCATGGCCACATCTACACAATGCATCATTCCATTGATTCTGAAATACCATATGTTCATGTCATGTATTCCACCATGTGAGTTGGAAGGTATATCCCATTCCTCAATACCCCATCTAAAGTCTTCTCCACAACCTGTCTGATCCTTTAGATACCCTCCTCTTCAACCCATACACAGCACTAGGAACATCATCTCTTAGTGTTATTTAGTGTAGGAAAAAAGGTTGCAGTACAAACCTCAGTTACATAGGGAATAACCATCATGCACTTGGATGGCACTATATCCTTTCCATATCCAACTCACCATGGCCTCACACACTACAAGGAAAGCACCCTATAGCGGAGGTTTTTGCGGAATCCCCTATAAAAATAGCCCAAAAATATGTTTGTAGCAGAGGTCACTAACGGAGTTGTGCGAGCGGATGTTTTAGTGAGAGTTTTGTTAACAGTGTGTTTATAAGTATATATTGCACCGATGTGCCACCAGAACTAAACGCACTAGTGCTAATAGACAATGGTGCATTGTTGCTGAGTTATTTAAAAAAAAATAAAAAAAATCAATGGTGTGCATCATATAAAAGAAGCTCGCAAGCATTGGTGCACACTAAATGGGTGCATCGGTGCTCAAAAAACGGGTGCATCATCATTGAGTTTTTCCCTTTAAAAATTCATAACAGTTCATCATTGTCCCTTGGGTGCACCAATGCGTTCCAAGCTGGTGCATTGTCGCATGTTTTTTTTTTTAAATAATGGTGCGTTGTTTGCAGCAATGCGCACCGGTGCGCTTAATGCGAGTGCATGGGAACATGGGTAAATAAATAAATAAACGGCGGTAAAAAACCATTTTTACCATTTCCAATGCAGAGAAGCTCTTAAGCACTAGTGCCACCTTTTCCCAACTGAATCACACTTCTGTCAGTGCTTTCATTGCTTGCCTTGTTTCCATTTGATGCTCGGTTTGTGGGATTCCAATTTTGCCATACGGTGGGAAAATTTGGTTTTTTTCACTACATCCCAACCATGCCTCCTCGATGATAAAATGTCCGAGTAAATTCTTATTTCTTTGTACATTGAATTTTTACCAGATTAAATTGTGAAAATGAGTAAAACTTTCATTGTTTTTCAATTTTTTTTATTTTTTTTTGCGCAATGCACCCTGTAAATTTTACAGGGTGCACCAAAAATGTATAGTTTGTTTTTGTCGGTGCATCATAATATGGAATGCACCAGTGCATACTTATAAATGACGCACTGGTGTATTCATAATAAACGACGCACCATCAAAAATATATATTTTCCATTAAACAATGTGTTGTTTATAGTGAACGCACTGGTGAATTCATAATAATATACGCACCGTTGAAAATAGATAGTTGTTCAATCAGTGCATCATGTATAGTGAATGCACCGGTGCATACACAATAAAATACGCACCATGGACATTTTTTGTGTTTTTCAATTGGTGCGTGGATTACACAGAATGAACCGGTGCACAAACCTGGATACGACGCACCGTTTAAAATGAGTGTTTATTGTTGATATTATGGTAGCTGCGAGAGGTATTTACCTCCACATGTAATCCTAACGAGAATATAATACTCAAGGAAGCAAGAAGAAACCCTAATGAGTTGGCTAATAACCCTAGAACACAAGTCGGCTCAAGAGGATAATTTGTATTAGGTTATTAGCCTCCAAGAGAAGAAGTCAGCCAGAAGAAATATTATATACTGAGTAAATAGGTACCCAGAATGAGAAGTCAGCCCAGGCAGTTAGCCAAAATTAGTATAAATACAGGAGGCCAGTCTTCATTCTGGCAAGCATTCTCAGAACTGCAAAGCTCACTTTTGTGCACTGCAGTTAGCCAATTTTGTGTGCAGGTTAGGAGGAGAGTTGTCGTTGCAGCTGTTGCAGCTAGCAGATTCCATTTTGGCTTGGATTATCTCTTGTTTATGTTTTGGACTATCTGATCAACTCTTTTTTGGTGCGCTATACTTGGAGAAATGTGTGCTACCCCTTGTGTGTCTATCTAGCCTAGGGTTTGCTTCTGGAGTGATTCTCTATCAAGGTTAAGGTGCTCGGAGGGTGGCTTCGGCCTATGGTTGAGTGACAATAGTGATGTTGTATATGGTAAAACGAGCAAATCCATTATATTCTAACAGGTTATGGGCCCATGCCTCCTTCATTCAGTCTAACCGTTGGAAGGAACCATAGCCATAAGGATATTAATCTCGTTGAAGAATTGTCGCTAGGTTTTCTAGCAGGAACAGTCACCAAAGCACCGTCACTAGGGTTACTAGCAGGTGTAGTTGTAGAAACCCTAATCCTCTCATTGAGGCACCTTAAGTGAAGAGATTAACCTAATTTTTGGATAGACCAATGCTCCCTATCCTAGTGCATCTCCTGGTACTCTCAGCAAGCCAAGATGTCAAGTTTGAGTTTTTGGTCAAATCTAGGGTTGACCAAGTCAAAGAAGCCATGACTTACTCTATGAAGTCATAAAACAAGTTAGATGGAGCTTATAACTTCAGAGCGTGGAAGACAAGTATTGACCTCATCCTTGCCAAGAATAAAGTGTTGGATATCATGAAAGGAAAGATCGTGGAACTAGAGTTTGAAGAAGGAAAAGAGAAGGAACCGCAGAACGTTGCAGTTATGGAGAAGTTCAAATACGGTGACATCAATACCATGAGTATCATAGTGGAATCTATAAAATACCACTTGATATCCTACATCTCCCATCTTGACTCATCGAATAAGATGTACAATGCCCTAACAAATCTCTTCTCGGTTAGAAACATTGGACAAGTTATGAGTATGAAGAATGAGCTTCGTGACATGAATATGAGTGATGATGACATCATAACATCATACTTTGTGAGAATCTCTCAGTTAATATATCAACTACAAGCTATTGAATAGATCATTTCAAAGAAGGAATTGGTAAACATAGTACTCAATGGTCTTCCCAAGACATGGGATGCATTTGCGGCAAGCATGAACACAAGGAAGGAGTATCATACATTTGAAGAACTTTGGACTTGATGTGTTCAAGAGGAATCAAGGATCAGTGCAAAAGAGAAACCCCAAAAGAAGTACGATGATCAAGACTTCACAACAAGATTCAAGAACTTCAGGAACAAAAGGAATTTTGGCTCAAGGAAGAAGCCAAATCAAAAGAAAGATATGTCAAAAATACAATGCTTCAACTGTCAAAAGTATGGTCACTACAAGAATCATTGTCCCAAGCTAAAGAAAAGAAAGGAAACATATGAAGCATCAGTTGCCGAAGAAAAGTAACCTACAAAGAAGACTAAGCAGGACAAAATAGACTTCTTCTTCTAAGATAAGGTAACAATACTCTTCATAGTTCTTGTACATAGCATGTTTTCAGTACATATCTTATATATCTATCTTTTAGAATGAAACTATACCTATGGAAGAACAACAAGATAAGAATTTCTATGACTATAAGACAAGGAAATACACATGAAAGGATGAAGCACATCAAAAACCCCTGGTAACAAATCATGTGGAAGCTATTACAAGATAAGCCGAAATCGGAATCAATCTTGAAGAAACCTAGAAGAAGTTAGCAATCAAGAGAAAATTGGAAAAAGATATGTGACACTTTGCAGAAAGCAATAAGGATGTAGATGGAAGCATGGACTCTCCTAGATGGAGAGAGACGATTATAATTCCAAAAGAAAAACATGCACTCATACATGAAGCAAGGATTAGGAGGGAGATAATCTTATGATCCATTGAAGATGATGTAGTATATATCTATGGTAGCAACCATGAAAAGCAATACGTGTTCAGTTTGACTTCAGAAGAAGCCCTCTTCGAAAATAAGCCTTAAAGTATACTTGGTTGTCCATCCACATCCATGATCCTATGATGAAAGGTAGAAGTTGGAATCTTCAGAGCATAGAATCTATAGAAAACTCCATGGACTCAAGAGCCTAAGAAAAACATGAGGAAGAACATGAAGATTCCAAGAGAGAAAGAGAAGCCAGAACAACCAGTCATTGTATCGAGAATCACAAGACTACCAGCCTGATATGAACTCACTAAAAGCAATCAAGCTAAAAAATTGAAGGTTGTGATGAAGAACAGTGTATGAAAGACTTATGAATGAAAGAATTGCGAGATCAAGGACTAGAGGTTCTCCCAGATGGAGGGAGAAGACTATGATGATTGTTTGCTCCAGTAAACTAGACTGTTAAGGTCCTAACCCGCACATAGGTAGATCAATGTATTCGGATGTAATAAAGGTCAATATTAATAAGACCTTTCAATAAAATAGAATAAGGCGGATGTAAGAAGACCTAATAGAAGCTTCCGCTTCTAGAAGGATCTTCCTCTAGATGCTTCTTTTTAGTATAAATAGGAGTCGAGGGTATGAGAACCCTAGCTTGGATATTATTGTAATAGAGCATTGCTCAACTGGAGGTTGCCCCCTCGAAGAGGCCTGTGAATATTGCTATCTGATTCAAGTGCTATTTCTATTGCTATTTCGTATATCATTTCTGTGTATTGTGAAGATTATGTTGGATATTTTACTGTTATTCTGTCATTTCTAGCATTTCGTTTCTGTTCAGCATATTTTATATATCTGGTATCTTGCAAGTGGTATCAGAGCACTTTCCTTGGCAGAAATTGTGGGTATTTTTTTTTCAGGGTAGAGACGTATTCCGGCGTCTTTAAGCCACAGAGATCTGTCGTTATGCGCATAAACCCGCG
>ML777539.1:194985-206296 GCA_009831015.1 Picea engelmannii | reverse complement strand
ATAAGGCGGATGTAAGAAGACCTAATAGAAGCTTCCGCTTCTAGAAGGATCTTCCTCTAGATGCTTCTTTTTAGTATAAATAGGAGTCAAGGGTATGAGAACCCTAGATTGGATATTATTGTAATAGAGCGTTGCTCAACTGGAGGTTTCCCCCTCGAAGAGGCCTTTGAACATTGCTATCTGATTCAAGTGCTATTTTTGTTGCTATTTCGTATATCATTTCTGTGTATTGTGAAGATTATGCTGGATATTTTACTGTTATTCTGTCATTTCTAGCATTTTGTTTCTGTTCTGCATATTTTATATATATGGTATCTTGCAAAACTAGACATACTTCTAGATGAGTCATTATATCATTTGTAATATCCATGGGTTGGAGTTTTACATCAGATAAAGGCAAAGATTGTTCTCTAGAGAAATTGAACAAAGAACGTATGAAGAGAAACCTCAAGGCTTTGAGGTAGACCATAAAGATACCCTTGTATGCAGATGGAAGAAGACAACTTGGTGGAGAATCTCCAATGCACAGCAGAAGCATGATGAAGACTCTCTATAATAGAGATACTATATCATAATGGTTATTCAGAAGCCTGGATCGCTAATCCATGACAAACACTCATGACAGCCAAAGAAGTATCACTTGGATATGTTCCAGTTTGACCCTTGCCATGTTGTTGCGAGCTAGCAAGAAACAAAGAGGAATCCAACAATGATTGATCAGAGCTATATGAAGCCTTCAGATAATATTAGTGTTCCAGATAGACCAAAATACATTGAGATCAAGCATTACACTCTCCGTGATGAAGTCCAGAAAGGAGAAAATGGTTCTCAAATATATATCTCCACAAATGAGCAGATAAGAAGAAATTTTGGTAAAGCCTTTGTCCAAGATAGAAGAGTTTGTGTACTCAAGATGGATCTCGTGGAGATGACTTCCCTATTGAAAAAGGAAGAGATGGCTCCCAGGTTGGGAGGGAGCACTGATGTGTATTGATTTATGGACAGTTATTCTTCAGTTCAAAAAATGGTCCAGGATGAGCAGTTCCTTTCCAGTTCAGAAAGTAGTTTGAGATTTCTGACACACATACATTTCCAGTTCGGAAAATGGTCCAGATCGAATGGTCATCTTTGTAATGAAAATGGTTCAATGGATTTTTGATGTACCATAGACAGCGATTTCCCATTGTGGTTAACATGGGGAATGGTCTAGGGAAGTCTCTCTTCTTGAGGGTTACTCAAGAAGACTGGCCTGCCTTGCCGGACAGCGATTTCCCATTGTGGTTAACATGGGGAATGGTCTGTTTTGGAGGTTGGTGCAGGAAATTCATTTCCTTTGGAAATGGTCCGGACAGTCATTCCTTAGGGTAGATTCATTCTCTCCTAGTTTCACTTTGTTTAGTGTCGGAGTAATGGCCCAGGGTGGGGAATGGTCTAGGTTCAGCAATCAGGAACAGGCATTCCTTAGGGTAGACTCATTCTCTCCAAGTTACACTTTGTTTAGTGTCGAAGGCATAGCCCAGGGTGGGGAATGGTCCAAGCTCATAAATCAGGACAGTTATTCTTCCTTGCTTGAGAAGAATAGTCCAGATAGCTCATCATTGATGTTTGACTTTCTGAGGGCGGATTCTCTTCCAGATCTCACAGATGTGAGTGGAAGAATGGCCCAGATGATTCAGTTTATATCATAACAATGTTTTCTATGCAGGTTGATATCATATGATTTTTATGGAGACTGTATGTCTCTAGACAGTAGATGCATGCTACTGTGGTGGATGTGTTCCACTGATTATGATTATATGTCATTGATCAAGTATCTGTGTGTTATTTGGTGTGGAAGTGTACCACTGAATTGTGGTTTTGTACTACTATGGATAGACACAGTTGTGTTCTATTGAATGATATTGTTCTAATTACCTTGAATACTATCAGTAGTGCTGGAAATGATTATCATCTAGATGGATGATCAATGGACAGAGATTTCCCAGACGAAAAATGGTCTAGGAAATTTATTCTTATAGGATATATGTCCGGATTAGAAGGATGGTTCTTGTGTCACTCTATGGAGTGAGTGACTTATCCAACATCATGTCTGATTACTCAGATGAAGTATGGTTTTGAGAGATGATGCAGTTGATAAAATTGATAGTGATGATGGTGCTCATGATCTAGTCATGAGATAGTCTATAAAACTATGTTGATGCTACCGAGTGAATGGTATGTTTGTGCTCAAGACCATTACCTGTAATACCTCCCTATATGGGAGGGAGTGTTGATATTATGGTAGTTGCGGGAGGTATTTACCTCCACGTGTAAACCTAACGAGAATAGAATACTCTGGGAAGCAACAAGAAACCCTAATGAGTTGGATAATAACCCTAGAAGACAAGTCGGCTCAAGAGGATAATTTGTATTAGGTTATTAGCCTCCAAGAGAAGAAGTCGGCCAGAAGGAATATTATATACTGAGTAAATAGGTACCTAGAATGAGAAGTTGGCCCAGGCAGTTAGCCAGAATTAGTATAAATATAGGAGGCCAGTCTTCATTTTGGCAGGCATTCTCAGAACTGCAAAGCTCACTTGTGCGCACTGCAGTTAGCTAGTTTTGTGCGCAGGTTAGGAGGAGAGTTGTCGTTGCGACTGTAGCAACTAGAAGATTCTATTTTGGCTTGGACTATCTCTTGGTTATGGTTTGGACTATATGATCAGCTCTTGTTTGGTGCGCTATCCTTTGATAAAGGCCTGTTACCCCTTGTGTGGCTATCTAGCCTAGGGTATGCTTCCGAAGTGATTCTCTGTCAGGGTCAAGGTGCTCGGAGGGTGGCTTCGGCCTATGGTTGGGTGACAATAGTGATATTGTCTATGGTAAAATGAGCACATCCATTATATTCTAACATTTATTTTAAGCGGTGTGTCGTGATGAATGGAACACACCAAGGCGTCGTAGTATCTAGACACACTGCTTTAAAGAGGCATCATGCTTTCACGATGTGTTGTATACAATGGGGCACATTGGTGCGTTGATAATTACTACGCACCCCCTAAAATAAATTGCATTGCGCATGCAATGCGTAATATATGTGTGCACACCATGGGTGGTGCTTCCCTGTTTTGAAGGCACATCGAAGGTTAAATTTTTGTTTTTTTGAAAAAACATTATGTTTTCATATTTTGAAATAAATTTTTCATTTACTGAAAAAAAATTATGTTTTTATGTATGATGTTGATATAATTTATATGTTATTTATGCAGAGACGTCAATGCATGGAGGAGAAACAACAGAGAGTTGTCCAATACAATATGGTTCGAGAGTGGGAGGCCAAACAGAGGGAGAGGGATTTGTACCCTCGGTCTATTACTACAGCTACACGGCTCCTCTCGAGGAATGTAGGCCTCCTCAAGTACTACGAGGAGGCTACATCCATGAATAGGAATTCTGCATTTCTTGCACAATTGATCCATCGATGGGATGCCCATCAACAGGCATTCAAAGTCGGTCCTCATCAGTGGTACCATCCCACTTAGGAGGATATTTATTTTATCATTGGGATATCTAGGAGAGGGGATGATTTTCCCCAGTTTCCTAATGTACTAGTGGGTGTTACAACTGAGAGTCAACTTGCCTACTCTCATAGGTATATTGCGCGTGATATACATTCTTGGCATGATTTTCAGGTGGTTGGTGGATAGCTACGGATCGCCTCGTTCGGTACAGAGGATGTTAGGTGCCTCTCACTATTATTTTCAACAATTGTACACTTTAATGGTGATGGTCAATGCATTAATTGTTCTCTTTTGTATCATGTTGATTCTTTGATACATAGGCCACAAATTTTTAGGTGGTTTTCCATTTCTTGCAGCAGTTTTGTATAGCACTAGATAGATGTTGTGCTATGATAGATGGGAGGGAGAAATTCCCATTTTCTTCAGAGTTGTTTTGTTTGTTTTTTGAGAGGTTTCCAGAGACGAGACCTACTTTTGTCTATCGGCCTCCTAGGTCGATGACTGAGGTGTGGATTCACATGTGGGGTGCGATGATGTCGAAGATGGTCATGCCCTATTTTCCAGCTAGGTTTTCCAGGGAGTCACTTCAACTATTAGCCAGTGAGGTAGATCACGTGTTCATGATGGTGTCGTGCCCTTATGCGGGGATGGATTGGCGAGGACGTCCCAACATCCTCTTCACATTGGATGAGCCACCCGATCATTGAGGTAATATTTAAATTAATATTGTAATTTCATTTTATTGTCTTAACTAATTCGAATAAATTTTATTCTAGCATGTTCTTTAACGTTTTTTATTAATTTGTTTAATGAAATTGTCGACTAATTATTAACTTATGTTATACTTTGCAGATGTTGGCACATTTTTTGGGGACATGCCTCCTCCTCCTCCACCTGATGTGGATGAGGAGATGGCTGAGGTTGCGGTGTGTCAGGGTCCTCAATTGCATATACCACCCGACATGCAGCATAGACCCGATCTCAGATAAAGGATGGAGGTGTGTAGTAAACTGACTACAGTTTTGGTTGGCGTGGGAGTCTGCCCTGTCCATATGTGGCACATCAGAGATGACACTGATCTATTGCATCTCTAGAAGGACTTTTTGTTTGATATGACGTCTCTTGTGCATCATATAGTTGGAGCTGCCAGGTTACTTATAGGGATGAGGGATGGCACATACTCTAGTACCGATGATGATGAGAGTGGTGATGATGATGAGGGTGGTGATGGCACTTCTGCTTCAGTACCTCCTCCTTGTCCTCTGGGTGGTGATGTTGATCAGGGTGGTAATCATGGTGCTTTTGCTTCATTACCTCTGCCTCCTCCTCCAGGTGGTGATGTTTATTAGGGTGGTGATGGCGCTTCTCATTCAATACCTCCTCCTCCTCCTCCTCTGGGTGGTGATTTTGATCAGGGTGGTGATGGTGCTTCTGCTTCAGTACCTCCTCCTCCTCCTCCAGGTGGTGATGTTGACCAGGGTGGTGATCATGGCACTTCTCCTTCAGTACCTCCTCCTCCTCCTTCGGGTGGTGATGTTGATCAGGATGGTGATGGCGCTTCTTCTTCAGTACCTCCTCCTCCTCCTCCTCTGGGTGGTGATGTTGATCGGGGTGGTGATATGTGTTGACCAGATATGTACATTATAGCAATTACTTGTGTTGCTGACCAGATATGTACATTATAGNGTGTGTGTGTGTGTGTGTGTGTGTGTGTGTGTCTGTGTGTGTGTGTGTGTGTGTGTGTTGATGTTGATGTACTTAATTTATATGTTGATGTTGATGTACTTAATTTATGTGTTTATGTTGATGTTGATGTTAGATCATGTTATATAATTTTCTCCATAAAGTAAAGTACTCTTAATTAAGTACTTTATTTTTTAATATATCTAAAATAAAGTACTCATGTCTAAAACAAGTGAAATTAGGAGCAAAGTTGCTTATACCTTCCTTTCATAAATGTTTTGATGTATTAATTGTATATAGTACAAATGACAGATTTCAATAGGTTAGATTACAATAGTTCGTAAGTTATTATGTTGTCATTTTTACATTTGAACATGATGAAAATGAAAATATCAAGTTTATCATGTTTTTGTAGTTAAGAGGTTTTGAAAAGTAAATAAGTTATAAAAATGGGTAAAGATATGTCTTATGTTATTAATTAAAGTTTGGGTAAATTACAAGTAAATTATATTAATCTTCAACCTTACTTTGTATCACAATTTTACAAACTAGTTTACTTGAAAGTATGATGTGAGAATTGGTCCTCATTTCAAGAATGTTGTTTTTGTTCATAAGTTCATAATGAAGAATTAAAAATAGTTATGATAAGCTCAATTAGCATTTATAATATCTTTGTGATATCTTAACTTCCTCTTAATTGTAATATTTTTTTTATATTCCCATAATTAATACAAGTCTAAAAATATCTAATTCAACATTTTTTTACTATACTCTAAGGATGGATGAATGCCAAACTTAACCAAGAAACATGTACAAAAACATAAAAATATTTAGAATATTAAATATTTTAATTTGTATTAATTATTTTGTTTAACGAAAAAGCCTTTGAATCCTTGGGATTATAGGCATGTGCCTCAATATCTTATGAGGAGGACCATGTGATTTACCATTTTTATTTGATTTATGGTACATGTCATGCCCACATTTTAGACATATATATTTGTCTGTATATTATCTATATAAAATGCAATCATTCGGACATACATGATATGTTATATACTCAACACCCAACATTTTCAACAATTGTTTTTCCTCTTCGCAGCTACCTGATAAGACATTATCACCCGAAAGAACCTTATCTTTGAATAACTTGCAGTTAGTGCACAATAGAAATATACAATGCCATTTAACGTTCATAAAATTGATCGTTTTTAATGTTGATTGTGTGACAATATTTCTCAAAATATAAGGGAATTGATGGTCAATTACCTCAATATAGCCAAGAAACATGTGTTTTACATGAAAAAATTTACTTTCAAGTTGTACTATAACATTGTTGTCCCAAAATGGGAAAAATTTGACTAGGCACTAGGTCCAAAGAGAGGGGTGGTGGAAGTAGATTTTAGGATTTTGAAAATGGTATCACGGATATGAGAATCATCCCCTAGATCATCATTCTAGAATGTGTCTAACAAAATTGTCTCCATGGCAGGCGTATCCCGTAAGTAATCATCCATACCAACCTATTTTTTATCGTCTCCATTGCCAACTTCTGAACAACTACTATTGTTGTAGTCATTTGTAATTGGTGAATCTGAACGTAGTGGTAATTGAATAGGTGGTTGATTCAACCATTCTTGGTACACTTCCTCTCTGAGTTGTTCTCTCGTTACAACCTTCTCTCGGGTTCACATTGTTGTGGGGTACAACAAAATATGGTAGGTAGGTCACTCATCATCAAAATCCTAATTTCAAAAACATTGAACATTAGTACATCGATGATATTAGTAAGCACAATGCAATAATTTGGCTTTTCAAATTACATTATACCAAACAATTATTACCATTGTCGACCCAAGATTGCGGCTAGAATATGGAATGTCATAATTGGTAGGGTAAAGCGATTGTCCATCTTCATCTACCAATTTCTTGTGTTATGTTGCTCATGATAAGACCTTCCAACGTTTTTGAACCAGAACTGGAATATTTTCTACATTTGAACTTGATTTCGAATCAGGATCCTGCAAATTTGGATACATTTTTGTTCAGATTGACATGGATAAAAAAAAAATCAATTAGATAATCGAAACATAAATAAAATAAGTTAAACTTATTGGAGATGGAAAGGGAGAACTCTGCGATGGACTTTGAGCAATATGGAACGAGATGGAATTTGAAGAATTGGTGATTTGATCATATTATAAGGTTTTATCCTTTCATGTCAGCAAAATTAGCAATAAATTTTTATGTACATATCTAAAATAAATTTTTAGGACCATACCACAATCTAAGTTTGAATATAATTTTGAAACCAATTTTTAAGAATAAGGTGACATAAAACGTAAAATGTATACTGAAGTATTGTAAGTCATGTGAAATCATCCTAAAAGATAATTTGATATGAATATACATTACTACACATTGAAAAAATTGTGACGAAAGTACTCTTTCGTTACAAAATTCAAGAGAAAAGTTCATTTTTTCAATTTTGATCTAAATCCACCCCGTATTCATCGCTCTATCGGCGGAAGAAAACTTTCTTCTGTTTTGTGACGATAATCAAGATGGTGGACTATTGTTTCAATTTCCTCAAACTTGTGCTTTCGTTGCAAGAGTGACGCTCACTATTGACCGTTACACTTTTTGATACTATCCATATTGATCGTTATACATTTTAACAAAGTCTAAATTGATATATTCAAAGTTCGTCACAAGAGCAACGAACTTTGACTTGACCATTATAACCGTTCCCATCTTCGACAAAGTGACCTAAATATAACAAATATATATATATATATATATATATATATATATCATGGTCGTCGCAATTGTGACTATGGTGACCTAAATTGCCCTATAAATATTTGACGATTTAAATATGTTGCGACAATCTTGCTATAACGACGGCGGTTCCGAAAGGGTATTTTTGTGTAGAAGTTGTGTGAAAGAATGTCGCAGTATATAATTAGAGGTGGGGAAAAAGGTAAAGCGGGTGAAAAGGGTGATGGTAGATGTTATTTCCCTTGCAAAAAATGTTGCCTCATACATCCCATAAGAATTTTAATAGCAACAACTACAAAACATTGTAGGAAATATGGGCACATTGATGGAGAATCGAATGAATATCATCCCATGGTAATTAGCTATATATTCATTATCTTTTTTTATTTTGTCAATTTTATATAAAATTATATATATGTATATATATTGTTTGAATGGTTGTTATAGTATACACTAATTTTAGTATATGTATAACCTGCACTACCCAAGGAATGTACCCCCTTCACTACTCACATTCCCTCGAGATGTACCATTCATTTATCAGGGCCACTAGTGCATTCGGTTGGCCAGGAATCACTCAGTTGGGAACTCTAGGAACTCTCAGTTGTTTCATGTTTTCTCATAGCAGCCTTCACAAGGCTCTGTGATATTTCCTCAACGGGAAATCACACCACAGGCTTACAGCCCGATTTTACTAGCACACATACCTCTATCTCGGCATAAAAACACATCCAAACAATGGCTTCCTTCAAGTATACCATGGTTGGTCCTCTTCCCAACCCTTTTCTCTTCCTTTTCTGCCAAAAAACTGTCTGTAAAAAACTATCCCCGTTCTACATACAAATTTCATCTTCTTCCTTGCTTGCTTGACTCACACTCTTCTCAAGGATGATTGTACCTCAACCCATTCTCTCCAATAACTATGGGATGTGAACACTCACACCCACCCTCTTACATGAGTTTAATGATTGGCCTCTCACACACTCAATCAACAAATAGAAGGTTATACACAAGATAATAATTTCAGGAATGTGGGTTGGATTAATACCCATGAATAATTCCCCTTTGGACCCCTCTCTCTTGTGGAATCATATCCCCTCCATCATTCTTCATCCCTTTCGTATCGCAACCAACGATTATTACTTTTATTAATTATTTCAATGTTCATAATATGCAAATCGGCCCCCGACCACATTAAATCAATACGGGCTCTTCGCCTCAACGCATCAACTCACTAGCCTAATTCACATTTATACAATTACATTATAATTCACGGGGATTAGGACTAGGGATGTTACATGTTGAATATTATAACTAACCCTCTGAGTCAATTTCAATATCGTAGAACCTCTGCAAATTTAAATTTGGCAACATAATTGTCTTTTGAAGGACAAATTGACAAAAAAACCATAGAACCACCTCTCCTACTAATTGGTCATTGTCTAGACCTAGAATCTGACTCAATGATTGACCATAGTAACAATGGACTGGACTCAGGGTGCTCATAGTTGAGGCTCATTTGTGGGTTTCAAAACCTCTAACTGATGTGCTATCCCATTTGACCAATAACATAGGAATTTGTTATATGCTTTTAATCTTTTATTTTGCTGCCACCAATATCTTGATAAGAAATATTCAGTGTCATTTCTCAAAATATGTTAATATTTATTTCCTAGAACAATGCATCCCTTGAAATTCCCGGGCTTTCAAGTTTTTTATATAGACCATTGAAGGATTAAGTCTCAACCCTTTGGAAATTCTTTTAAACCTAACATGCCCCAGTCTCTTAAACAACCAACATGAAACTCCTTCTCACATTGGTCACAGAGCATAATAGTGTGATCTAAAAATAACCTTTATAAAAATCATGAAGTCTGCATAGTAAACATCTATCATTGTTTCATCTGGTGCATTGATAATAAGTGTATAGCAATTTGAAGGCCTTTGGATTGTTAGAGAGACACTATAATTGTCGGCCATGCCAATGTTTTCAATCAGGGTTGCTTCGAGTTGATAATGAATCCAATCTTGTTGGACATCATCACATTCAGATCCTTTTGCAAATAATTGACATCATCTATGCCTTTTGTTCTTTTATGCAAATTGGGATTAGATCGATTTCTTGGTGTCTTTGAGATTTCATGACCTCTGGTGCAACCTTAGTGCAAGAAACTCCCATTGCAAGCAGATGCATCATTTGTGTCATCACCAAAATGTCAAGGGAGTTTTGTACAAGGTTCTTTCTAACAACATTCAAAGCACAAATTGCCACATTGAATAATTAAGTGTTCTTCAACAGAGTTCCAGCTATATGAACCTCTAACATCATCAATTTCAACAATGGTGTTATTTTAACTTCCCTTTAAAACTCTAAAAAAAAATTGCAAATGGTTTCCATTGTATTCTCGTCATTTTAAATGCCATTGGTGTTGATGATTCTAGAAGGAATAAGAACAGGGGCACCAACCAAATCGTTGAAGAAAACAAATTTCTGCAATGCGCGACAATGGTGACGAGACTGTCAATGTTGAAGCTTCCAAAAATGAGAAAAGGGTGCACGAGAAGCTTAAGGATCATTTTGATGATCAACATGTGTGTAAGCTTGAGTTCTTCCAACCCAAGTTACGCCTTGCAATGGAAAATTATGATAATGAAAACCCTGCCATTCATGAAATCTGGGTATATGGCCTTCAGGAAAACACTGTTAGAATTAATGATTAATTTGGGGTTGGTTGAAGATTTGTAGGAAGTTGTTGAGATATCTTCTCAACCACTCCCTCCTAATATGGAATCAGTTGAATCTGTATCAAAATATATATGTACGTATGTGTGTGTGCAATATATTGAATTATTGTGTGTTATTCCTGTGCATCTATGCTCTCGTGGATTTTAACTTGGTATCAGAGCCTAGCTGGGCTTAGCTCCTCACGGAGTGCCCAGGAAGATATGAGAGCAATGTGAGATGAATCCGCTGTAGGAGTAGGTTAGTGCGAGAGTATATTATTTTTGAGTGAGTTTATTATTTTTTGTATGTTTTCGAGTAGAGCCACCGCGTAAGGAGACTGCTCAGAAGAGATTGTTGTGCACGGAAATCGTTGTGGTGCCATTCCATTTTTATTTGCAGAGACCATTGTTGTGCGTGTTGTTTGCTATTCAGACCAAGGAAATGAAGTCATGATCTGAGACTCAGAGTGCTACTGTCTGCGTAGAAGTGAGAGCCATCATTGGAGCAATGAATTTTCAATAATGAGAGTACACGAAACTCATAGTTGATGAGTTGTTTTATTCATTCAATTTATATATGAATATGTATGTCCCTCAAGAATTTGGTTTTGCTTATTGTTTAT
>ML777539.1:181079-194935 GCA_009831015.1 Picea engelmannii | reverse complement strand
AGAGATTATGAATTCAATGAATATGCATTGAATATTGTATGAGATATTGGAATTTGAAACATATTGAATCTAGTCAACTCAATGTGTAAAGAGCAAAGATTGTTAGAATTGACTACTCTAACAAGTTGCAGGTGCAGAATGAATATCCAAGATGATGAATTCAGATCTTGTGTGAGTGTTACTTATGTTGTAAAAGAAGTAGGAACTCTTGTATCTTGATATAAGCTGGCAGCCCCAGTTTCAAGAACAACTGTTCTTATTGGAAGTCACCTTGTACACTTGAATGTTGAAGACATTCCGTATCAAAACTGCTCTTCTAGATACTGAAGGATAGCCGAAAGAAAAAATCCGATAGATGAAGGCAAGTTCATAGAATGCATCAATAACTAGCATCTTTTATCACGAAAGCCCCGATGAGCCGAGTTGTCAAATTGTCCATTGTACAAGTTCATGAATGATGGTCTGAAGCATTTATGCTTTAAATGAGTTGAATGGTAAGCTCAAATAAGAGGAAGAGAAAGAGCGCAGTCCAGAGGCATCAGAGTGGGTGTAGGAACTGATGAAGACCAGATCAGACAGAGATCTATGTTGTAATTTGAGAATTGTAATATGTGGTTTATTTGTAATGTAATCATTAAGGGAGGGTGTTAGAATTAATGATTAATTTGGGGTTGGTTGAAGATTTGTAGGAAGCTGTTGAGATATCTTCTCAACCACTCCCTCCTAATATGGAATCAGTTGAATCTGTATCCAACTATATATGTACGTATGTGTGTGTGCAATATATTGAATTATTATGTGTTATTCCTGTGCATCTATGCTCTCATGGATTTTAACTAACACCAGTATCTCTCAATCCCTTCAAAATTTTGCAGAGTTTCTTGTGTGTTCGTCAATTGGGACCATCAGTCCGAAACACCCCCTTCACCGTTGATCTGTTAACAATTCTACATACTGCATTTTTTGGATTATGGAAATAATCCCACATACACAACGAGAAAAAAAACATATTATTCTATATAACTCGTTGCATGCATATTTAATCGACGCTTAGAGCACACTCATAAAACTTTGACCTTGGTTTGGATTGACTTGACATGTGGTTTGGGTTATTCGGTTAATGACAAAGGGTGATTGGAAAGTGGAATAAAACACCACTTTATACGAAGGTATAATAGGTAAATGACTTATAAAGTGGAAAATAATGGGTAAGGTAATGATAACGATAAGTAGGGTATTTTATAAAAAAATACAATCTTTTTGTTATTTTATTTAAAGAAAAATAAAACTTAGGTTATAGACCAGGGATAGAATAAATTTGATATTATTTAGGAAAACATTAGATATGGTATATGATTGATATTTGTAGGTTTGAGACAACAAAAATGGATGTTATTTTATTTTAAAAAAAATAAAACTTAGGTTATAGACCAGGGATAGAATAAATTTGACATCATTTAGGAAAACATTAGATATGGTATATGATTGATATTTGTAGGTTTGAGACAATAGAAATGGATGTTATTTTATTTAAAGAAAAATAAAACTTAGGTTATAGACCAGGGATAGAATAAATTTGACATCATTTAGGAAAACATTAGATATGGTATATGATTGATATTTGTAGGTTACATTAGATATGGTATATGATTGATATTTGTAGGTTTGAGACAACAGAAATGGATGTTATTTTATTTAAAGAAAAATAAAACTTAGGTTATAGACCAGGGATAGAATAAATTTGACATCATTTAGGAAAACATTAGATATGGTATATGATTGATATTTGTAGGTTTGAGACAACAGAAATGGATGTCAAATTTTTCATCTTTTCATTGGTTTTTAACAAGTGGTTTGGTCTTTAACACGTGGTTGGGAATAGGAAAAATATCTAGCTCAAGTAGAAAAGGATGATATGAAAGAGAAGATTGCAAATGCTAGGTTTTTGTCATTGTCTTTGGATGAGGTTACAGCTATTGATAATACTTCATGGATCTGTATGAGTATTTATATGGTTAATGACCATATTAAGCATTCATATCTACTTGGGGTTCATAAAATGAGGGAGAATTGTTATAGCAAGATTTGCCTCACCCTATGCAAATTTGCTCAGAAGGCCTTGTTCCATTTCCCTATGCAGACTTCAAGTCCCTTTTTGCAAATCCCAGAGCTAAAAACATTATTTTTCCACATATACGCGCCCTACCTATTGTACAACATGTGTATACGTAGGTTGCACCACTACATCCCGCGTACATCAAGTTTTATGCTCAAAATTAAAAAAAAAAAATGGTGTCGGGTTTCCATGTCACATCATGAGATCCATGATCCTTGACCTTCCATATACTGGAAATGTTTTGACTCGGCCCTTCATTTCCCCTTGAAGGCTATAAATGGGCCAAATCCGAGCTATGGAAAAGGGGAGAAAAATTCAACTTTGAGAGAAAAGTTACTCTGGAGAAATTATTCACTTCATATTGAGTCTGCATCCCTTTGTCCTTTTAAGTCTGAACACATTGTTCAACCCCCAAGATCTTCCCTATTTGATTGAGAACCTCATTGTCTCTCTTATATAAGCTTTCCTTTGATGGAGGATTAAAATAGTGGAGGCCCAGCTGGAAGGGACTTGGTTTCTCGGTTTTGAACCGTGCCGACACGGAAGTTTGTAATTCATTCACTACTGTTGATTACATTTTAATAGAAATACTCTTTTCTCGTCCAATTAATATCTTGCAAATATTTGAATTGTTATTCCATGGGTGTATTTGTTATGAATGTTGAGGGATTATGCTATTGAACGTGATAACATTATATATTATCACTATATGCTTGCGTTTCTTGGTTGTTGAGGAAAATTTGCAAGTATATTGCTTTGAGTCAAGTGCTCAACGGTGGACTTCATCGAACGTATGGACGAGGTAGGCCTTTTATCTTGTCTTGCTAGAATATTTTTTTATATAGCATACCTGAGATTAGAGTTGATTTATGTAGTCATTTATGTCTGTTGTGGTTTACCCCTAGCCATAGAGAGATTTTCCTCGTAACAAGAATTCTACAGCTAAAAATATTTATGAACTTGTTATTAATAGTTTGAAGGAAATTGGTGGTATGGATCATTTAATGATCGCAAAACGTTTGTATGTTTTGGAGCAGATGGAGCATCAGTAATGCAAGGAAAAAGGAATGGCCTTTGTGTTAGACTACAACTATCAGCTTCACCGTATATGTTGAGTATTCATTGTATGGCTCATAGGATGAATCTTTCATTTAAAATAGTAATCAAGTTTCCATTGGTTTCAAAAGTTGAAGATCTTGTACAAGAGGTTTATGCATACTTTTCTCGTAGTCCCAAACAATTTTCAGAGTTTAAAAATTTTGTCGACAATGTTACAAATGGAAACAAACTATTAAAATATATTGATACAAGATGTATCTCATTGAATGGACCAGCTCAAAGATTATTTAGTGAGTACCAGTCCTTGGTAGGGGAGAGCTCAAGATCTTATCTTTCGACTAACTGACATAGAGACATTATTAACATTGGTTGGAATTCTTCCTATGCTAGATGAAATGAATGTCCTCGTGAAAATGTCTCAAAGTCGCACAATGTATATTACAGAATACACAAATGCAAGAAAATTTGTGTGTCTTTCATTGGATAATTTATATACGATGCCAGAGTCTTTTGGAGGTCCATGGTTTACAAATTAGACTACGATCATTGATATTGAAAATACTGAAAAAAAAATTAAGTTTGATGAAAAAGGGGTATTATGTATGGTAGTGTGTGAGTATATGATTCCTTTTCATTATATTGATAAGACATGATGAACCAATAAACAGTGCCCTATGTCAAGAGACCTATTCGACAATGTTTTCATTTCAGTGAGACACAACTTGATAGAAATTGCAAAATCACTATCATTGGAGATAAGAGAACGATTTCCTCGAGATGAATTGTTGGAGGCCATGTCTATGGTGTACCCTCAATATTGGAACAATGAAAAATGTCCAAATACTTTAAAATATGACTTTGTGGAAAAATTAAATACTTTAGTGCACCACTTTTTCAAGAAGGTCGAGATACATGGAGAACAAATTGAAGGTATTTTAGATCAATCAAAATTGTTTCAACAAGCCACACACTTCGTTGAAACAATGTCAAATCAATTTCATGTTTTGAAGAACCATCTAGAATATGGTGCAATAACAAGATTATGGATTATTTTAGACCTGTGCTAGCCAATACTTACAAGAAAACATATCTTTCAAATTAGCAAATTTGTGTCAAACCATGATTTTGGGATCAGTGGAGGATGAAAGAATGTTTAGTGCACTGTCATTTTTTAAGTCAAAGATGAGGAATAAGCTTGATAAACATATGTATATATTTTTAAGATTATATGTAACAAAGTATGACATTACCAATTTTCCATATGAAATAGCACTAGATCTTTGACGATCGGATTGTGATAGAAGGGGAGAAAACAATATAACAAATTTCTCTAATGAAATTGATACAGAACATAATTCTTTGGAGGATCATAATGATAGTCCTTCTGGAGAGGGTCTTATTCAGAATGAAGAAAAAAAACACCAATATGAGAACTGAGAAATTGATATACTACAAGAATTGATCTAATCCAATATATATGAGGTCCTAGAGGACACTTATTTTGGTATACGTGTTCCATTGGTGGTGCAAGAAATAGTGAATGAAATAGCACAAATGATGTGATTCGTTGTTCCTCTATTTTTGGAGTATGTCGGGAATTCTTTATCATAGCAATATTACTATATGTCAATTTGAGGTTGCATTTCAGGTAAAATTAGGTTCTATATTTTTTTTTTTTCATTGTAACATTGGAGCCACATTTTCTTGATGCAAGTTATTTTAAGATTGATGTTTTGATATTTAACTATTACATAGGCTCTTTCTCGTATGTGACATGAAATGAAGCTGAAATTTGATGAAGATGGGACATATCTCTTCACATAGATAGTGTCCTAGTATTAAAGGATAAATACATGATTTAACAAGACTTTCGCTAAGCAAGAATGGGCTCATTCAAGTAGATGAAATTTCTTTGATGTCTAGCTTTAATATGTTGATAAATTTTAATGGTTTGTTTGTTTGTTGCATTTTGGAGTATTTTTCAAGTTTGAAATTTTGGGTTTATTTTGGTTAAAAATTGTGTTAGTCCCTTGAATGATTCTAGTTATCATTTGATGTTTGACTGAACCTTTTGTTGTGGCATGATTGGATTCATCTGATTTCCATTGAGTCAAGGGTTTGGGTTAAAGTTAAAGAACTTTGTTAAGTAAAAAACATTTTTTCATGACATTTATTTGAGAAACATATGGTATTAGGATTAATATATGGCCTTGCTTATTATGTGGGCACTCAATGTGTTTTCCATATTTATGATTATTATTTTAATATGTTTGATGATCAAGGCAAAAAAAAATATTCCCTTTCACTTTGTGGCATGACTTGAACATCTTCACCTTTAGGATCTACTATGTTTATTTTTATTTTTTTTAAAAAGACTTATTGATTATTTAGAAAGGGAAATGAGCTCTACTTAGCTAAGCAAAGAGAAAAATGGTCTATGCATTAAGTTCTTATGTGTTCATCATAGGAGACCTATTAACACGAGACTGACATCCATCTAATGCAATCATGACTAAAAGAGCATTACATGTAGCCAATGGAGGATGAGAAAATGTTTATTGCACTATCATTCTTGAAGTCAAAGTTGGTATACATGTTCCATTGGTGGTGCAAGAAATAGTGAATGGAATAGCACAAATGATGTGATTCTTGTGACTCGTTGTTCCTCTATTTTTAGAGTAGGTCGGAAATTATTTATCATAGCAAAATTACTATATGTCAATTTGAGGTTGCATTTCAGGTAAAAATAGATTATATATTTTGTATTTTTCATTGTAATGTTAGAGCCACATTTCCTTAATGCAAGTTATTTTAAGATTGATGTTTTGATATTTAACTATTACATTGTCTCTTTCTAGTATGTGACGGTAAATGAAGCTAGAATTTGATGAAGCTAGGACCTATCTTTTCACATAGATAGTGTCCTACTAGAATAGGTTAAATACCTAATTTAACAAGACTTACGCTAAGCAAGAATGGGATCATTCAAGTAGATGAAATTTCTTTGATGTCCAGCTCTAATATCTTGGTAAATTTTAACGGTTTGGTTGTTTCTTGAATTTTGGAACATTTTGTCAAGTTTGAAATTTTGGGTTTATTTTGGTCAAAAATTGTGTTAGTCCCTTGAATGCTTTAAGTTCTCATTTGATATTTGATTGAACCATTTTTTTTGGCATGATTGGTTTCATCTAATTTCCATTGAGTCAAGTGTTTGGGTTAAAGTTAAATACCTTTGTTGAGATTTTTTTTATTTTTATTTTTTTAATCTTTTTGTCATGCTCATTTGACAAACATATGGTATTAGGCTTAATATATGTCTTTGGTTATTCTTTCGGCACTCAACATGTTTTCCATAGTTATTATTAAAATATATATATATATATATATATATATTTGATGGTTCAAGGAAATATATTTTTATATCCTTTCACTTTGTGGCATGACTTAAGCATCTTCTCCTTTTAGGATCTACTATGTTTATTTTATATTTTCTTTGAAAAGACTTATTGGTTATTTAGAAAGGAAAATGAACTATACTTATCTAAGCGAAGAGAAAAATGGTATGTGCACTAGGTTCCTATGTGTTTATCATAGGAGACCTAATATCATGAGACCGGCATTCTTCTAATGCAATTATGTTTTTGATGCCAAGACTAAAAGAGCATTACATGTAGCTAGTGGAGGATGAGATATTGTTTATTTCACTATCATTCTTGAAGTCAAAGTTGAAGAACAAGCTTGAAAAAAATCATTACATAGTTTCCGCAAATAATGCACATGTTATGGAGAGTTTCATGTAACTAAGAAAGACGTATGCTTATTGGTGCTTGTATTACATGGAAAAAATAACTTTATATATAATTCAATGTTATTTATTTCTTCAATACTTTTCCGAAACTCAATTTTGGGAGTTGGTATGTAGTAGGATCCAAGTGACAGACATTGCATGTGCTACCGTTAATGGGCTTAAATTGGGTGATAGGACTTTGATTGTGCACCATGCTACTACCAAGTATATATATACACGATGGCACAATAGCTCTTAATCTACATCTCTTATTGTTCACTCTTAATTATGGAAGTCTAACTGAGACTATCTCTTTTTCTAAGGCATAATCTATGCCCAACATTTGTTACAAATTTATTTGTCCCTTTACTTTTTTATAAGACAATAAACATATAAGGGATAAAAGAGACCTCTCTTCCTCATAAATGGGTCATTTTTTAGTACAAATGGATGATTAGAGAGGAATTCATACATTGAATGTTACATATAAATATTCTGATAATTTTGAAGTTATTGATGCATAGAATTTTGTGTGCTCCTATTTAAGAACATCATATCATCTAAGATGAACTTGTTTGAAGGGTCCTTTCATAATCGATGAATCGATAATAAAGAATCCATAATAGAAGTGATAGAGTAAAGATTAATATATCTCGAGTTTGCCGGAAGTGGTGGTCAGGATCAACACATGAAATTTGTGGTGAAATATCAGCAAAACTGATAGAGTGATATGCAAGAGTGTACAGTGAGAACCTTGACAAACATAACCCCCAATGCTTGCAGCATTGTCTAGAGGATGGACAAATTATGTTTCTTTTTCCAAATATGTAAAATGAGTATATTAAAGTTTAATGAATACATTTTCCTATTTTTTTTGTAAGTAAGTAAGGTATATATTAAAAGCCTACTAGAGACTGAGAGTTATGACAAAATACAGAGAAAACCATGTGGATCCATAGGACTGCCCCAACAAAGGGGAAACCAGTCCGTGTATCCAAGCAGTTTAAAACCTGAACACAATAATGTCTAGTGTTTGAAATGAAAATTACAACGATATCACCCATATGCTGGTGAGCGAGGTTGTGACACAAAGAGCTACTGACGGAACAAAATTAAACTATCTAGACACCTGGCTAAGCTGGCCCGCTGCGCTCCTGTTCCACTTCGTCCATAGCCTCACCGTCGTTGTCTTTATTGATGGTTGGCACTGCCCCTGGAGATGCTCGTGGTTCTGCGTCTGGCCGAGGTTCTATCTCTTCGTCCTTTCCCTCGGCCGGCATCTCCCTTGGAAATTCCTCCTCCGAGCTAGAGATGAGTGAGCTCTTCAGAGAGGAGAGAGTCGTCAGAAAAAGATCTACTTTTTCTCCGGTGTCCTGAAGCCGAAAGCTGATGTCGTCCACTTCCTGACGAATGTCGAAAACAAGGTCATAGAGGGTCGTCGTGCTATCCCACAGTTGGAGATTGGTGAATGAGCCACTGGGGAGAGGCCCAGCCCCGCGAGAAGCATAGTGAGGAGCATTGGCAGACGTCGAGTCGGGGGGACTAGGTTCATGACGCCGAGGTGAGCTAGACAGTCTGGGCGCTAAAGCTCGGCTGGAAGGGTGCAAGTGAGTTTCGCCACGGGAGTAGGCTGAAGGTTGTCCGGAGTGGTGCTGGGAAGAGGAGGTGATGGAGGGCGAATTAGACGGGGAAACAGAGGGGCGTCGAGGTTTCCAGGCCGAGCCTCTTCGAGGTTTTCCCCTTGGACGCGTCATGGTCCGGCCCTTACTGCGAACAGGAAGAATCCCGAGCACAGCACGGGGACGATGGGTTAGGGAATACGCAAGTCTGAGCTCGGCCTCGAAAACCTTTAGTGCAAAGTCACACCATGTCCAGAGCAGAGCAAGCTCTGCGGGAGAATGAAAATAGAAAATACTCAATACTGCCATTCCAGCCATATCAAAATAACCGGAGGGAAGGGACACCTGAGTTAACGCTTGCATTAATGCACAATGCATGGAATTGAAGGTTAATAAATCAGGTGTAGGGTGGCACGGGCCCTTCACGTGCCCCCGTATCTTGGTGACTGTTGCTCATATCCGCCGATCGCCGCGTGGCTCGCACTAACACCCCATCCGGGGAGACGTCCACCAAACTAGCTTTGCGTACACAATGCTGGAAGATGGGATGATCCTGGTCTTTCTCGGCTTTGCATTGCAGATCGGATCCAGTCCAGGTTACGCCCAAATTGGCTAGCTCATTTGCTATCTGGTTTGCCTTTCTTATGACGTGAGTGGGAATGACTACTAAATTCGGATTCAGTAGTCCTGCAATAATCTGTAGGCCGCTAGACAGTCTCCAGCTGGGGGAGATGTTGTCTGGCTTTGCTCCATTTACTAATATGTTCAACAGGCTTATGATGAGAAGAGAGTCACCTTCTACGATTAGCTTAGTGAAACTGTGAGTGGCTGCCAAATGTAGTCCTTTGATCAAGCCCCAGAGTTCCATTGCGTTATTTGTGGTGTGACCAAGGGGACCCGTTCCAATGACGAGAATGCAACCTGAATGATTTCGAAGAACCACTCCATAACCAGTTGCTCTAGGGTTGCCTTTAGAGGCTCCGTCAAAGTTTAGTTTGACGNGGGGGGGGAACTGGAGGGGGGTGGGGAGGGGCCCAATGCCTGAGGACCTGGAGTTCAGAAGGGGGACAATCCAAATCTGCGCTGGACCGGGAGTGAAGATATAGAGTTTCCAGAATATTGATTCGGCATTGCTGCCAACAGTGCTGCCAGGGGAGAGAGAGGTTCCTGAAGATTCTTCGATTTCTCTCCTTCCAAATTTGCCAAAGTATGAAGCCTGGGAGAAGCTTCCATACTCGATTGAGGATGGGCGAATGGAAGGCCACCTCCCTCCAATTCTCAAGGGTCTCAATGACACTATTCCTTAGGCGATCCGAGATACGCATGATGACTGCTGCTTGGTCCCATATTTGGGCAGAGTAAGGGCAGATGTTCAAGAGATGATTCATGGTTTCTTCAGCTTCTCCACAGAGGATGCAAATAGAGGGTCCGGTGAAACCCCTTTTGAGTAGATTGTCCCATGTTAAGATGCTAGAGTGTAGGATCAGCCAGAGAAAGAGAGTTACCTTCGGCTAATGTTTGAGATTCCATATCTTTTGCCATATTTCTGGGGCTGGGCTGGTATTTGAGCAGATCTAAATTCGATAGGCTTCTCTTATGTTGAAGGTGCCCTGAGTACCATAGCCCCATCGCAGAATTTCTTCGCCCTCGAGTCTGGGGATTTTCCATTTGGCCAACTCTTCCTTCAAAGGTTCGAGGTTGATCTATGCTGCCAAGCCCATATGATCCCTGTCCACTCACCAATAGCGCCAAGCTTCCTCCCTCGGGTTGTTCTGCCAATAATCCACTACAGTAGTTAAGCTTGTTTGGGTTGCTTGATTGCATATATCATGGGCCCAATCCTCAGCTCCCAAAGCAGGCCATGAATCCTGCCAAAAGAGGGCAGTTTTTCCATTTCCTAATTCCCAGAATGCATGCTGTGTGACCAGTCGTCTATGCTGTTTGGTTGTTGTCCAGATCAGGGAGCCCTGATTATCCCCATCCCAGCGGATGAGATTCCTCTCTGCCATATTTGGAGCCTATTTTTTCCGCCATAATTTAGCCCATAATTCCTTGGGATTTTTAAGCCAACGCCACCATATTTTGGCGCTGAGTATTTTGTTTAGTGTGGCCGGATCTTTGAGGCCGAGCCCTCCTTGCCCTTTGGGCCTACAAAGCTTGTCCCAGCTGACAAGTGCTATCTTCTTCTCTTTGGCTACACCTTGCCAGAGGAAATTCCTTTGCAGATTTTTGATGGTAGTTAGAACAAATTTTGGGGCTGCCAGAGCAGAAAAGATGTAGATCGGGAGAGCTTGGAGGACAACTTTGAGTAAAGTGAGTCGACTAGGGAGATTTAAAGCTCTGAAAGTCCAAGAAGAGAGTCGTTTGGAGAAGGAGGACAGGAGGTGTTCCCAGGAAGAGTTTCTCAGAGCATTGCCAATCAAGGGTATGCCGAGATATTTGGACGGAAGGGAGCTTCTTCTGAAACCTAGAATGGTCGAGATATGACGCTGGATTTGTAGGGGGGTGTTAAAAAAGAAGATTAGGGACTTTTCCTTGTTGCACTCTAGTCCGGAAGCTGCCGAGAAGGTGTGCAGGATATCCTGGAGAGAAGTGGCTTCTCGGACTGTAGGGCTGCCCATTAAGAGGGTGTCATCTACAAACTGGTTGTGCGAGATAGGGGGAGAGATGTCGTGCAGGGGTAATCTTGTCAGAAGGTTACTTGCCAGGGCCGCTTTGATGGAACGGCTTAGACCTTCAGCCATGATTATGAAAAGAAAAGGGGAAAGGGGGTCGCCCTGTCTGATCCCTCTGGAGGGGGAGAAGGGTTTCGTAGGGACACCATTGAGAAGGAGAGAGAAGAAGGTTGAGGAGATGAGGTTAAGTATCCAAGTGACCCAGATTTGATCAAATCCAAAGGCTAAAAGCATGGCTCTCATGTAATCCCAGCTGAGTTTATCAAAATCCTTAGAGAGGTCTAGTTTGAGAAGCATACCTGGGGTTTTAGTTTTCTGGAGGGAGTGGATTACTTCGTGCCCGAGGATTACGCTGTCCAGGATTTGTCTGCCTTCAACATAGCCGGATTGCTCTGGAGAGATTATTGCTGGCAAGATCGGTTTGAGCCTTCGAGCGATCACCTTGGTGAGGATTTTATAAATGACGTTGCAGAGGGCGATGGGTCTATACTGCTCGGGCCGGTGTGCTTGTCCCTCTTTGGGGATCAAGGTGAGGAAGGTTGCATTAAGAGCTTGAAGGACGTGACCAGTGGCTCGAGAGTCTTCCAGGATTTCCCATACCTCGTTTCGGACCATCGGCCAGCAATGATGAAAGAAGTTACTGGTGAAGCCGTCCGGTCCAGGTGCTTTACACTTGGGAGTATCCTGGAGTGCTTGGTCAACTTCTTCTATAGTGAACGGCCTAAGGAGGGCCGAGTTCTGCTCCTGAGTTACCAGGCGTGGTACATGCCTTGTAATTTTCTGAATAGCTTGCTGATGATCTTGGATGGGTTCTGTAAGGAGGTTTTGAAAGTGCTTGATGAGAATTTTTTCCATGTCAGCATGTGCGTGGACAGTTTCCCCTTCATCATAGGTGAGAGATGTGATTTTGTTGGAATGACGTCTCTGGATGGCAATGCGATGGAAAAACTTAGTATTACGCTCTCCTTCCTTGATCCAGAGAACTCGCGACTTTTGTTTCCACAGGATCTCTTCCTGTTTCTTCATGTCCTCCAATTGCAGGTTCACTTTTGTTTCCTGGACTTTTAGATCCTGCGTGAGCCCTTCCTCTCTGATCCGCTGTTGAATCTCGCTCATCTGCTGTAGTAGCTCTTTTTGAGAGTTGAAGATGTTGTCGAAGGTGCGTTTGTTCCACAGCTTTAGAGTTTGCTTCAAATTTTTTAACTTCTGTTGAAAGCGGAACATTTTTGTTCCATGTGGGACTTCTGCCTGCTTCCACCAGTCATGTATATTTGCTTGGAAGTCGGGGTGATCAAGCCAGAACTGTTCGAACCGGAAGGGTTTTTTCCCAGGTGTGGCCGAAACGTCCACCCAGAGTTGGACAGGCCAGTGGTCAGAACCAGATATATTTAGGATGGATGCTTCCATTGCCACTCCATCCAGCATGAGGGATTCCGAGGCGAGAAAGCGATCCAGTTTGGAGGAGATTTGGTGTATCCCGGTCCTTCTGTTTGTACAGGTGTAGCAACCATTACCAGTTTCCAGATCGATGAGGTGAAGCTCCTCTATCAGGCTATTGAATTCACACGAGTCCCAATCTAGTCTTCTTGACCCGCCTTTTTTTTCCATCAGTGTGCGTATGATATTAAAATCCCCACCTATAATCCATCGAGTGTGTTGAGTGAGGCTGGAGGTATAACTCAGGCTTCGTAGGAAGAAATGCTTGTCCCCTGGGTTGGCCGGGCCATAGACACAGGTTATGTGTCCCGGTTGATTTGATCCAATGAGCCTGTAGGCAGCTGTGATAGTCCATTTGGTGGCCCAAAAATTTTCCATCAACACTATGTTGGTGTTCCATAGAATAGCTAGGCCTCCGACAGTTCCTGTGGCATCTACAGAGGCCACTCCTCCTTGCTTCCAGAAATAAGGGAGTATCCTGTCCATATCCTCTGAGGTGAATTTTGTTTCCTGTAGCATGACTATGTCTGGAGTTTCCGCTATGATCATTTCCCGTAGCATCTTTTGTTTGCTACGACCGTTGAGACCTCTAATGTTCCATGAGATAATTTTCATGAGGACGGGTGGGAGGGGAGGGGAGGAAAGCTGTCTGAGATCAGATTGACCTGCCCTGAGTTCACCATGAAGTTTCCTATCTCTTGTATTATCTTATTTGTGGATTTTCTCCCTCTCTTCTTTTCTTCCTTCTGAACTTTGATGGGATTTTTGGATTGGCTTCCTTGGATTCCCAATGCTTTGCCCGCCCGGGCTGTGGATCCAGCTGACGAGTTAAGGAATATTTTATGCACCTTTCTCAGTTGGTCCCTAGGTATAGTGTATATCTTTTGATGCCTGTATGCATGCTCCAGGTGATCTAAATCTAGTCCGGCAAGATCTTTCTCTTCTATGATCATTTCTTCGTCCCCATCATCCATCTCCTGCATATCGGGCTGTTCCGGGAGTGGGCTCGGGGAATGGAGGGCGGTTGGGTTGGACTGTGGGGGTGGGGTGGCATTCTGACCTTCGGTTTGGGTATCATTGGACGGGGGTGGCTCGCTTGGAGTAGCAGCGGATGTGGGGTTTTCAGGTTGATTCTGCAAGGTTTCGAATTTATTACTAGTTGG
>ML777539.1:165979-177291 GCA_009831015.1 Picea engelmannii | reverse complement strand
TAAATCCATCCCAAATATGATCTATTAAACCATAAGCAAATCATGTTCTAAATGCATAGGAAAATGATAATATTAAAAAAAATGAAGAGAAAAAAAATATTAAATCATTAAAAAATCATATTTGTAATAATAAGAAGAAATATGTTATTTTGATTTATATAGAAGTTTAAAATATTTATGATTATCAATTTATTTTTTATCAATACTATTTTATTTTTTTATAAATATGTAAAACAATTGTCAAAGATAACTCCCCTTCTTCAAAGTTAGGTGAATTATGTAAAACCGTCGTCAAAATATTTTCACTTGACAAGTGGCTTTAAATAAGGCGAAAAAATTGTAAAAAAATGGTTAGGAATATCTCCATTTCTTCAAATTTTGGTTAGAATAGCAAAAATATTTCCATCTATTCAAAATTATCGTAGTCTAAATTTAGTTAAAAATATCTCCATTTCTTAAAAAAAAAAAAACACATGTTGTTTTTAACCATCGCCAGAAATTTCGCTTTTGCAAACATATTCGACCGGAATTTTCAATCTTTCTGACAACCACATCTTCTACGCGGATAACGGTACGATTCCAGCCTGTACAATGATTTCAAAATTTAATAATCTCAACGGCCACATTGGGTACCATGAGCTTGAGCGCATTTGAAAATTCAAAACACTTAAACTTTCAATGAAATTCGATATCAATATTGAATTTGGATGGAAATGGTAAGAGCAAACACATTCAAGAGTTTGGCAGGGAGGAGAACATTGGAGAATCGGCCTTTGTAGTGAGTCTAGAAAGAGCAGAGGCATTTGAGAGCTTGGCAAGGAAAAGAAGCTTGGAGAATCCAGTGAGTCTAACGTTCATCTGATGGACTCTTGTTCATTCAAGTTTTTTTTTATTTATGGCATCATATATTTGTTGTTTCTCAATGGCGAGGGATGTTTGTTGTTGTTGCGAGGGATGAGGCATTTGTGAGCCTGGATGGGGTAGAAGATTGGAGAAATTGGGTTTTATTTATTAGGAAAAGAATTTGGAAAGTAGAGTAGAACAGATCTTGAGGTTGGGATTTGTTCTGAGATTGGGGTTTGTTGAATATTTATGGATTTGTGCTTTTTTTTTCAATATTCTATTACTTGGAGCATGGCCATGCTTTTTCTCTTTGATTTCTTTTATTTCCTTTTATTTGTGTTTGGCTCTGGTTGGTTGGGTTCGAGAGATTGAATCTAGTTGGTTGCGGTGGCGGTGTAGAGACAGGGTTTGAGAACATAAGATAAGATGGGAGAAGGAATAGAGATGAGAAGGTATGTACTGTTGTATTTTCTATTAAAACTTGTATATATATATATATATAAGTAAGAATTTATATATAAGGAGCCTTCAAAAAACCAGAGTTACAAAGTGTGCAGTAGTGTCGTACTGTAATAATTGAACTGCCCTACGAGGAAACCAGTTCATCCAGTCGGTGTTGGGATCAAAATGACTACCAGTCTTACAAAAACTGAAAAATAGAGCAAAGAAGTAAACTAAATTCATAAGTAAAACGCTAATACTGGCCTTCATGAGGCCACAGAAGACCCATGTGTTGGTCATACACTTGGCTTGTAAATTGGCCAGCCAGGCGGAGAGGTGGCGTGGTTTGTAAGGTCCCATGGCTCCTCTTCGATGCTACCCCTCTCCATTCCATTCGCTCATGCCTTTCGACGTCCGAGTCACCCATTTCCAATCTGTTGTCGGGCCATGTGCCTCCCACTTCCCTGGGCGCATGCAAGCCCAGTCCTACTGCAATGTACGCCTCGGGAGTTTCTCCTTCGGTAGGCGTGTATTCCTCGTTCATGGTCATGTGCATGGCCTGCCCAGAGTTTCCACCTCCTGTGGAAAGCCCCCTTTCACTTGAGTCTCATGTATGCGTGTGCTATGCTTCCATCGTTTCTTCTGGTGTGAAGTGGAAGGCTCCCTGGAAGGTGGAGTGGATTTGGAGGAGTGCAGAGGTCTTCCCATCCAGTAGCTCTAGACGAAACTGAAGGTCATCCAGGCCCTATCGAAGCTCGAAGACCAGCCCATAGAGAATGGCCAAGCTATCCTGCAATTGCGAGTTTGGGACTGAATATGAAAAGGAGTGTGGCCCAGGCTGAGGTTCCTGTAGAAGAGGTGGTGCTTCCAAGGGTGGGCGAGTGGAGGAGGCCTCTAGTGGAGCCAGTGTGTTGGCTGGTGAATTTGTTGATACTGCAGGAGGCACCCAAGATGAGGAGGCTCTATCAAGGATGGGTTCTGAGGGAAAACCGAGCGAGCTATCAGAGAGTGCCAACCCTCAAGCCAGGAAGCGGGATGGGAGGAGGTGGCGAGTGGTGCTTGTTCAGACTACGAGGAATGCGATGAGTGCGAGAGGGACAACCTAGGGGAGGAGCCCGGGGAGGTTGCAAGCATCCGAACGAGGACCAAATGAGGTCATTGTGGTTTCTAGGACGAGCCTTTCCTTGCCTTGCCTCTCTATCTCAGCATTCTGACAGTTCAGGGGGAGAAGGTAAGCACAGGAAAAGATCCCAGATGGTCGAGGAGGAGCTAGAGTAAAAGTCGCTTGCAGGAGAACGCAGCGAAGGAGGGAGGCTAGAATGAGGCATGTCTTTGTGGATGATGAAGAAGAAGGTGATGTCGCATGCGCAGAGTAAAGGCGTGTTCAATGAGCAGAGCCATGGAGGGGACAGCTTGAGGAGGTCAGGCGCACCAGGCTTAATGATGCCTGGGATGTTGTATGGAGGAGTTAAATGCATGGGGGTGGCGGTGGTGCGTGCCACACTTCAGTCACATGCCAATTGACATGCTGGCCTCTTCATGCCTCCTCCAAGTGCCATGTGTCCCACACTATCACCCCATCCGAGGGATTTTCTATTAAAACTTTTGAATGACAGTGTAATCTACTATTTCATAGCTAGTTATGCAGTTATGGGAACATTTATTATTTTGTTCTAGTAATATGTTATGGTTTGTGTAGGAGTGCAGAGGCAAAGCTACAAGAGTTATAAGTGTAGAAAATGCATATTCTAGGGCTTTTTGCAATTACAAGTGAACTTTTAAATTTTGGTGTCCTTCAGATCAAATTTATTAAGTATTAATTAGATTTATTAAGTATTTAATAAGAGAAAAAATCATGGGTGTATTAAAATAAAAAGAGGGTTTAAATGCATCTGTGTTATAGTTTTTGTTATCCCTTGCATTCCAATTCCATGTAAGGGTTTGGGATTTTTTTGTTTTCCATTTAATTCCAATTAGTAGTCCAATTTTATATAAGGGTTTGGAATTTTTTTTAATGTTAGAGGCTTTTGGTTAGTCATTGTCCTTTGGATTTATAGATCTTGAGATTTATAGAGCTTTATTTTTTATATTGTTTGTCAAAGTTCAAAGTTCAATATCTCTGGTCATTCAATTTTCGGGTTTTTTAGGGTTTTTTTTTGCTATTGTTTATTTTCAATAGGGTTTTATTTTTAAGTAGGGTTTTATTTTTAATTAGTCATCAAACTGTTTAAAGCTTAGATATATTAAATATTAAAAATATTTTGGGGTTTTAGGGTTTTAATTTTTGTCACTGTTTGTTAAAGTTCAATGGGATATTTTTTGGGTACTGTTTGTTCCAGTGTTATAAATGGGTATTGGGATAAAACAGTCTAGAGCCTAAATCCATTAAAGCAACAGATTCAATTAGATTCAACTAATTTTTATTTATTGTCCACACAAGAAACCTATATTCTATTTCTCAGATCAGAGAAACTAATACTCAAGGTTTTATTTTTTTATTCTATTTTTCAAATCAGAGAAACTAATACTCTTAGATGCTTGTGGTCATCCAATGTTTTGGGTTTTTCTAGGGTTTTATTTTTTGGCAGTGTTTATCTTTGTAGTCCAATTCCATGTAAGGGTTTCAAATTTTTTTGGTCTGTCATTCACCTTGGGATTTTTAGAACTTTATTTTTTGATATTGTTTGTCAAAGTTCAATATTCTATGGAAATGTTTGGAAATAATCTGCGATGCTTGCGATCATTCAATGTCTGGAATTTTTCTAGGGTTTTATTTCTTTTGACATTGTTTATCTTCAATAGGGTCTTATTTCCAGGGTTTATTTCTTTTGACACTGTTTATCTTCAATAAGGTTTTAATTTTGAATAGGCATCAAATTGTTTAAAGCTTAGATCTATTAAATATTAAAATAATTTTTTGAGTTTCCAGGTTTTTCTTTTCATTGTTTGTCAAAGTTCAATGGGATTTTATTTTTGGGTAGTGTTTGTTCCAGTGTAAGGTCTGAAGCCTAATCTATTAAACTTACCGATTCAATTAGATTCAATTAATTTATATTTCTTTTCTGAAGCTTATATTCTATTTTATTTTTCAGATCAGAGAAACTAAAACTTCTTTCCTTCGCTAAAAACTTAGATTTCTGGCTATCCAATCTATTAAACTTAAGGATTCAATTAGATTCAACTAATTAATTTATATTTCTTGTCCCCTGGATAAACTTACATTCTATTTTATTTTTCATATCAGAGAAACTAATATTTCTTGCCTTCGCTAAAAACTTAGATTTCTGGCGATCCAAAAACAAACAAACTCATTTTCATTCCTGGTCTACTTGAATGATATTCTTTACTGATGAACTCATTTTCATTCTTGGTCTACTTGACTGATATTCTTTACCGATTCTAAAACTGATACTCGTTAATGCTTAAAAAACAAACCAATGTTTCTTCTTCGTCGACTTCCCAAATTTATATATATTCCTACCGGCTTAGTCCTTCGAAGTGTTTTCCATGTATTGTAAAAAAAACTTCTGAAATACAAATCTAGGATTCATTTTTCTACGGGCACTACTTCTACAGTGAATATGCTCCTCAAGAACAAGGAGGGAGATATGCCCGACAATTGAGACTCCTTAGCAAGGGGCTACCGGTTGAATGGCAAGAAATATAAATTAGTTGAATCTAATTGAATTGGTAAGTTTAATAGATTAGTCTTTAGACTGTTTTATCCCAGTACTCATTTATTACACTAGAACAAACACTACCCAAAAATAAAATCCCATTAAACTTTGACAAACAGTGAAAAGAAAAAAACTAGAAACTCAAAAAAATATTTTAATATTTAATAGATCTAACTTTTAAACAGTTTGATGCCTATTCAAAATTAAAACCTTATTGAAGATAAACATTGTCAAAAGAAATAGAACCCTATTGAAGATAAACAGTGTCAAAAGAAATAAAACCCTATTGAAGATAAACAGTGTCAAAAGACATAAAACCCTAGAAAAACTCCAAACATTGAATTACCACAAGCATCAAAGATTATTTCCAAACATTTCCATAAAATATTGAACTTTGACAAACAATATCAAAAAATAAAGTTCTAAAAATCCCAAGGTCAATGACAGACCAAAAAAAATTGAAACCCTTGCATGGAATTGGACTACGATGATAAACATTGCCAAAAAATAAAACCCTAGAAAAACCCAAAACATTGAATGACCACAAGCATCTAAGAGTATTATTTTCTCTGATCTGAAAAATAGAATAAAAAGATAAAATTGAGTATTAGTTTCTCTGATCTAAAAAATAGAATATAAGTTTCTCATGTGGACAATAAATAGAATTAGTTTAATCTAATTGAATCTGTTAGTTTAATGGATTTAGGATCTAGAGTGTTTTATCCCAATACCCATTTATTACACCAGAACAAACACTACCCAAAAATATATCCCATTGAACTTTGACAAACAGTGACAAAAAATAAAACCAGGAAACCCCAAAATATTTGACCAACAGTATAAAATATAAATCTGAGGGTCTATAAATCCCAAGGACAATGACTAACCAAAAGCCTTGAACATTAAAAAAAATTCCAAACCCTTATATAAAATTGGACTACTAATTGGAATTAAATGGAAAACAAAAAAATCCCAAACCCTTACATGGAATTGGAATACAAGGGATAACAAAAACTATAACACATGCATTTAAACCCTAGTTTTATTTTAATACACCCATGTTTTTATCTTATTAATACTTAATAAATTTGATCTGAAAGACGCCAAAATTTAAAAGTTCACCCGTAATTGCAAAAAGCCCTAGTATCTGCATTTTCTACACTTATAACTCTTGTAGATCTGCCTCTGAACTCCTACACAAAACACAACATAGTATTAGAACAAAATAATGAAATGTTACCATAATTGCATAGCTAGCTATGAAATAGTAGATTACACTGGCATTCAAAAGTTTTAATAGAAAATATAGCAGTACATACCTTCTCATTTGTATTCCTTCTCCCATCTTATCTTATGTTCTCTATAATATCACCATGTGGCTACACCGCCACCGCAGCCAACTAGATCCAATCTCTCAAACCCAACCAACCACAGCCAAACACAAATAAAATGAAACAAAAAGAGATAAAAGAAATCAAAGAGAAAAAGCATGGCCATGTTCCAAGTAAATAGAATATTGAAAGAAAAAAAAAACACAAACCCATAAATATTCAACAAACTCCAATCTCAAAACAAATCCCAACCTCCAAATTTGTTCTACTCTACCTTCCAAATTCTTCTCCTAATCAATAAAACCCAATTTCTCCAATCTTCTACCCCATCCCAGCTCACAAATGCCTCATCCATCACAACAACAACAAATATCCCTCGTCATTGAGCAACAACAAATGTATGATGTCGTAGATTAAAAAAAAACTCGAATGAACAAGAGTCCAACAGATGAACATTAGACTCAGTGGATACTCCAAGCTTCTCCTCCCTGCCAAGCTCTCAAATGCCTCAGCTCTTTCCACACTCACTACAAAGGTTGATTCTCCAATGTTCTCCTCTCTACCAAACTCTCAAATGTGTTTTCTATTTACCATTTTCCGTCCAAATTCAATAATGATATCGGATTTCATCGAAAGTTTAAGTGTTTTGAATTTTCAATTTTTTTATTTTTTTTTAAGAAATGGAGATATTTTTAATAGATGGAGGTATTTTTGCTACTCTAGCCAAAATTTGAAGAAATGGAGATATTCATAACCATTCTTTTACAAATTTTGGGTTCACATATGTATTGTTTTCAAAAGTAAATATATATAATTTTATATATCATTTAAAACAAAATTGGTTAATATTTTTTAAATTTAATTTTCAAAAATATATATTTATAGAGGACGATTGTTGTAAAGATGTAGATCTATGTTTTTGCAAAAATTAAATTGGAGAACATTCATTCAATTTTCATGAATCAATGTGGTGTATTAATGTGTCATGACTAATGAGTATCTAAAAATAAATGACCTCAAAATATGTAATGCTCAAAATCAAAATATATAATGCTCAATTTTGATTTAAGCAAATTGATATCCTTAATAGAATTATATGACAACTCTCTGTGACTATGATTTCAATTATCAATGTACATGAGAGGTGCAACAACTCCAAAAAGAGATCAATGTTTCACTTTGCTATGATCATAATAACAAACATTTCACTTTGATATGAACACATCATAGCTCCACTTTTATTTAAGATGTGCATGAGAAATGCAACAACTCCAAAAAGAGATCAATGTTTCACTTTGGTATGATCATAGTAACAAACATTTCACTTTGATATGAACACATCGTAGCTCCACTTTTATTTAAACAAGTTCTACACCACACTCATAATGTAATGATATCACTTTAGTTTAAACGCAATGATACACCATGCTCATAATATAATGTAATATTTAGTTTTAAGCACATTAATACACCATGCTCATAATATAATGATGCATTGGTGATCTATAACCGATGCATTTTGATACAATTGTATCCAGTGCATTGTCACATATCATATGTATTTTTATTACGAATCACAATTTATTTTTGTTTTTATTCTATATTTGAAAAATTAAAAAGGTTTTTTTATTACATTAAAAAAATTGTTATTATAAATATGAAAAAAAATATTTAAAATCGTGAAAAATCATTTTTCTTTAAAGATGGAAAATTATGTTATCTTTTTCTTTAAAGATGGAAAAATATCGTTCTAATTTTAAGATGAAAAATTATGCTTTTATTGACATCTATGTTGCCTTTTTGCATTTTTTTAATAGAAAAAATTTTCCTTCCCTTGTCACAATGGTAAATTAGCATTATGTAAAAAAAATTAAAGGATTCTATTATTTATTTAATTTTGATATTTTTCTTTATATTTTATTGGTTATAAATTTAAAAATTGGTTTGAAATGGTTTTTAATATTTTTAATATTTTTTTAAATAATTAAATTTTTTTTAATAATTAAATAATATTTTAAAAAATAAATAATTTTAAATTTGTTTATTAATATTTTAACAAATTTTGTGTGTATGAATTTGAGTAGCCTCCGGTGGGTTTTTGACTAAGAGATTTGAGTTTTTCTACAACAAGAAAGGACTCGGGTGATGGACTCTGGTCGGAAGAGGATGGTGGCCAAGAAGGAACTTATTGGCTCGGTCAACTTTCCCAATCGAGTCAATCGTGGCAAGAAGAATTGTGATTCTGAGGGTATGTATTTTCCTAGAAATACCCCCTCGATATCCTGAGCGGAGTCAGCCATGAGGGAGGCCAACCATAATTTCCATAGCCTCTACTCTACAAAAGAAAAGTGGGCAATGACTGAGCTTTAAGAGGAGGTAAGCATAAAAATAAGGGTCACTTCGGAGGAGGAGATCCTAACAGAAGTGAAAGGTTAGGTCCAGGACCTAGGTGAGTCACGCACCAAAGAAACCAAGTACTTTCACTTGGCAGAAGTCTACCGAATAATGAAAGTGATGGTCACCCAAGCTCTGGCATAGCAGCAACAGGAGTTCACGCAAGAGCTAGCGCACCAACACCGGGACAATGCGAAAACTAGGCAAGTGGTAAGAAATTTTGAAGCAAAATTTGAACCTTTCTGCAAAGAAAAATTTGGCGTTAGTTTTATAGAAAGGGACCATGAGACCAATAAGGATAATGGGAGGCATCAGGGGGATAGGGGATGCTCCGACGACTCGAAGGAGAAACCCATTGTGATAGAGGAGGACGAACCAAAGATGAACTCATGCCTCGTGAAGGCAACAACGCAGTGTTCAGGAAAGGAATCTATCTTGGGCCAAGGCTCGACCCTGGGTGGTTTCTCTATCCCATCCAAGCCCGACTAGTCAGAATAGCATGTGGGTTATCAAGGTGGGGACTGTCAAGACAATTTTGTTTTTTTTCTGAATATCTTTAGTCATAAATATATGTATAAGAAAGTCAATGTTTATAGTCTTAATAGACACTCGGGTGTTAACTCCTTAGGTATAACATTTTGATCTCAGCTTCTGATCTTTTGGCCATGAAAAAAAAAACAGAAGTGTATCCCAATTGTAAGGAGAATGTTTAGGCTTTTAGCAATTTTGAGGATCTCATAATTATGAGGGGATCTATAGTTTTTCATTTTTGTAGGACCCAAGAATCAAATTTGTACTATTTAGTATACTCTTAATAGAAATTTGTAGTTCCTTTTGTGCTTAAAAAAAATTAAAAAATTTTATGTATATAAATGATTAATTGTAAATTTATATATTAAGAAAGTTACATTTGTCTCTAGACCAATTTAGCTAACCCTGGAACCTTTTTTTATATTGGTTTACTTATTATTGTATTTAAACGAATAATAATATAAATCTATATATATTGTTTTCTATTTTCTACATGTTTCTTATATTTTTCCCCTCAAAGTTTATGTCTAATTTTAGTAATTTTTATTTTCTTTAAATAGTTTATTTCCTTATATCTCATATTTATTTTCACTAGCTTATTAATTAAATTTATGAAAATAACTAAAATATGAAAATTAAAGATCAAGCAAATGAACACAGCATCTAGACAATTGAACAAGATATATCATGGGAAACCCAATACATGAGAAAATCAAGATGGAAGGTGAGGTCTATACTTTGCTCTCTTTTCTTCGGATATGAAAATGAAAATAAAAAGAAAGAGGGACTCACTATGGAGTTCCCTTTGACATTGTTACCACATAATATTCTTCCTCCTATGTTATGCTCTCAAATCCCACTCCTAGATGCTCTACCCAACTATGGAATAAGTACAATGCTAAAGAATGAAACCCCCTCTTGGCATATCATTATTTTAAGTGGTGTATTGAGACAATTTATCAAAAATTATGTGATTTTAAAAAAAAGTTTTAAAAAGAATGTTTATATTTAAAAGGGTTAAATGTTATTACTAATTTCTCTACATTTTCTCACATTTTGGGTATTATGTTTATTATAAATTTCTATTTATATTTACTGCATGTTTGTTCTCATTGTATTCTTATTCAATATCTCCCTCAACACACTAATATTGAAGTGTATCATTTATTAAATCAATGCAATTGTTTCATTTAGAGGTGTCTTTTTATTAAAATCATTGCATTGGATTGTTTTATATTATATCATTGAATCAACACTGCAATTGTTTCATTTTGAGGTGTTGTGTTATTAAAATCATTGCATTGGATTGTTTTATATTATATCATTGAATCAACACATTGGATTGTTTTCCATCGTAAAATCAATTAAAAAATTCTTTAATTACATCATATGGTAATTGAAATTAAAGCACCAAATCATTTTGCATGGTAACAATGTTGAAATCATTGTATTATGTTGTTTCAGTTTGCATTGCATCATTGTTGAAATCAATGCATCAAAGTGATTTGTAGTATATGGTCGTTAAAATCAATCCACTAGATCATTTGTATTGTAGTTTTGGTGAAATTGATCTATAAATGAGGGACTTGCGGTCCACTCACTTCACCAATATGGATATTATGTGAATTAACTTTTTGTCTCTATTCTTGGAATTATACAAAGATATCAGTCTTCAAAATGGCTACAAGGCCTCTATTCCCAATGCAATTGGGAGTGAAAATACTTTGCAACACTATTCTCCAGTGGGCATGAAAGGATAAGTTTTTTTACCATGCTTTGTTTTCATACCAGTTACCTCACATAACCATATATTTTGAAAGGAAACCACAACAAATCTGTTGGATATTAACTTAGCCCAACCTTTTCCTTAATTAATACACCAAAAACCAAGGTTTATTATTCATTTGTTCACAAAGGAAGGATTGTTCGAATCAATGCTACTAATTCGTTATGTTATGTTTGGATAACACAAAAAAAACACCTCATTTGAATGAACCTTCACTTACAATTACCATGTGTATGTACTCGAGCTTCAACTCAGACTCCCAATACAAGGCATTGCTTCTCTCTCTCTCTCTCTCTCTCTCTCTCTCTC
>ML777539.1:136445-149801 GCA_009831015.1 Picea engelmannii | reverse complement strand
TACTGTTGGATACCTATGAACATAATGGGTCGGCTCATGATGAGACCTCCCATCCTCTTGGTTAGGTCTTGTTTTGTCATTTTTCTTAGGGTCCCTTCAGTTTCTTATCGAGAGGCCTTTTATTGCCTTCTCGGGGATCCCCTAGGCGAAGCATCTCTAGGTTTCATTTCTTATGGCTTTTATCTTTTACCAATTGCTTTTACCCCCTGGGCCTTTAGCTCCTTCTTCCCACAGGACAAAGTGTATCCCCAAAAAGGTCATCCTAATGGTCAGACTAGGGGAATGGGATGGATGTGCGGGAGATAAGATGTAAAATGATAGAATGGTGGGAGCGAACGATGGCTCTGCAAATCCCCCTTGGTGGCTAACCAAAACCCATGAATACAAGCTTTCTAAGTCAGCCCATCAATCACCCCAACAATGGTCAAGTGGATTAGTGTAAGATCCAAGCAGTTATCAGAAATGACAGGAACCTAATGCATATATAAGAAGGTTATAACAATCAAACATGACACATACCATGATACCTTGGACCAATTACCTCATGGAGCAAGAGTCCTCTCTGATGCAAGTCCAAGCCGATGGTGATGGAAGTTGTTGTTGCTGACAGGACAAATCTGGTGAAGGAGAAGGAGAATGGGCCCTCCAGGGCCATGCTCAGGTCAATCTTGCTCTCGGTACTCCATGTCTAGGACCTGTGGGCCTCGAGACATGATCTCCTAGTTATCCCTAGATATCGGGGATAACAAGAATGATATAGAAATTTGAGATGTGTATATATGGACATGTTTATGTGATGTATAATGTTGTTTTATTGTTATATGTTCATAATGATGATAGTTATGAGAATTGTTCAAACATGCAAATTTAAATGTCAATTTTTTTTACATGCATCACAGATGCAAGACATGAAAAATAAATAAATATACATTTCTTAATTGAACGTCAATACAAATATGGATCTTCTTATATGAAATTGTGATGTATATGCATGGATCTGAATTATTGGTGAACTAACCTACAAGTTGATGATCTATGTGGTAGCCAAATGGATGTAGTGTCGAGATAATCGAGATGTCGTAGACATCAAGAAGATAGTGTATGGTATAAGTTGGACTTATTGTTTAATTTATGATTCAAAATATTGCTATGATTTGTGGTAAGTGTGGTTTTAACAGGATGCACTAATTTCCCAGAGTGGACATTGTTTGACATTGTTTAATGATGTGACTCTAAGAACAGTAGTTGCACAATATGGCTCGATATAGGGTGTTGACCCAAGTTCTATAGGAGGTTTGGAGGTAATGTCCACTGTTTATCCTCTGAAACCTGGATTCGTGGGAGGGTTGTGTGAAGTCACGCTCCCCTAGATGTGTGATGGTGATTATTAGTTTCTTGTTGGGGAAGCTTGGTCGAGATGTATGACACTTCCGCTTATGATTTCTATATGGATTTAGGTCAATATAGTTGACACTCCAGCTTAGTCCAACAGAGGAAATGATAGGATGGAAGATGGAAGTAGGTTATGAAGGAAGGATGCTTCGATGTTAGTTGAGAATACTGATTGGGGATTAGATATGCCACTATTGTTTACTCACTTGGTTCCTACCATGTTTAAAACCCTCTTTTGATTTCCTTTTGATATTTTAAGTGTGATAATGAGTTATTGATGAATTGGTGTAATTTTGTTCGTTAAGATTATTAAATGATCGATTACTTGATATGTTGTCATATATGTCTTGGTGTGATCATATAGGAACTATGCATTATCATTAGTACATGCATGAGATATGTGTCCCCTAGCTACGCATACATACCCTACATATGTACACCAGTACAATTAATTAATGTAATAATTATTAATGTAGATTATTAACTATTTAATTGAATGTTTATTGATTATGTAAATTATATTGCATACAAAATATCTAGAAGCATTAAATACCTTCTTTGACTTTGATTGATGGTTGGTATGATGAATTAAATGAGCATGGTGGGTTGTCATGTACATTTTGGGGAAAATTGTCAAATTGCATTTATTAGCTAGCATGAAAAGAAAGACTTTGCATTTTATTTATTGTTGTTTAATGCAAGTCATTTATATTTTAGTTTTATTTTAACATTTTCCCAAAAATATAGATAAGGGAGGTTGATGGATAATAATGTGGGTGGTTGAGGACACTTGGGGAAGGGTGTATGGAAACTTGATAAATAGGAAGAAGAAATGGTGAGGAAGGACATTGGGAGGTTTGAGCATGATGAGAGGTTGTGAAATCTTTGGATGGTATATTACTTATGATGGTTTTCATTGAGAATTTGTGTTTTTTTGTTCTTGGAGTCATGGGCATGGAGGGTCAAGAAACCGAAAGGTTTCTTGGAGCTAGGAAGTCGTCTAGGCACCTAGTTGGTTGGGAGGATTTCGTTGTTTCACTCTGGGCAAGCGAGAAAATAATGGTTGGAAGCATCTTCCTACTACTAGCAAAGATACATTGCAGTTGATGAGCTTCAACGAACCATGGAGAAGGTATTTCATTGGTATTTTGTTGTACTTTTGTTTTAAGTTTTAAACCTTAGAGTTAACATATTAATTAATTTGGCATGTTCTTTACAGTTATCTACAAGCAAATGGAAAAGAGTTGTGGAAATGAAAATCAATTAAATTATGTTAAATCAAAGTTGTTAAGGCATATGTATTTAATGAGTGATTAATTGCCTAACATCCTAGATGGGTATTACAAAAAGTTGGAGAAAAGGATAAGGATTGTAACATTAACTTGGGTGATATCGTCGCAAATGTAACCCTTTATGTCACAACCTTGGAATCATATGACATTGTGATTGGAATGGATTGGTTAGAATTGCACGATGTGATACTTAACTTCAAGACAAAGAGATTAAGCTTAATTAATGATTTGGGACAGAGTAGAGTAATTGTAGGAAGAAACCAAGGAGTATCGCAAAAATTTATTTCTTCCTTACAATTACAGAAAAAACATGTGCAAGGGATGTAAGTTGTATGCCATATTAGTTCTTAATGAAAAAGGTGACACAAAAATATTAGAAGACTTTCCAGTAGTATCGGAGTTTGTCGATGTTTTTCCTGACGAATTATCGGGTTTACCATCGAAAAGAGAATTGGAATTTACTATAGATTTAAAAACTGGAACAGAACCAATTGCAAGAACACCTTATCAGATGACGGCACCTGAATTAAAAGAGTTAAAGATGCAATTGAAGGAGTTACTAGATTTGGGACTTATACGTCCAAGTGTATCACTGTGGGGTGCACTAGTAATTTTTGTGAGAAATAAGGACGGATCGTGGAGGCTTTGCATTGACTATCATCAATTAAACAAAGCCATGATCAAGAATCAGTACCCATTACCGAGAATTGATGACTTATTTGATCAAATGAAGGGAGTGACAATATTTTCAAAGATTGATTTGAGATCAGGGTATCACCAATTGCAAAACAAAGAGGAAGACATTCCTAAGTGTTTAAGACAAGATTTGGACATTACAAATTTATTGTATTACCGTTTGGATTGACAAATGCCCCTGGTGTATTCCTGAGTTTAATGAATGGGGTATTATGTGAATACTTAGACAAGTTCGTACAGGTATTCATTGACGACATACTAATTTACTCTCAAGCGAAAGAGGAGCACAATGAACATCTGAGATTGGTTTTGCGGTGTTTAAGAGAAAACAAGTTATACGGAAAGTTGTCAAAATGTTCTTTTTATAAAATGGGTTAAGGGAATTTAGACTACATAAACACTAGTAAAGGGACAATAAGAATAAAATTAAGGCATGTGCACAATGTGTGCATGAAATTAATAAAAAGGAATTTTAACTATAAGAGCCAGACAGTAGCACTGCCATAAGAGCCAGACAGTAGCACTGCCATTCAATAGCCAAGTCGCCCGAAAGATCCAAGTCTGAACAATTTTTGCATCTTGTAATATAAGTCCCGTGGTTTGTAAGGCCCTTGGCTTGGAAGAGGTAGAAAACATGATTTTCATGTAATTTGTTCAAGAGCCCTGGTGATAGAAATGCAGAAGTCCCCAATCCTAGGATAACATCCCGACCAATATGAATAGTGTGGCCCGATCCTGGTTTCCAATATAGCCAGTGTTGAATGATATGAATGTTTTTTAGTAGTGATCTCCATATCAGAGAAGCAATAGTTGGACTTGTAGTAGTAAGTCTGAGCCAACTCAAGATAGTAAGATGTGTGAAATATTTTCCAGTTATAACACGTTTCCAAATCCCATCTTGTGATAACACATGCCAGAGTGATTTGGACATCAATGCTTTATTAAACAGGAAAATGTTTCTTAGCCCCCAACCACCCATCGATTTGGGTTTTGCAATGGACTCCCAGAGGCAGAGATGTAGGTTCTTATTTGCACTACCACCCGTCCAGAGAAAAGAAAATATCAGTTGTCGGATCCTTTTTAGTATAGTACTAGGAATAGCAACCAACGCCATCCAATAAACTGCATGGATCTCCAGAACTGATTTAATAAGAACATATCTCCCTCCAAGCGATGGCCATCTATTGCACCAATGTGCGATCCTTTTCTCAAATTTTATGAGAATCCGGCGCCAATCAGTCACTTTGTAGCAGCCTAGTTTGAGAAAGTGTCCAAGATATCTAAGACCAATCGAGATCTCAAGAAAATTGTACGAGAAGATGTTCTTGTACAATTCAATATCCACCTCCGTAAGCCCCAAATAATGTAAGGTGGACTTTGTCGCATTGATCTGGAGCCCCGATGCACGACAAAAGAATTTTAGAATTGAGTCGATCTCCAACCATTCTTGTGAATCAGCTATGGTCACAATAAGAATATCATCCACGAAGAATATATGAAAAATACTAACCAATCTTGATACCTTTATGCCCATAATTTTCCCTGCTTGTTGACTTGTTTTGAGTAGAATGCTCAGTCCTTCCATGGCCAAGATAAATAATAGAGGGGAGAGTGGACATCCTTGTCGCGAGCCTCTCTCATTATTGAAGAAAGGAGTGGCTTCCCCATTCACCAGAATAGCTATGGTTGCACTAGAAACATAGCCCATGATCCATCTCATGAAAAGATGGCCAAAACTAGATTGTAGTAGTATTAATCGGAGGAAGTCCCAATTAATACAATCAAATGCTTTTTTGAGATCTAATTTTAAAATCAGAGCCTGGGTATTTTTTTGTTTAATGTTGTGTAAGACTTCCTGTGCGGTTCCAATAGCATCCAATATCTGATGACCTTTAATGAAGCCCAATTGTTCACCCGATATAAGGTGAGGCAAGTAAGGTTTAATCCTATTGGCCAGAATTTTGGTGATTACCTTGTAGCAAAGATTACACAAAGCAATAGGCATGTAGTCACAAAAGGAGGATGGAATATTGGATTTGGGAATAAGATTCAATAAAGTAGATTTTAATGCCTGATTGACCACCCTCTGATCCTGATATCCTCTACGAGTTCCCACAAATCATTGCCAACAAGATCAAAGAAGTGTAGGTAAAATTCGACGGTCCAGCCATCAGGTCTGGGACTCTTATCCCTTTTGAAAGTATTAAGAACTTTCCAAATCTCCTCTTTAGTACAGGAAGCATTAAGGAGATCGACCTCCCTCTCACTGATGAGTCTAGGAAAGAAACCAGTGATGGAAGCTTGGTATGTAATGTGTGTAAGTCCCTGATCACTATAGGAATTTTTGAAAAAATGAAAGGTCGTTTGAATTAGCTTGTCATGTCCTGTAATAATGTTTGCAATGTCTGAATTTAACTCCCAAATATGTTTATGATTCCTCCTGTAGCTGGAAAAATGATGGAAATACTTTGTATTTCGATCGCCACAATTGATCCAAATAGCTCTACTCTTATGACGCCAATGTGCTTCCTCAGCCATCAAGAGCTTGTTTCTCTCCTCCTCAAGGGTCTTTATATGTTGATTCATATCAGTTGTTCTAATTCGTGCGGAATGTTCCTAGGTCAGTGACTAAATAATATCTTTCAGTTGAGTGACTCTATGAGTATTCTTGATAATCTGTAGATGGGCCCAACTTTTAACTTTCAATTTTACGTGTTTCATATTCCACGCAAGACGTCTCTACACGTCAACTTCTTTTAGAAAGGACTGGTCAGTCCAAACCTTAGTGACCAATCGCTCAAAGTCAAGGTCCTGCAACCATATCCTATTGAACTTAAAAGGATACGTAGAGAAATGTGAGAATGAATCCAGCTGCAGAACGTTGGGAGCATGGTCCAATAGGAACGGATATTCAACCCATGATCTATACCTTTCTGAAAGTTGAAAAAGGTGCTCAGAAATGAAAAAATGATCCAATCACTTAGAGATACTTTCCGATCCAGTTCTATCGTTCCTCCAAGTAAGTACCACAGCAGCCGGCAATAAATCTACCAGTTTGTTATGTAGGAAGATATCTTTTAACTATAAGGCGGTTGGATCAGGTAAAGTAGTGTCCCCCCAAATCTCATTTGTTGATAAGGTAAAATTAAAATCCCCCATGACAATAAGATTTGGTTTTTCCAGAAGGCCAATAGTCAAAACTTTTGTCTAGAAGGCAAGCCTATCAGTACAAGGACCATAAACATTGAGAAGATTGACATGTCACTTGTTAGCACAACAGGTACCTGTCAACAAAATGTCGCCACAACATAAGAAAGGCTCTAGTTCAAACAATACGGGATCCCAAGAAACAAGTAACCCACTCAATTTGCCCACAGAGCTAACATCACTAACAAACCACTGCGACTTTAAGCTATTGAAGAAATCTTGAGCTCATTGTTCGTCAACTAATGTTTCTTGTAGAAAGATAATGCTAGGATGGGTTTTGTCAATAAGTCTCCTGAGGGAGGCCTTTTTAAGGGCGCCTCCCACCCCTCTAATTTTGAGGGAGAGAAGTATCATGGACATGAACTGGCTAGGGATTTAATGCCTCTAAGCGCCCCAAGGTTAGAAGTTTCAGTGGAAGAAATAGTCAGATGAGTAACAGAAGAAATGGCGTTTCTCCAAGCACTATGGGTTTTTATAGGTGATGTTTCAAGTCCTAAGCCCCGAGACCAAGAGTAGTCTTTCCGAGTAGAGTCAATAGAGTTAACACAGTGTGAAGAATAGGTTAGATCCGATCTCTCGCGAATAATAGGTGACCTGCCTCGAAAAGTAGGAATCAGAACCAGATGCAGCGCCTCAACTGAAGAAAGAGCCAAATTAGTAAGTAGGTTCTGAGATTCAATTAGATTCAACTAAATATAAATTAGTTGAATCTAATTGAATCTATTAGTTTAATGGATTTAGGTTCTAGACTGTTTTATCCCAATACCCATTTATTACACTGGAACAAACACTACCCAAAAAAATATCCCATTGAACTTTGACAAACAGTGACAAAAAATAAAACCCTAAAACCCCAAAATAATTTTAATATTTAATAGATCTAAGCTTTAAACAGTTTTATGTCTACTTAAAAATAAAACCCTATTGAAAATAAACCATAGCAAAAAAAGCACCCAAAAAAACCGAAACATTGAATGACCAAAGATATTGAACTTTGAACTTTGACAAACAGTATCAAAAATAAAGATCTATAAATCTCAAGGTCTATAAATCCCAAGGACAATGACTAACTAAAATCCTCTAACATTAAAAAAAATTCCAAACCCTTATATAAAATTGGACTACTAATTGGAATTAAATGGAAAACAAAAAAATCCCAAACCCTTACATGGAATTGAACCACGAATTGGAATACAAGGGATAACAAAAACCATAACACAGATGCATTTAAACCCTGGTTTTATTTTAATACACCCATGAATTTTTATCTTAGTAATTCTTAATCAATCTAATTAATACTTAATAAATTTGATCTGAAGGATGCCAAAATTTAAAAGTTCACCTGTAATTGCAAAAACCCTAGTATATGCATTTTCTACACTAACACATATGCATTTAAACCCTGGTTTTATTTTAATACACCCATGAACTTTTATCTTATTAATACTTAATAAATATGATCTGAAGAAAGCCAAAATTTAAAAGTTCACTTGTAATTGCAAAAATCCCTAGTATGTGCATTTTACACACTTATAACTCTTTTAGTTGTGCCTTTGCACTCCTACACAAAACAGAACATATTATTAGAACAAAATAATGAAATTTTACCATAATTGCATAGCCATCTATGAAATAGTAGATTACACTGGCATTCAAAAGTTTTAATAGAAAATATAGTAGTACATACCTTCTCATTTGTATTCCTTCTCCTATCCTATCTTATGTTCTCTGTAATATCACCCTGTCTCGACACCGCATCATTCCTTCTCCCATCTTATCTTATGTTCTTCATAATATCACCCTGTCTCTACACCGCAACCAACTAGATCCAATCTCTAGAACCCAACCAACCAACCAGAGCCGAACACAAATAAAATGAAATAAAAGAGATCAAAGAGAAAAAGCATGGTCATACTCCAAGTAAATAGAATATTGAAAAAAAAAACACAAACCCATAAATATTCAACAAACTCCAATCTCAAAACAAATCCCAACCTCAAGATCTATTCTTCTCTACTTTCCAAATTCTTCTCCTAATCAATAAAACCCAATTTCTCCAATCTTCTACCCCATCTGGGATCACAAATGCCTCATCCCTCGCAACAACAATAAATATCCCTCTCCGTTGAGTAACAACAAATGTATGATGTCGTAGATAGAAAAAAGCTCGAATGAACAAGAGTCCATCAGATGAACGTTAGACTCACTGGATTCTTCAAGCTTATTTTCCCTACCAAGCTCTCAAATGCCTCTGCTCTTTCCAGACTCACTACAAAGGCTGATTCTCCAATGTTCTCCTCCCTACCAAACTCTCAAATGTGTTTGCTCTTTACCATTTTCCGTCCAAATTCAATAATGATATCGGATTTCATCGAAAGTTTAAGTGTTTTGAATTTTCAAATCCACTCAAGCTCACGGTACCCAACGTGGTCGTTCAGATTATTAAATTTTAAAATCATTGTATAGACTGGCATCATACAGTTATCCGTGCAGAAGCTGTGGTTGTCGGAAAGATTGAAAACCATGGTCGAATAAGGTTGCAAAAGCGATATTTCTAGCGACAGTGAAAACCAAGATGTCTACTTTTTTGGGGGAAGAAATGGAGATATTTTTAACTAAGTTTAAACTACGGCAATTTTGAATAGATGGAGGTATTTTTGCTACTCTAGCCAAACTTTGAAGAAATCGAGATATTTGTAACTTTGAAGAAATCGAGATATTTGTAAGCATTCTTTTTTTTCCTTATTTAAAGCCATTTTTTCAAGCGAAAATATTTTGGTGGCAGTTTTAGATAATTCTCCTAACTATGAAAAAGGGGAGTTATCTTTTCCCAATGTTTTACAGATTTATAAAAAATTAAAATGGTATTGATAAAATAAATAAATTAATAATCTTATATATTTTAAACTTATGCATAAATCAAAATAACATATTTCTTATTACAAATATGTTTAATATTTTTTTCCCTTCATTTTTTTAATATTATCATTTTCCTATGCATTTAGAACATGATTTGCTTATGGTTTAATAGATCATATTTGGGATGGATTTAGTGTGTAGTGTAAATTTCAATTTTCCAGTGGCTATAATTTTGGGTTCACATATGTATTGTTTTCAAAAGTAAATATATATAATTTTATATATCATTTAAAACAAAATTGGTTAATATTTTTTAAATGTAATTTTCAAAAATATATATTTATAGAAGATGATTGTTGTAAAGATGTAGATCTATGTGTTTGCAAAAATTAAATTGGACAACATTCATTCAATTTTCATGAATCAATGTGGTGTATTAATGTTTCATGACTAATGAGTATCTAAAAGTAAATGACCTCAAAATATGTAATGCTCAAAATCAAAATATATAATGCTCAATTTTAATTTAAGCAAATTGATATCCTTAATAGAATTATATGACAACTCTCAGTGACTATGATTTCAATTATCAATGTGAATGAGAGGTGCAACAACTCCAAAAAGAGATCAATGTTTCACTTTGGTATGATCATAGTAACAAACATTTCACTTTGGTATGAACACATCATAGCTCCACTTTTATTTAAGATGTGCATGAGAAATGCAACAACTCCAAAAAGAAATCAATGTTTCACTTTGGTATAATCATAGTAACAAACATTTCACTTTGATATGAACACATCATAGCTCCACTTTTATTTAAGCAGGTTCTGTACACCACACTCATAATGTAATGATGTCACTTTAGTTTAAGCACAATGATACACCATGCTCATAATATAATGTAATATTTAGTTTTAAGCACATTGATACACCATGCTTAGAATATAATGATGCATTGGTGATCTATAACCGATGCATTTTGATACAATTGTATTCCGTGCATTGTCACATATCATATGTATTTTTATTAGGAATCACAATTTATTTTTGTTTTTATTTTATATTTGAAAAAATTAAAAAGGTTTTTTTATTATATTAAAGAAAATGTTATTATAAATATGAAAAAAAAATATTTAAAATTGTGAAAAAGTATTTTTTTTTAAAGATGGAAAATTATGTTATATTTTTATTTAAAGATGGAAAATTATTGTTCTACTTTTAAGATGAAAATTTATGCTTTTATTGACATCTATGTTGCAAAATTTATGCTTTTATTGACATCTATGTTGCATTTTTGCATTTTTGCATTTTTTTAATAGAAAAAATTTTCCTTCCCTTATCACAATGGTAAATTAGCATTATGTAAAAAAATTTAAAGGATTCTATTATTTATTTAATTTTGATATTTTTGTTTATATTTTATTGGTTATAAATTTAAAAATTGTTTTGAAATGGTTTTTAATATTTTTAATAATTTTTTTAAATAATTAAATATTTTTTTAATAATTAAATAAAAATTTTAAAAATAAATCATTTTAAATTTGTTTATTAATATTTTAACAAATTTTGTGTGTATGAATTTGCGTAGCCTCCGGTGGGTTTTTGACTAAGAGATTTGAGTTTTTCTACAACAAGAAAGGACTCGGGCGATGGACTCTGGTCGGAAGAGGATGGTGGCCAAGAAGGAACTTATTGGCTCGGTCAACTTTCCTAATCCAGTCAATTGTGGCAAGAAGAATTGTGATCCTGAGGGTATGTATTTTCCTAGAAAGACTTGCTCGATATCCTGAGCGGAGTCAGCCATGAAGGAGGCCAACCATAATTTCCATAGCCTCTACTCTACAAAAGAAAAGTGGACAATGACTGAGCTTTAGGAGGAGGTAAGCAGAAAAATAAGGGTCACTTCGGAGGAGGAGATCCTAACAGAAGTGAAAGGTTAGGTCCAGGACCCAGGTGAGTCACACACCAAAGAAACCAAGTAATTTCGATAGGCAGAAGTCTATCGGATAATGAAAGTGATGGTCACCCAAGCTCTAGCATAGCAGCAATAGGAGTTCGCCCAAGAGCTAGCACACCAACACCGGGACAATGCAAAAACCAAGCAAGTGGTAAGAAATTTTGAAGCAAAATTTGAACCTTTCTGCAAAGATAAATTTGTCGTTAGTTTTATAGAAAGGGACCATGAGGCCAATAAGGATAATGGGAGGCATCAGGGGGATGGGGGACGCTCTGACAACTCAAAGGAGAAACCCATTGTGATAGAGGAGGACGAGCCAAAGATGAACTCATGCCTCGTGAAGGCAACAATGCAGCGTTCAGGAAAGGAATCTATCTTGGGCCAAGGCTCAACCCTGGGTTGTTTCTCTATCCCATCCAAGCCCGTCTAGTCAGAATAGCATGTGGGTTATCAAGGTGGGGATTGTCAAGACAATTTTGTTTTTTTCTGAATATCTTTCGTCAGAAATATATGTATAAGAAAGTCAATGTTTATAGTCTCAATAGACGCTCGGGTGTTAACTCCTTATGTTATAACATTTTAATCTCAGCTTCTGATCTTTTGGCCATGAAAAAAAAAACAGAAGTGTATCCCAATTGTAAGGAGAATGTTCAGGCTTTTAGCAATTCTGAGGATCTCATAATTATGAGGGGATCTATAGTTTTTCGTTTTTGCAGGACCCGAGAATCAAATTTGTACTATTTTGTATACTCTTAAAAGAAATGTGTAGTTCCTTTTGTGCTTAAAAAAAATTAAAAAAATTTATGTATATGAATGATTAATTGTAAATTTATATATTAAGAAAGTTACATTTGGCTCTAGACCAATTTAGCTAACCCTGGAACCTTTTTTTATATTGGTTTACTTATTATTTTATTTAAACGAATAATAATATAAATCTATATATATTGTTTTCTATTTTTTACATGTTTCTTTTGTTTTTCCCCTCAAAGTTTGTGTCTAATTTTATTATTTTTTATTTTCTTTAAATAGTTTGTTTCCTTATATCTCATATTTATTTTCACTAGCTTATTATTTAAATTTATGAAAATAACTAAAATATGAAAATTAAAGATCAAGCAAATGAACACGGCATCTAGACAATTGAACAAGATATATCATGGGAAGCCCAATACATGAGAAAATCAAGATGGAAGGTGAAGTCTATACTTTGTTCTCTTTTCTTCGGATATGAAAATGAAAATAAAAAGAAAGAGGGACTCACTATGGAGTTTCCTTTGACATTGTTACCACATAATATTCTTCCTCCTATGTTATGCTCTCAAATCCCACTCCTAGATGCTCTGCCCAACTATGGAATAAGTACAATGCTAAAGAATGGAACCCCCTCTTGGCATATCATTATCCAATACTTCAAAAGGGTCATACCACAAAGCTTGATATTCTTACCAGGGCCCTATAGTCTTTCCTTGTTCAGTTGTAACCAAACTCTATTGCCCACTTTGAATGATTTCTCTATTATGCCTTAATCATGTCAATCCTTGTACCTTTCATGTGACTTCTTCAATGTCTCATGTACTTTAAATGGATCTACCTGATATTTTCAACAAACTTCTATGATTTCAATGCTTCTCTTGTGATGTCTTCTCTCACTCTTCCTTGTTGTCCATAGACAACATCTAATGGAGAAGGTGGAATATACCCAAAGAAAATTTCAAGAGGGTACTTACCCTCAAAAGTTGAACCAAAGTCTTGTTGGCTAATTTTGTCTACCCATTTATCTGTGGATGGAATGTTGAGGATCTCTTCAACTTAGTATCCATATTCTCCCAAAGTGTATTTTAAAAGGCATTGAGAAATTTGGTATCCCTATCTGAGATGATGCTACTTGGTATCCCAAAGTGCACCCAGACATGTTCAAAGAACATGTTTGTTGTTGATAGGTAGCTA
>ML777539.1:114119-134092 GCA_009831015.1 Picea engelmannii | reverse complement strand
TCTGCAGTAATTTATTTTTAAAGCCTTGTTCTATTTTTTGTGGTTTTTTTGTGATGGCGACGAGACTGCGGAGTTCATAATTTTTCATAAGGTGCTCAGATTGCTACCAAAACAGTGTCATTGGATAAATCATTTTAAGATTTTTCTTTTGGTATATTATATGTGGTATTTCCAATGGATATGCACTCTCAACTCAGGGAAACCTCCACTATTATCACTATGGGCCCTCTAGGCCCCCCCACTACCTCTCTAGCTACATAACAATGTTTATTTTCTTTATTTTCTTTTATTTTCAATCAATCCACTCTTTCATGTATTTCGTATAATATGTTTTCCAAAAAATAATTGACAGTTTATACAGATGTCAAAATTACAGTTTTTAGTTTGAACTGAACTTCATTTTATACGTTTTTCATTTACATCCACTTGTCAAATACGTTTTGAAAATGAATTCCAAGCTTGGTTGGGATCCCTCCATAATATAATTATGAAGCTCTATTGTGTTCACCCTCGGCCAGGGCTTACCTAATACAACCAAAATGATGGAATGAAGTGGAAGTCTACTTATGAAGATTGTGTCGAGGGAATATAATAGACTTACCCATCAACATTATGAAATCAACTTTATTTAACATCAACCTCTAATTAAGTGGCCAAACTTAACTTGTAATGGTTACACTTTGGTTGAGAAAAGTTATTATAAAATATTAGAAAAGTTATGTGAGATCAAAATTTGATTTTACCTCAAAACGATAAAGATATTACGTAGAGTAAAAAAAAAACGCAATTGGTACATGTGAGTAATATTTTTATTATGAATAAGAAAAATTATCTAAGCATTTAAGTTTAGAAGTCTACCAAAAGTAGTCATAAATATATATGGGGAAATAATATATATATATATATATATATATATATATATATATATATATATATATAAATTAATGGTGATAAAAGGGTAAGTTATTTAATGTTATTTTAATAATATAATGAGATAGTGACTAGTAATAACGAAGAGGATGCAAATGGTGTGATAAGCATATATGATAGTGTATATTCTTAGTAATAATGAAGAGGATGCATATGGTGTGATAATCATATATGATGGTGTATATTCTATGGTGGTGAATTACATCATGTGGTTGTTGAAGAAAGTATATTGTAGAATACTATGGATGTTGAAGTACAATGTAGAATAAGGTAGTGTATAGTTTAAAGATAGATATAATTATATAATTAATGAGTGCAATAGGAATGAAATAGTAAAATTAGATATAAGCGATAACATATATACATAATAGGGGATGAAAATAAACATGTATAATAAAGTACTTTATACATAGAATATAAGAACAAAAGTTGTGGATAACAAGATTTTGAATGATGGTAGAAGTAGAAAGAGTTAAATTTAATATAAAGATTGACATACTATATTGATTATAATGTTAATTAAGTAATGGGATAAGTGAAATAACAACGGAGCATCTGGATTTAGAAAAAAATAAAACATTTACGTTATAAATTGAGTAAATTGAAAATTATGTTACAACATGAAGGTACTAACATATAGTAATGAGAGAGGCAATATAGAAATTATTATAAAACTAGAAATAAATTAATATGGAAATAATTATTAAGAGTATAAAAAAAAAAAGGAAGGAGCATAAAATAATATAAGTAGATGAGTAATAGTAATTAATTAAGAAGATGTTACATATGTACAGGGTAAGTATAGAGGATATAGTAATATTATAGAGGTAGATATAGGAGGACGAAATTTTGATACCAGATACTTGACTTGAGGAATCTAAGGGATGTGGTACATGGGCCTATGTTGTAAACCTAGAACATGAGTTGAGAACAATAATTGAAAGATTGATATAATATGTTTTATTACATTGTGGGTGTAGTATGTTATATGAACTAATTGATATTAGTTGACAAGATATTGACCCAACTTGTGCTTGGTTATGTATTAGTTTTGTTAAAACAAATTGGGTTCATTATTAGGGAATGTTGGTAGTGGGTGTAAGTGACTAAAGGAATTACTATCTAAGACCTCCTCGCATGAAGATGACCTTACAGTTAGATCAAAATTGAAAGAAGAAATGCATATTTGACATAACATTTACAATGTTCAATTAAAAGGAAATTTAGCTTAAAGGAAAAAAATTTACAAGTCGAATGATAAATGCTAAGAATGTTCATCCCACAACCAAACTTCTTCCACATTAAGATGAAGGAACTTGATGAGTGCTAATAATGCAATAAAGGGCTAGATGCAATAACAAATAAAAAAAGAAATGGTTAGTAGCATGTAGTTATAAATGAAATAAAGTTGAGACATATGAAGAGCAATTGTGAGGGAAGAAAGCTTTAAAGTCAAGTAGTGATAGAGTGTAGCATCGACCCTAGTAGGAACCATGTTCTTGGTTTATGATGCTAACTAAAGCAAGGTATACATGGTACTTGTACATGTAGGCATGTTTGTAATAGTCGATGGAATGCATGATCTATTTTGTTTTTACTATGATGCAAAGGATCATATACTAAACATTTAACTTGATCAAGATCTAATTTGTATGACTTGAGAGGAAAGTGAGATTGAGGACAATGACCATAACTTCGGGACGAAGTTTCTTGAAGGGTGGTTGTATGTAACACCCCATATTTTGACCTTGGACAATTAGAACTTTGATTTTACTCATGTTAGTAATTCATTGCTTAGTAACTATTGAGACTTGGTTAGACTAATATAGAAATTTGAGATGTGTATATATGGACATGTTTATGTGATGTATAATGTTGTTTTATTGTTATATGTTCATAATGATGATAGTTATGAGAATTGTTCAAACATGCAAATTTAAATGTCGAATTTATGTACATGGGTGCCAGCTCAAGTTATGTTGTAAATGTATCACAGATGCAAGACATGAAAAATAAATAAATATACATTTCTTAATTAAATGGCAATACAAATATGGATCTTCTTATATGAAATTGTGGTGTATATGCATGGATATGAATTATTGGTGAACTAACCTATAGGTTGATGAGCTATGTGGTAGCCAAATGGTTGTAGTGCTGAGATAATCGGGATGTCGTATACATCAAGAAGAGTTTAGCAGTATTGTTTAATTTATGATTCAAAATATTGTTATGATCTATGGTAAGTGTGGTTTTAACAGGATGCACTACTTGCCCAGAGTGGACATTGTTTGACATTGTTTAATGACGTGACTCTAAGAACAGTAGTTGCACAATATGGCTCGATATAGGGTGTTGACCCTAGTTCTATTGAAGGGATGGAGGTAATGCCCATTGTTTATCCTCTGAAACCTAGAGTCGTGGGAGGGTTGTGTAAAATCACGCTCCCCTAGACATGTGATGGCGACTGTTATTTTCCTGTTGGGGAAGCTTGGTCAAGATGTATGACACTTCCTCTTACGGGTTCTATCTGGAGTTAGGTCAATATAGTTGACGCTCCAGCTTAGTGCAATAGAGGAAATGATAGGATGGAAGATGGAAGTAGGTTAGGAAGGAAGGATGCTTCGATGTTAGTTGAGAATACCGATTAGGGATTAGAGATGCCACTATTGTTTAGTCGCTTGGTTCCTACCATATTTAAAACCCTCTTTTGATTTCCTATTGATATTTTAAGTGTGATAATGAGTTATTGATCAATTGGTGTAATTTTGTTCGTTAAGATTATTAAATGATGCATTACTTGATTTGTTGTCATATATGTCTTGGTGTGATCATATAGGAACTATGCATTATCGTTAGTACATGCATGAGATATGTGTCCGCTAGCTACACACACATACCCTACACATGTACACTAGTACAATTAATTAATGTATTAATTATTAATGTAGATTATTAACTATTTAATTGAATGTTTATTGATTATGTAAATTATATTGCATACAAAATATCTAGAAGAATTAAATACCTTCTTTGACTTTGATTGATGGTTGGTATGATGAATTAAATGAGCATGGTGGGTTTTCATCTACATTTTGGAGAAAATTGTCAAATTGCATTTATTAGCTAGCATGAGAAGAAAGACTTTGCATTTTATTTATTGTTGTTTAATGCAAGTCATTTATATTTTAGTTTTATTTTAACTTTTTTCCCAAAAATATAGATAAGGGAGGTTGATGGATAATAATGAGTTTGGTTGAGGGCACTTGGGGAAGGGTGTATGGAAACTTGATAAATAGGAAGAAGAAGTGGTGAGGAAGTACATTGGAAGGTTTGAGCATGATTAGAGGTTGTGAAATATTTTAAAGGTATATTACTTATGATGGTTTTCTTTGAGAATTTGTGATTTGTTGTTCTTCGAGTCACAGGCATGGAGGATTTCGTTGTTTCATTATGGGCAAGCGAGAAAAGAATGGTTGGAAGCATCTTCCTACTACTAGCAAAGCTACATTGCAGTTGATGAGCTTCAGCAAACCATGGAGGAGGTATTTTCATTGGTATTTTGTTGTACTTTTGTTTTAAGTTTTAAACCTTAGAGTTAACATGTTACTTAATTCGTCGTGTTCTTTACAGTTATCATTGAGCAAATGGAAAAGAGTTGTGGAAATGAAAATCAACGAAATTATGTTAAATCAAAGTTGTTAATGCATATGTATTTAATGAGTGCTTAATTGCCTAACATCCTAGATGGGTGTTACAAAAAGTTGGAGGAAAGGTTAAGGATTGTAACATTAATTTGGGTGATTTCATCACAAATGTAACCCTTTATGTCACAACCTTGGAATCCTATGACATTGTGATTGGAATGGATTGATTAGAATTGCACGACGTAATACTTAACTGCAAGACAAAACGATTAAGCTTAATTAATGATTTGGGACAGAGTAGAGTAATTGTAGGAAGAAACCAAGGAGCATCGCTAAGATTTATTTCTTCCCTACAATTACAGAAAAAACATGTGCAATGGATGTAAGTTGCACGCCATATTAGTGTTTAATGAAAAAGGTGGCACAGAAATATTGGAAGACTTTCCAATAGTATCGGAGTTTGTCGATGTTTTTCCTGACAAATTATCGGGTTTACCATCGAAAAGAGAATTGCAATTTACTATAGATTTAAAAATTGGAACATAACCAATTGCAAGAACGCCTTATCAGATGATGACACATGAATTACAAGAGTTAAAGATTCAATTGAAGGAGTTATTAGATTTAGGACTTATATGTCCAAGTGTATCACCGTGGGGTGCACCAGTAATTTTTGTAAGAAATAAGGACGGATCGTGGAGGCTTTGCATTGACTATCGTCAAATAAACAAGGCCATGATCAAGAATCAGTACCCATTACCGAGAATTGATGAATTATTTGATCAAATGAAGGAAGAAACGGTATTTTGAAAGATTGATTTGAGATCAAGGTATCACCAGTTGCGAAACAAAGAGGAAGACATTCCTAAAACAGTGTTTAAGACAAGATTTGGACATTACAAATTTATTGTATTATCATTTGGATTGACAAATGCCCCTGGTGTATTCATGAGTTTAATGAATGGGGTATTCTGTGAATAATTAAACAAGTTCGTACAGGTATTCATTGACGACATACTAATTTACTCTCGGATGAAAGAGGACCACAACGAACATCTGAGATTGGTTTTGCAGTGTTTAAGAGAAAACAAGTTATAAGGAAAGTTGTCAAAATGTTATTTTTATCAGACAAAGATTTACTATTTGAGACACATTATTTCTGGAAAAGGTATCATTGTGGATCCAGTGAAGGTAAAGGCTATTATGGAATGGCCAACATTGACAAACGTGCAGGAAGTACATAGTTTTATGGGATTAGTAGGTTATTATTGATGCTTCGTCGGAGGATTTTCAAGAATAGTAAATCCAATTACAGAATTGCAAAAGAAGAACAAGAAATTTGTATGGTCAGAAAAATGCATCGAAGCATTTCAGAGGCTTAAAGAATTACTAACAACAACACCGATATTGAACGTTCCGGATATAAAAAAAGAATTCTTGGTATGCACAGATGCATCTAAGGAGGGATTAGGTGGAGTATTAATGCAGGATGGTCGAGTTATCGCATATATTTCAAGGAAACTAAGAAGGCATGAAGAGAATTACGCAACACACGATTTGGAATTATTAGTGATTTTTTACGCCTTACAAGTTTGGAGACACTACCTTATTGGACAGAAATTTGAGTTGAAAAATTATCACAGTGGATTACAATACATTTTTACTCAGAGTGACTTAAACACGTGACAAAGACGTTGGTCAGAACTTTTAAGTGAGTATGATTTTGAAATCACATAGATTAATGGAATAGTTAACAGAGTAGCAGATGCGTTGAGTCGGAGACCTCGCATTTTCTTAGTAATACCCCTAAAGATGAATCTTCGAGAAAATATTTTAGCATTACAGATTGATGATGACTAGTACAAGGAAGTAAAAGACAATATCAGACAAGATATCGTGATGGTACTGAGATATGAGGGCTATTCTTTGGATAGCGATGAGCTATTAAGATATAATGGCAGAATTTATGTACCACCAAATGACGAATTGAGAAATATAATTTTGAACGAAGCTCATCGAGCGGTGTATATGGCTTGTCGTGGAGTCACGAAGATGAAGGCAAATCTTAAACCATTATTCTTTTGGAAGGGAATGAAAACAGATATAATTAACTATGTGGCGAGATGTCTAGAATGTCAGCAAGTGAAGGTTGAACATAGGCATCCAGCAGGATTATTACAGCCACATGCAATTCCTGAAGCGAAATGGGAAGTCATATCGATGGATTTTATTGTTGGATTTCCATTGACGGCAAGGAGACATGATTTTATTTTTGTAGTTATCGACACTTTGACGAAGAGTGTGAATTTTATCCCAGTTCGTACGACGTATCAAGCACCGGACATAGCTATAATTTTTGTTAACGAAATTGTGAGATTACATGGTGTAACGAGAAAGTTAATATCCGATCGAGGATTGGTATTCACTAGACGCTTTTTGACTAGTTTCCAAGAGGCCTTGGGAACGCAATTGAATTTTAGTACAGCATATCACCCTGAAACAGATGGACAAACTAAAAGAACAAATCAAATTCTAGAGGATATGCTTCGAATGTATGTGATGGATCAACAAAAACGATGGGAAGAATTCTTACCATTTGTAGAATTTGTGTACAACAATAGTTATCAAAGTTCAATAAAGATGTAACCTTTTGAGTTTCTCTACGGATGACCGTATCGGACACCTTTGAGTTAGGATCGACTAGAGGATAGGGTCCTGGTGGGACCGGAAGTGATCCAAGAAATGGAAGAACATATACGAACTATAAGGAAAAGGATTAAAGAAGTGCAATATCAGCAAAAGAGTTATGTTGATGCGCATCGAATAGACCACAATTATGAAGTTGGTGATAAAGTGTTATTGCGAGTGAAGTTGCATAAGAGTTCAATTAAGATTGGAAATGGTGCTAAACTCTCTCCAAGGTTTGTGGGACCTTCCGAAGTTGTAGAAAGGATAGGACTTGTGGTTTACCGACTAGCCTTACATGATTCTTTGAGGCATATGCATGATGTGTTTCATGTTTCAGTTTTATGTCATTATATTTCAGATCTGTCACATGTTATTGACATGAGTTCATTGCGGGTATCGGACGAGGGTGCTCTCACAGCAGATCTAATCTGCATATTGGACCATCGCACTCGAAAGCTACAACGTCGAATGGTCGATCAAGTCAAGGTCCAGTGGAACAGTTATAGTCCACATTTTGTTACTTAGAAGCATGCATATGAGATGTGTCGACAGTTTCCTTATTTATTTTGATAGTTTGATACATAGATGTAGTAGTTATATTGATTTTTTTTATTGTTAGATTGTACAAACTTCGAGATGAAGTTTAAAACAAGAGGGGGTGTATGTAACATCAAGTTTCATTGATTACTTTTCATACACTGATTATTCTTTGAGAACACTTGTGAGCAAGTGATCTGGTTAAAACATGATACATTGTGACTATCTGTTTTGGTTTATCAGTTTATGTTATGATAGAGTAATGAAATTTGATATGTTATTAATATTGATGTATAGCATTGACAGGTATTATGATGAGGTTTCCTGAGTGAGCAAGAAATGAAACATGATGTGGATGTTGATGGCATCAATAGACTTCCTTGGACTCTGGATTGAGTTAGAAAGTGGACTATTGACTTTGGTTATGAGTACTTGATTTATTACGCATGTGTAATATGATGATTTCAATTATTGATTTCATGTATATGAGTTATTGATGTTATATTTGTCAGTGGATGAAAGCATGGTGACGCTTGTTAATCCAAATCACATATGGAGTAAAGGGGTCATACACAGATATCATATCGATGAGGGAGAGGTTTGGAAGCGTTCTTGTCACAGCCTACTAGCACTCTCGTCGTGACCTATGCACCTTAGAGCAGTCGTCCATAGGCTATAAGAGGAGATTAAAGTCAAAATCAGAACGTCGGTGGGTATCTCCGAAAGTTTTAAGAGTGATATAGGGGTTAAGCAAGGGTGCCCATTATCCCCTACCCTTTTTGGTTTATATATAGACAAACTTGAAGAATGGTTAAACTTGCAGGAGGGTGATGGTGCTTTTTTGGGCAAGTTTGTGATAAGGCTTCTCTTGTATGCAGATGACCTTATTCTAATTGCTAAATCTTCTCCTATGTTGCAAGAACACTTAATTTCCCTTGAGCACTTTTGTAGCACAATGGGGATGCAAGTCAATACTAGCAAGATGAAAGTGGTAGTTTTCTCTAGCAAAAGAAAACAAAAACACAATCAGCATAAGTTCTACTTTGAAAGCAACACTCTTGATGAAGTGGAAGATTACAAATACCTCGGAATTGACTTCAACAAAAACCTAAGTTGGGAAGGTTGCAGAAAGAAAAGAACTTTGGGAGGTTGGAAAGCGTTCTATGCTTTCCAAAATAGGTGTAGAGAGGCAGAGCTATGGGATTGGAAGACTATGCAAACTCTTTTTGGGCTTTTAGTGATCCTGGTGGTTCTCTATGGTTGTGAAGTGTGGACCAACAGTACATCTAACTTACAATGGAAGCAAATTGAGAAGATTCAAAAACGCTTGATTACAAACAAGTTTAAAATTAAAAGTTCAGTTCCTTATGATATCATGTTGAGTGAAATGGGGGTTGCTCCTATTGAAGCAATTGCTATGGTGCGTCTCATAACATATCTAAAAAAAATTGAGCAAATGGAAGACGGTCAATGGCCTAAGGTCGTCTTCAATGACATATTGTGCAAAAGAAAGAAGACGTGGATGTGGCAAAATATTAAATGGCTTAGTAAATGGGATATTCACTTGAACAAGTGCCCTACAAATAGTAAAGAGATAAAGGCTTTTCTTATTGATAGGTTCCACAAGCGATCCTGGGATAAAGGGCTATGGAGAAAGAAAAAGTATTACATTGAAGAGTTTAACTCCACTTACAACCACCATCAAAAAGCGTACATAGGGGCCAGTATATCTTGGAGAGCCAAAATGTTTATTGCCCAATTAAGAACTAATTCCCATCAACTCCGTTGTGAAACTGGGCGTTGGAAAAGACCAAAGGAAGCTTGGGAAGAAAGGGTGTGTATGTTCTGCAACTCCAGAAAAGTGGAAACAGAAAAACATTTCATTTTAGAGTGTGAAGCTTTCAAAGACAGCAGGGACAGTTATGTGAGTATTTTAACAGCTAACTCTTGGAATAATTTATTCAACGAGGGGACTGTGGAGAAAGTGGGAGAGCTCATCATCAAGCTGAACAGGAAAATGACTGAAATGCAGAAATCAGTGTATGAGGCGGTATGTCCCATAGGCTATTGTTAACCTCGTGGAAATTAAAATTTCTTCTTCTTCTTAATTAGCGTGTAGATTTTGTCCCTCTCCAGTGGCCTCACCATAGACATTACGGAATGATTGTCAGTTGTTTTAGTCACATTTTATTTGGGTAAGATTGGTGTAAAGTCTTCACTACTGGATTCTTTATTGTGTTGAGAATTGAAGGATGGGATTGAGTGTTGCCACTCTGTTTTGATCCCGGACTTTACTTTCACTTCTGACCAGTAACCTTAGACAACGAGTCTTGGCTGACGTGGATCTCCTTCCGTTGGCTCTGAAACCTTTTGTGAAAGTCTTGTTGTGTTAAACATGTAAAAGGTTTCAACACCCTGTTGTCACTTTCGAAAAGTTAAGCTTTGCAACCAGGGTTTTATTCTGTTAGTGGAAGTTAATATGATTTATCGTAGAGTCGCCTCCCCTTTTTTTTCTAATAATATACAAAATTAAATTACAATTGCTTATGAGAACTTAAAAAGTGATTTGGATTTATTGAATTGATTTTAGTGAATTTAAGTAAATAATCTGTATGTTTTAAGGAATGGGTATGTGTGTTTGTATTCTTAATATTTATTTAGTTATTTGTATTGTACTGATCAATATTAATAACTACAATAAATAAAAGAGAAAGATCAATCATTATTTTAATGATTAGAATGTGAAGCAGTTAATGATTATGCTAATGACATTAAATGAAGAATAGTTAAGTCTTGCACATCGACAAGAAAAACTAATGTGCAAGTTGCACAATCCTTGGTATAGATAAACGATTCCTTGTACACCTTTAATATTACTAGATATAATTATTTTAGAATTAGTTTCTTGATTAAATGAATTTATTATTACGTAATAAAATTTCTTAATTACTTTTGTAATGTTGTATTGGTTGAGCAAAATAAGATTAAGGTGCAATTTGCGCAATACTTGAGTAATGTAGTAAATCGCTAGTACTTTACACTATTGCGTCTATTGCATCTTGGATTGTAAATTGAACAAACAGGATGCTTAACTAACTATGACTTTTTATGCTAAACTTACATATTGAATTTTTAAAGTTAGACAATATGTTCGGAATTACATGCTTACATTCTTAACGTTTCTCACCTTGGTTGTTTATTACGAGAAGGTTGTTACAAGTTCTCTCAGAGTCCTTTACCATCGGAACACATCCACTCTGTGTGAACGCGGATCGTTATGATCAACATTCTCCGATGGACCACTCTTGACGGTCCACAGTACGTCCCATCTGACAATCAGGGTTCGCTCGAGGTCTCGCAACTGCTTGGCAGTTAACGACATCTAGACCTTCCTCCTTGGAACAGATCATCCTAGATTCAATGGTTGTAAACCATTGACATACCTTCTGATAGATCTATGATCCTTGCTTCCTCCGACTCTCTAGCCATCGGAACCCTTCCTCCAAACCATCTTCCAGGCCTCCGACCATCTTCTTTCTGATAGACTTGCATCATTTACACTCGACATCGACGATTCAGATTTCATCAGCTCGCCCTCCAATAGATCAACGACTCTCGTTGACTCGGAGTCTTTCCCATCGGAATCCCATTGCAGCGTTGTACTTGGACACTCTGATGGCCTCATCTCCCGACCAACGGTCAGGATCTTCTCCCTTAGCCGAATCAACGATTGTAGATCCTTCTCGATCAAAACATTTTTCTTCAGAGTTAAAGGCTCGATTCAAGACCTAACCGTTCAAGGTCTTTTCATACTTATTTACTAGGATTTTACCACTCTCTTGGACTCTCATCCTTTTTGCGACCGATTGGAGCACTTCTACCCCAACCCAAGTGAATATCGCGCCTCTTATGAATCTTCCATCCAAAAGAAGGGGGAAATCACCAGATTCAAAGGTTCCTAGAACTACGCAGGAACTTTCCCAGAAACCAGGGGTAATCTACCCACTTAAACAAATGAAGATTCGTATCTTGCAAGCTTTACATTCAAGGGGCTAGAAATTTACAGGGATACAACATGTATTAACACTCCTCATTCAGTTATTCATATTTACCATGATTGATAGTGAAAACAGTTATACTTAATCCATTTTACTCATGAATTCGACGTTCTTTCAATTAACCACACTTATCACATAAACAACAAACAGATTATCTTCAGCATCAAACATGCATTAAACATAACAAGCTAAAACACTTATATAATCAGTGAAGACTTTAACCAGCCAACTGACTGAGGGGAAATGCGTTTCCACCCAACCGTAGGCTATGTTGCATTGTGTTTTTCTACAGCATGCCACCCTCATGCCAGGCCATGATACCACTAGGGGACTGACTCAATTGGCTGACATATCAAAAATGGTTCAGGAATGTTACTCTCCTTCCCTCCACTGGCAACAGCAAAAGTTGCCCTCTTCCCACTAAGCTCAGGACCTCCACGAGTTTATCAGGCACCTTCCCAATTGGATTTCCTCTACACAAGGGAGCCCCCTTCTCTGCTACACAATCCATCGACGACCTCCCCTTGCCAATGTTAGTTTCTTTCTAGTAAGTACCAAGTCGCAACCCACTTTTGCTCCAGTCTGGATATGGGTCTCCTCTGCTCTAGGGTGACCATTTTTTTCTTGGGAAAGTTTCCTATTTTCCTCAAAGAAAACTTCCCAACTTCTCTGCTACTCAGAGATGTGCGTGTGTGTCACACACCCACTATGGAATAATAAGTTTTTCCAAGTCGCAGCCCACTTTTGCTCCAGTCTGGATATGGGTTTCCTCTGCTCTAGGGTGACCATTTTTTTCTTGGGAAAGTTTCCTATTTTCCTCAAAGAAAACTTCCCAACTTCTCTGCTACTCAGAGATGTGCATGTGTGTCACACACCCACTATGGAATAATAAGTTTTTCGCCTCTTCTCGAGGGATAGAATCCCCAAAGTCCTACGGGGGCCTAGCGCAGGCTAGTTCTTCCCTTGTCCACCTCCATGTGATCGTTGGTTATGACCACAGGCCAAACAAACTAGGCACCTTTTTGCATTTCGCGACTTCACGATACAAGCGAGTCAAATCTTTCGACTCTGCAAACCACGAAACCCGAAATCTTACCTTCGAGGAGATCGACAGTTGCGAGTCTCCCCCTAATCCGACGATCCTGGTCGTATCAGGATTTCGGTAATCGGGAGTTCATAATGCAAGAGAGTCGAGTCTTTCGACTCTTCAAACCCCGAAATCTGAAATGGGCTAAGGTACTCGGCTCCACCTTTGTCTCGGTGTCATGTGACCTCCGGCTAGGACGCAAGTCTCAGTGCCTATCTCTTTCGGGTTTCGCGACTTCACAATTCCCGTTGCAAGTGTTCCTTACCTTTTGAAATGTCGAACCCTGAAACGCGATATAGGTCAACGGGGTGTTGACTCCTTCCCTGTGACGAGAACACGCCACCTGTCACCTCCACGTGACCCCGGTTATGGGATGTACCACTTGTCATCCACATGGCTCCTACATCTGGGATGTGCCACCTGTCCGCCCAAGCCTTCGGCTTTCGGGACTCAAGAGAACAGCGAACTGTCGTCCCCTTCCTTTTTCAAACCCCGAATTCCTATTCACACTAAGCCGACTCGGAGTTTCACATACAGGGATTTCGCGTACCGAGATTTCGCAACTTGCGAAGGCGAGGGTTCATACCCTTGGGTTTCCCGGGTGCCGAAACACCGAAATCATTTCACACTACACCGCTTCGGGATTTCACATACCGGGATTTCGCGACTTGCGAAAACAAGGGGTCTTGCCCTTGGGTTTCCTGAGTGCCGAAACGTCGACCGACAGCGACGTGTCCTCTACAAATGGATGGCCCAGGTAACTCCCATGGATCTTGGGATCTACGGTCCCGATTCCTTCGCTACTTGCGAAGGTTAAAAGGGGTCGAGGCATTAATGCCTACGTTCCTTCCTCCAATCTAGCAGTCGTGACAGACCTTAGATCCTCTGAAAGGATCTCGTCCGTTCATCTAGCAAATGTAAGGGTACTTTCTTTCGGTATTTGCAACTCGCTATCCTTCCTGAGCTTCGTCAGCTATGAAGGACTTGATAGCTTTGCGCTCTTTCTCCTAGATTTGACTCTTAGAAGAGTCTTTAGCACAACTACTGTGCTCCTTCATCAAGGGGTTCTGGGGTTCTATTTGATCGCAGAGATCCTGTGCATATCAGCACTACCTCTCATGAGCTTAACAAACTCCGTCCTCCAAGGGGCTCAGATCGACTAGATGAGTAAACCGTCGTACATGCAACTACACCTAAGGTCGACAAGCTCACGGTTCATGGCTCTAGCTTAAGACACTACAGACTCAAGAATTTATGAGAACAGGTCATGTCCGACCCATATAATTCCTTACTTGCCTAATTATACAACCAAGCAGAGATAGAAGGGATACAGTATCTCCATTAAGAATTCAGTCACATTCCTGAAAGCATGCACAGTATAACCAATTCATACACAGTTACAGCTAAATTACACGGGGTAGGAAATCAATTATCTATTACAGGTTGCCGCCAACCAACTGACCGTGGGTGTTCGTCCTTCCACCCGACCATAGGCTCATAGGCATTCATTCTTAGCACTCTGGCCACCCCCGTGCCAAGCCATGATATCACCAGGAAATTCTCACAGTTCTCGAGGGTTCTCTCTCTATTTCAGCTTCAGTTCGGGTCCTATTTTCTGCAACTCGGGGCTTTCTCACTCGGTTGTGGCCTCGGCGAGGTTTCTCAAATGCTCTTCGGCATCAAGCTCGCAGCCTTCTATTCATGATTCGTTGGAGAGCTTCGCGCCTCTCCCTTGGGAGCTTCCGCCATCGTCTAGTGTCTCCCCCTCTTGCTGCCTCTGTGGGTATAATTGTCACCTTCCTTCTGTCAGAAGGAAGCTCGGGTCCGCCTGGTCTGTCAGACCCTGCAGTACTTTAGGATGACTTCCTGCAGCTAGACCATGCTCCCATTCATGGGGGTGGTTGGTAGTTCAACCACCGGTCCTTGCCTCATTAACTGATTTCTCTCCTTGGGATCCGAAGGAGGTTGTCATCCTCATCAAGGGAAATTTGGGGTTATTTGTCATAATGAACCCTCTCTTATAGTTTTCACATTCTTCCTCGAGTGATATCATGGCCAGTACTTTCAAGGCTTCACCCCCACAGTCAGTTATTGGCAACTCAAACAATAATACATTTACATTTTCCTCATGCATTAGCATGGTAATTCCTATTTTATGATTAATTACAAATTGGGGGAAATAGGGTGTTACAGTATGATTCTCTCCACTCACCCCACCATCTATGTGTAAGCTCACAATTCACTCTGCTCACAATCGACCTCTATGTGAATCCGTCCTCTCAGCGTTTGTTAGGTAGTTGTCTTCTGCTTCTTAGACTGTTGTAATCCTCCTCCACGCATTCTCTTGTTCTCTATGTTTTCTTCCTCTTTTGTTCCTCTAATGCGAACTATGGTGATGTTTTCCACCTTTGCCCTCTTCTTCCACCTATCCTCGGGATCCCTGTTGGTTGTTGTCAGATGCAATCCTCTTGTCATGCTCCCGAATTCGAAGGGGAAATCTAGCATGTCCTTCTGTCTAGGGTCTCAGTTAACCCTTTTGCTTCTCCAAGCATCAAATCTGTCAACAGTTATAACTGCTCAACCACCCAATCCTGATCACCATTAACCATTTTGTGGCTCTATGCAATCCAGGTACGTTGGTAGGTGGTGCATTCACTTCTTGCAGGTGTAGGTTGGATTGTTGAACAAGCTTCCTATTTTCATCATTGAAACTTCTCAGTTCCACCTCACCAGTCCCACTTTTGGTATTGTTATCCCCGTTTTCTAGGGATAACTAGGAGATCATGTCTCGAGGTCCACAGGTCCTAGACATGGAGTACCGAGAGCAGAATTGACCTGAGCATGGTCCTGGAGGGCCCATTTTTCTTCTTCTTCTTCAGACTTGTCCTGTCAGCAGCAGCAGCATCCATCACCTTCGGCTTGGACTTGTATCGGAGAAGACTCTTGTTCCATGAGGTAATTGGTCCAGGTATCATGGTATGTGTCATGTTTGATCATTATAATTTTCAGATATATGCATCAGATTCCTTTCATTTCTGACGACTGCTTGGATCTTACACTAACCCACTTGACCATGGTTGGGAGGATTGACGAGGTACCCTAGCAAGCTTGTACCCATAGGTTTTGGTTAGTCACCAGGGGGGATTTTGAAGAGCCATCGTCCGCTCCCATCATATTATCACTTTTACATCTTATCTCCCATTCATTTATCCCATTCCCCTAGTCCGGACATTAGGATGACCTATTGGTGGGGTTACACCTTATCCTGTGGGAAGAAGGGGCTAAAGGCCCAGGGGGTAAAAGCAGCTGGTAAGAGATAAAAGCCATAAAAAATAAAACCTAGAGATGCCTCGCCCAGGGTCCCCGAGAAGGCAATGAAAGGCCTCTCGATAAGAAACAAAAAGGACACGAAGAAAAATAACAAAAAAACAAGACCTAGCCAAGAGGATGGGGGGTCTCATCACGAGCTAGCCCATTATGTTCATAGGTACCTAGCAATATGACATTGCCATTATCTGGTTACCACGCCAGGGCCGTGACCTTTGGTTGCATGGCCAAGGGAAAGGGGGTCTCATCGCGAGCCAGCCTTATCATCTCTGTGAAAGTACTCGTGGGTAACACTGTCATCTCTGGTCACCACGCCAAGGCAGTGTCCTCTAGTTAGACCTTGAAATAAAAGAAAAAAAAAGTAATAAAGAAAAGAAAGAATAAAGGCAATAAAGGGCTTGGAAAGAATTGCATTCATGACAGGTACAGCTCGCCTCCTACAAAGGTACCCACGGATAATATCACCCCTGTCTTCCACTATGTCTGGACATCCTTTGACCACACCACCTCGTATTACATGACTTGGATGATATCCTTTGGAAACTTTCCTCTTCTTATGGATGCTGGCCCAATAGGGCACTTTGTCTTTTTCTTCAGCTTTGTATAGTAGGTCATTGTAATGTCTTTGAGCTATTAGATGATATGTTAGGGGTTTTATGCATGCATTTGATAAAATTAATGATGAAATATGATTGACATTGCTATGATCCCGACTAATGAGCCCATGTAGGGCGAAGTTTTTGATGTGCAGGACCACGCCCGACGGACAGGTACCAAGTGGATTGGTACACATGGGGAGATGATTAGTTCGAACCTCCATGGGGCTGAAGAGCCCATCAGATGGTTGTTGGGACCTCATCAGGGGCAGAGACAGGACAGTAACTGGTCGAGGTTTTGCACGAGAGAAGAAGAAGGACATTTTCATCCAGGACGCCTTCGCTGAGCCCAGCCCTAGGGGGTTGACCCACTGCAGGTGGAACGTGTCCCTCTGTTGATCCAGGACGTCCTCTAGAGGCCCTTGACGTCACCTCCAGCACATGGCAGTTTGACAGGGCAGTTTGGCACATGTGGCAGAGTTTGGAGGCCCAGAGAGGGCCAACGTTTGTCATCTGGTGCTGTGATTTGCCTTGAAAAGGGCCAACGTCTCCCTCAAAGGGGCTGGACATCTTGCTCATTACTCATTTAGGGTTTTCTTTTAGCAGTTTAATGTAAAAAAGTATGATTTTTAGTTATTAGCCTTGTCGGCTATTTTAATGACCTAATTTTAATTAAAGGTCATTGGATGATATATATTGAGGATGTTTTCCCTCATTTTGACATAGAGGAATTCACTCACACTTGTGAGGTCTGATTTTTGCGCCCTTATTGGGTATATTTGCTCGCTAAGTGAGGCGCACTTGCTATTGGAAGGATATTTTTGGCATTTTGTGGCATTTCTCTCAAGGAAGGTTTACAACTAGGGTTTGCTTATGCTTCTCTTCATGATATGTAAGTAAATTTTCTTGCAAAACTTCTTAATTGAATGGTTGTAGGTGTAATTTCTTGCATTTGTTTATTAAATTGTTGATTTAAAACCCTAGGTAACAAGCACACAAGTAGGTCATTGTTACATGTCCCCTTAGAGAGAGATTTTTTCAGCCATTGAAGAAGAGGGATTGAGCCTAGCCTTTGCTACACTCATCTTGCTTCTTCCCTTAAGCTAGCGTTGAAGTTTATAGGTTGAAAGAGGGTGACGTCCTAGGCCTAGGTTCTCTACACCTAGGGCCTTCATCTTCTAGGGTTTGAAAGCCTTGTCCTTACAACACTTTCTCCCTTAGACTTATTCTTTATGTTAGTCGTTTTGCCAAGTTGACCTAAAGGAGGAAAGAGCATGAGGCCTTGTTTAAGCAACACCGGAGTTAGCCTCTTTCCCCTAGGGTTTTGATTCTAGGGCCCTACCTTTGCAGCACCATAGAACCCTTCCTTCTAGTCTTTAAGTCATCACCTTTCAAAACCTTGTGCCCTCTTCTTATTTGACTCCATATACCCTAAGACACTGATATCTAACCTCCAACGTTGAAGTCTTAGTGTACAAAACCATTCTCAAAACCTTGAATTTTGAAACCCTAACTAACAAACTAACCTAATTAGGGTTGATGTTATAGTTGGTTATCTCATCTTGACGCAGCAAAAGTTGAATATAAGCAATTAAATGATGATTTCAAGCATTTATTGAGCAAATTGTTGATTGGATATATTGTTGGCTTAGTGATCTCTATAGATATTGATGAATTGATGGTCTTTCATAGCTAATTGACAAAACGTTGACTTCATTTTATATCTATTGCATTACATTGCTTATTGAATAATATCATATAGTTATTGAAGTACTAACCCTTTGAGTTATAGCATGCATATATATATTGTGTTGTTGTTGTCTTGATTCCGGGCAGGTGTTTTCAATTGGGCATACACTTCATTATTGGCTGTTTAGCTGGGTTATCTGACTTAGGTGGTAACCTATGAGAAGGAAACTTTAACCTTGCTTTATATCTTAGCCTCTTCAAAACCCCAGGTTGTCGGGGACGTCTCCCCTGGGCTAACCTCCCTAAACAAAAAGAACCTCCCCATTGAGGTGACATTGGGTGGGGAAGGTTCCTGTTACGCCATTTTGATCTCTATCCTTTAGCCTATGACCTAAACTACAAACTGAGCAATAACATTTTGGCGCCGTTGTCGGGGAACACTGAGTCAATCTTCCTCAACGACAAATCTTTTGGTAAGCCTTGCCTCAAAGACCTTTCTCTTATAAGCTTACCTGGCGACTCCACTAGGCTTTTATTCCCCTTTTCTTTGGTAGTTTCAGGAAAATTATCTGGCGACTCCACTAATATTTCTTAGGGTGCCACATTACTTTCTGTGATATTTTCAAGTTATGGGATCATGGCACACTGGGAACAAATGTATCTGAATATTGATTTCAGAAGTTTTCAAGGATACCCAAATTACTTTGATACAAAATGGCTAAACAACTCTCCAACGTTTTTGGGCCTCCCAGCACCTCACATAGTAAATTTTTTGGAGTATTTGAGCGAGATAAAGTTGGGAGGAGAGGATGCTCTTATAAAGTTGTTCTTACTCACTCTGCCATCCTACTTACAAAATCGTTTTAAGAGTTGTTGCAAGGACAGGGGTATATCATCTTTCATACACCTCATCGGTAGGTTTATAGACCTTACTAAGCCAGATTGCCAAACGTATGAAGATCTCCTTCAAAACCTCATGGTAACATTACACCACAAAGGATTCACCACTGAGATTGTAGAAGATCTCAGGAGAACTTATCATGATCAATACCAAGAATCCTCTGATATAAGAGACGAGGTTTATGAAGACCATTGTCAACCCCTTGAAGAGGAGCAAGACCTCTCCCATAATCCAATAGAATGCAACGAAGATATAACCAGAAACGTGAATTATGAGGATGAAGCACCAGTAATCGCTCCTCAGTCTGATGAAGTTCTCCAAGATCCTATCCCTCCTGCACAAGATGAAGAGAGTGAGGTAAGTCATTTTTATTCTTTTGATGATACCTTGTTCTATGACTCAGAAAATGAAGAAGGAATGGAACCCTTGGACAAGCTAGATCCCCTATGTCTCGAGACTGAAGATGTAGAGGCAGATCTTCCACCTGATGAAGCTATCCAAATACTTGAAGCT
>ML777539.1:99466-110939 GCA_009831015.1 Picea engelmannii | reverse complement strand
CCTTTCAAAACCTTGTGCCCTCTTCTTATTTGACTCCATATACCCTAAGGCACTGATATCTAACCTCCAATGTTGAAGTCTTAGTGTACAAAACCATTCTCAAAACCTTGAATTTTGAAACCCTAACTAACAAACTAACCTAACTAGGGCTGATGTCATAGTTGGTTATCTCATCTTGACGCAGCAAAAGTTGAATATAAGCAATTAAATGATTATTTCAAGCATTTATTGAGCAAATTGTTGATTGGATATATTGTTGGCTTAGTCATCTCTATAGATATTGATGAATTGATGGTCTTTCATAGCTAATTGACAAAATGTTGACTTCATTTTATATCTATTGCATTACATTGCTTATTGAATAATATCAGATAGTTATTGAAGTACTAACCCTTTGAGTTATAGCATGCATATATATATATTGTGTTGTTGTTGTCTTGATTCTGGGCAGGTGTTTTCAATTGGGCATACACTTCATTATTGGTTGTTTAGTCGGGCTATCTGACTTAGGTGGTAACCTGTGAGAAGGAAACTTTAACCTTGCTTTATATCTTAGCCTCTTCAAAACCCCAGGTTGGCGGGGACGTCTCCCCTGGGCTAACCTCCCTAAACAGAAAGAACCTCCCCATTGAGGTGACATTGGGTGGGGAAGGTTCTTGTTACGCCAGTTTGATCTCTATCCTTTAGCCTATGACCTAAACTACAAACTGAGCGATAACATGTATCATGGCCAATACTCAAGGCTTCCTTTCCCAGTCAGTTGTCTGATGTTTTTTATTAGTTATAAACATAATTACATGCTTCATAATCACAATATATGAAGTCTTAGCATAATTACAGTCATGGGGGAAAACATGGTGTTACATAAGTCATGGGTTGAACATAACCTAGGTACCTGCAAATCAAAAAATTCTTCAATAATATGCAGAAATGGGTTGCTACAAGATCTGTGTATCCAAGTTTGAATAGGACTGCTAACACTACTATCAAACCATACACTATCTTCTTCAACCACCTTTGGAAATTTTCCTCTACTGCTGTCATATGAAGGCACATAACACTAATCAAGTTGCTGCTGAGGGTTTGGATAAAACTCTATCACAGGGAATGTAAATTGTCTATCCCACTAGCTACCAATAAACATCATGTGTCTGACTTCAAGTCCTACACAAAACCTTGTGAATTTTTATGTGGCATAAAGGACAAATTCAGACCATTTATCCTCAAATCCCAATTTTCCCGTGTTTCATCAATATGATCTCTGCTAGGTGCACCTGGTAGTCCTTCATTCGATATTGTTCTAAACATGAATGGAAAACCACAAGAGAACTTGTGACTATAGGGCAGATGGTTATTGGAAGTTTGTTGTGTCTTTATACCATTGTTTACCTACTTAATCCTCCAAGCCTCATCTTCCGAATTTTGAGATACTTGTTCTTCACACATCTGGAATATTCCATCATGGAAAGAAAATAGAGGACCCTTCTGGATTATGGCATTGAGAGACAAAATTTGTGTTGCATAGAGTTCAAATGGCCATCCTGGTTTCTTATCAGGGCATTTAGAAACTTCTTTATCATTTTTCTTTTCATCAATGACCCTCTTATCCAAGTAATTCTGAAACAAGAGAGGCGAGGAAGTGAGATTACCTTCTCTCTATTCATCAATAGTTTATCATACCAACACCTATCATTTGTGTATCCCTATTGTAGCCAATCCAAACTTTAGAATCAGGTAGGTTATAACCAAGGAAAATATAGTATCATCGGCTACAGATAGAATCATGCTCTGTTCTCCAAGCTAAGGTTGATCCGAAATATCACATTCACGTATGTTCATTTCAAATTTCAAATTGTGAGTGCAACAGTTCCTTGGATGCTCTGCAAGTGCCGGCTTATTGGCTTTACTTCCATTTTGAACTGTGTGGAAAGAAATACCCTTAGATGCTTGAAAACAGATCTGGTTCTAATCATGCTTCCCTGAGTTAGTGACATATATATCTATCCTAGGCTCAAGGCTTTGCAAAATTTTTAAATATGACCCTTTGTCACCGGATCAAGGATGCATTTTTACCAATCCTCGCCTTTCATAGCTTGATCTTATATACACAAGGCAATCACATAAAAAAATTGTTGAAGCTACAGGTGTCACTTCCACTAATTTGGTCTTAAGGGATGTAACTCTATCTTCATGAATGAAAACAATCAGATAAATCAGGGCCACACCCAGGTTTGAGCCACTCACTGGAAGCTTCATGGCAAAGTTGAGAGACCCAGAATGGGTATGCTGTTGGAGGGGTTAGGTGCTGACACACTCAGGTCATATTAGATGCTTGTCAAAGAACTTTGAGGGAAATCGATCCTCCAGTTTCAATACTTCAAACCACAGATTCTTGTGCCTTTTCACAAGTGACCCGAGAGCACACACTTGTGGTATAGGATTTACAAAAATGTTCTCTGCTTCAGGTGGCGTATTCTTTGGCTCTGTCATCAACACGCACGTCTTCAATCGTCTAGGATGATTCCTCTTTGGTGTTCGCATTCCTTTCTGTATGCAAGGGCACTGCTAGAGACAGCATCAACAACACTGTCAAATGTTGTCTACAGATAAGTATCAAGGGATCACCTCGTGTCATCATCAAGATTGGAAACTAGTGCAAGGGCACTATGTTGCCAAAGGTGAAACCATCTTAGCAGAGGCCCGGAACCTTGGATCCTAAAATAAGTCTGTCATAGCCATAGCCCTATGCTCTGTTTCACCATAGTCATCATAAATAGAAGGTTCCTCAAACTATAGAGTGTAGGTTTTATGTACCCTTTGCTCAAATTTGAGTGGAACATCCGAGTTGAGACTCGAGAGGCACTGTGGTTTTGTCATACACCAAATTTGGGATAGTAGTACCTATCACATGAGCTTCAGGAAACTTCCTAATCTTCATTTCATCAACAACCATCTCGATTTCGTTTTTATCTTTACCAAAACTAGGAAGTCATCATCATTCATGGTTTCACCCCACGTTCCATCGACCATCTATTGATCTTTTGGGGCAGCGGTCATACCATCATATGATGAGCCCTGTAGGAAGTGTATATCGCTGGTGGAAATCTCATTTTTCAGATGGACAACAGAAATTTCATTATCGTTATTACAGAAACTTCAGTCTCATACATAAGAGGACCATCACAACTCAGTGTGAGGGTTGTGTTTCTGAAGCTGTTGTTGTGATGAATGCCTACAGCACTATGGTGATCCAAATACACTTCTCTGAGCTCGGGAGTTGGCTCAAATTTTAGCTTGTCATCTATATCACCGGAAAGAATGTGATCACCTCCATCATATCTGTCATATTGTGTATCCCTGTCACTGCTTTGTTCAAATCCACAATGCAGATCTTAGCTGATGTCATTATGATAGCCCATGGTTTTGTCACACTTATTTTCTGTCCATATAGGAATTTCAGGTTTGATTATGCTAGCATGTCCACCAATTTTGTAAAATCTCCATCTATATTCCTTTTTCTTCCTTTTTACTCTCTGGTTGATCATCATCCGAGAGGCCTTGTAGGAATGATTCAAGGGGGCTGGAAGTAGCATGATCCATTATTTTACCATGTGAGACTGCAGGGCTAGCATTCCCAAGGTCCTTCAAATTCCAGACCTACTATTTAGTATTCTTCCATACAATTCTATTCATCACTAGTATAATACACAAAATTGGACAAGGAGCCGCTTATTTCTTTAGAGAGATCAAACATATTGTTCTGTTGAGTACCTCCCCCAGTATCTAATTTTTCTTCTGAGGTAATGAGCTTAAAGCCATGTAACATGCTTTCCTCCATGAGTAGTGTGTCTCTTAAGTAGGATGCACAATCCACAAAGGGTTGTTACTTGTTCTTTATACTTCTGTATATAGTCTTTATTTTCCTCAACGAGATGCCCAGTGATACTATCTTTTATATGGGTATTGGCAACAAGAGGCAAGCATCTCTCTATTTTTATTTCATCAAATGAATCTGCTATAAGAACAGATCTGCCCTCATTTCCATCACAATCATTTCCAATATTGAATATAAGAGGGTAATCAAAACAAAGTTTTTTGACCTCGGGAGTATGCTCTAGTTTCAATTCTGTTAGAATTAGGGAAAATTGAAAACAAAAATTCTTTTAAATTTTTCTATTCACTAGATCAGCATAAAGAAGAATAGATATACACAGATCTGGAAACAAATAAAATTTCTGAGTATAAAAATAAACTTTTAACTTACCTCCTGATTCAATGATAGATGTACCTGTCACATGTGTGTATGTATGCCTCTGTAAATATGCTTAGAATTTAGTTAAGGTTCCTGGATCAAACCTCTAGGGTTTGATCTCTGTCAATGTGGACTGTGGGACAGTTCAGCCATAGATAGAGACCCCCAAAGAAACAACAATAAAACCAGACTTAACAGTAATACCCCAGCAGAAAAACCCTCAACTGAACAGTGATATAGCACAGGAATGAGAAACTGGACAGGTTAGCAAACCCTCCATTAGCAGACAGTAAAAACCTCAACTCAGAAAACTTGGACAGCAAGTTGATAACCCTCCACAGTGAACTCAGCACAACACGCAGCAGCCAGAGGAAGGATCCGTAATTTCCACACAGCAAAGGAGAGAGCCCAAATGGAGGCCGCGGCACCTGTACACAGGTCCGTGGCCTTAGAGGGAGATCCGGCACCCACAGGAACAGGTCCGGCAGCTAGAGAGGACAATTCTGTGCAAGAAAGCAGATCCGGCAGCTCTAGAAAGCGCCTTACAGCTCAGAGGAAAACAGATCCAGCCATCAACAATCAGCAGACCCCTAAAGGAGAACTTCCAACGAACACAGAACACTCAGAACTGAAACTGATAAACAAAGGAGAGGCCGCACAAATCAAAGAAGAGTATTCACTGAGGTAGCCGCAGCAAGGAGAGAGAGGAAAGAGTGAGTGTGTAGTAAAATGCAATAGGGTAGGGTCTTATTTATAATTAGGGAGAGGGGTTAGGATAGATATAAAAATAATTAAATATTGACATTTTAATTAATATAAATATTAATTAATATGTCAATTAATATTAATATAAATTATAAAAACCCTAGGGCCTAAACACATATAACCCCAAACTCATAAAATAAAACCCCAATCACATAAAGTAAAACCCCAATTACATAAACCAAAAGGGAAAGCAAAACAACAAGGGGGGTACTTGTTAGGAGGTACTTGTTAGGACAAAGTCAAGGGGGGGTTCATGATGGCAAAATATGTCCACATGAGTCTCATAATGACCTATAAACTTCATCATCACTGCATAAGAGGGTACATCAACAATGTGGTCATGTCCATCTTCATAGGCACTCCTAGGTCTCATGGACCATCCCCGGAGAGAGGAAGAGGATCACACATCAACACATCTTGGTATTACACCAAGATCTACCTGGTCAAAAACCAGGTTGCCCCAGAACACATATGGGGGCCCTAGAACACATCTAGGGTCTTATCCACCAAGGATCAACCCATGCATTAAGCAAGGGTTCCCTGGAACACATCCAGGGGCCCTAGACACACCTAGGGACTTATATTAACCACCAAGGAACACATCCAAGGATCAATCCAAGCACCGGGCAAGGATTCCCTGGAACACATCCAGGGGCCCTAGACACATCTAGGGACTTATATCAACCACCAAGGAGCATATCCAGGGATCAATCCAAGCACCGAGCAAGGATTCCCTGGAACACATCTAGGGACTTACTGCTTGGTCCAAGACCAAGAACCCCAGTCATATACTAGGAGCCCTCACTAGGGTCTTTTGCCATGGCTCTCACTGCTTGGTCTCATACCAAGAAACCCCAGGAGTGTGTTCGGGGCCCTAGTCCATAGCTAGGGTCTTTTCCATCCTCCAGAGAATGGCTCTCGCAGTTGCATTAATTTCAACACTCCCTCTCAGCAAGAGAGGCATTCTCAGCAACACCAAGCTTGTCTCGAAAGTACACATACTTTGTCAATGACAGAGGCTTAGTCAAAATATCGGTGGTTTGTTCCGCCGTCGAAACATACTGAATATTGAGAATGTTCTTCTGCACTATGTCCCGAACATAGTGATATCTCATCTCAATGTGTTTTGTTCTGTTATGAAAACACAGGAATCACGGAGAGCTTTACACAGCTCTGGCTATTACAGTGGATTATTGTGGGTTCCAACTCAGCACTGAACAAATCTGAGAGTAGCTATCTGAGCCATGTTGCTTCTCTACTGGCAACACTTGCAGCAATGTATTCTGCCTCTATAGTGCTCTGGGCTATGAGGCCATGTTTCCTGTTAGACCAGGAGATCATAGCTGAACCCAAATTGAAACAATATCCGGAAGTACTCTTCCAGTCCACTATACTACCCATCCAATCTGAATTTGTATATCCATGAAACAGTACACCTCCACTGGAAGTGTATCTAAGCCCATAGGCTATAGCCCCCCGAACATATCTCAAAATATGTTTAACAACAACCATATGAATATGCTTCGGTTCACACATGAACTAGTTGAGGGCATTCACTGCATGATAAATATTCGGTTTGGTATGTATAAGATACATCAAGGACCCAATGACCTGTCGATATATGGTGAGGTCTTCCGGATCTGAACCTGTAGCTTGGTCTTGTGACTTCTTCAGGTTAGAAAACATCGGTGTGGACATGGACTTACAGTCCAACATGCCAAATCTACGGAGCATAACAATTGCATACTTGCTATTGTGAGAGAAGGATCTGACCTGGTTTCTGCCACACCTATAAGCTTAGAAAATAATGCAAAAGACACAAGTCTTTCATTTCAGATTCTGCTGAAAACTCCCTCTTTGTCTGAGCTATCAAATTTGCCTCTCCTGTAAGGAACAAATCATCCTAAGATAACAGGATGATTCTGTACAATAAAGATTGGGATCTACAATACTCTTGGTGAACCCAAGATTCTGTAGAGACACTGTCAATTCTTCCATACCAAGCTCTCGGAGCTTGTTTCAATCTATGGAATTCTTTCCCATGGATTACGAACCCCTCAGGTTGTTCAATATAACCTCTTGCTCAACTTCATCGTTAAGAAAATCAGTCTTAACATCTATCTGGTGAAATTTCCAATCAAAAACTGCGGCAAGAGAGATAATGATCCTGATGGAAGTAATCTGGCAATAGGAGTAAGGATCTCGTCATAGTCAATCCCTTCTTTCTGAGAGAAGTCACGAGTCACAAATCTAACCTCAATATTGCATGTCATCACCTAACTCACATACAGGGACTGCTCCCTCTGAGTCTCATAATGTGTTTGCCTCTCTGCATGTGCAATCTGGCTCCCTTTGAACCTACATGATCCTTTGACTGATATTGTATCTCTTCAAGAAGTACTTGGTGCCGTTATCAAGTTTAATATGAAAAACTTGAACTTGTTTTGGGCTGAAGACACACTTGTACTTTGCAGCCTACTACCAGTTGTAGCTATCTGGGGCATCTTTTGTGTATGCAGTATCTGTTAGTTCAAGTAACTGTCCTACTAGATTGATGTCTATGCAAGACCCCTTTTTATAGGGGTTTGGTTCCTGATCAGAGTTACTTATTAATTCTTAAACTGATCAAATTGGATCTTTTGAAGGCAACAGATATATGTAATGTAACCAATAAAATCTCACAGCAAGTTCTGTCGAAGTTGACATGGGAGAGCCCAAGTAGGATAAAATGCATATGGGTATTTGTGGCTACACAATGTAATGTAAGTGTGCCCATGTATATTCAGTTAAAAAATAAAAAACTAAGAATCCCTCTTTAAGTTCCAATGGATTTGAAAGAGGAAACGTGAACAGGATCTCAAGGAATCTGCAACAGAAAACCAAGGATCCACCAAAAATAAAGAACACTAGCCTCCAGATTAATCTCTCTCAACTAGTATTGGTTATTCCACCAAAAATCCAAACAAGATTACTTTGACACCCAAATTTGCATCCCACAAGTGTGCAAGAGAATAAATAAGATAGTCTTTCACTATCCCCTCCACTTCAAACAGTCCAAATAGTACTGGAGTAACCATATGTCACAACCCATCTCTTCTTCTTGAATCTTATCATGAACCCTACCGTATAAAGAAGATAAAGTATAATGAAAGAGACAAGTTTTCTCTAACTCTCTTAGCACAAGCATGTGTTCAATATGAATTCTGAAAAAAAAAACTTCTCCTTCCTTTATTTAATGAACGTGAGGGAGGACAACAATCATAACATGAAAAAATAAGGTTATGTAAGTGGTAATCATGATCATAAGGAGGACATGTGCCACTACATGCTTGCTCTATCCATTTGTGGATAGGGCTGTTATAAAATCTGCAAGGTGAATATGGCAACCCATCATTAAGCCATAAAAAAGCATCAACAAAAGTCTTCAAAACTCCCCCAACCCTTGCATTGCAATGATTTCCCTTAGAGGCACCTCAGAATTGATCGCCAATTAACCCTAGACTCAAAGTAGGTTACATTAAGTGCTTACTTGCTTGTCTTCTATATGAAAATGTAGTGACAAGGTGAAGGGAGATTTAACCGTAACAAACTCTATACTGATATAAACTCTCATCTTGCAAGAGTGAAGAAAAGTATAAGAAGAACGATGTCATACAAAGGGAAAGATTAGCAAACCTTTGCACTTAGATTGAACGGCAGAATGTCCTAAGGGATCAATCTGCCACCCAATGTGAGGAGCTTTGCCAAACTCTTTCTTGATAAATCGATGCCCAAGGTTGTTTGATCTAACATGTCCACATAAAAAGTAGATGCTTCATCAAGAATGCATCATCCCCCATTCAAATTCAAGTTGGCCAGATTCAACAAGCTTTCTAACAATTTCCCTTTTCTCTTTGCTTTGTTGCCTCCACCACCTTTAGAAAAATAAACTTGCATTTTCGGTATTCTTGCAAAGCAATGATAAACGAAACCAGGATGTATTCTATTGCTGCCACCTGTAGAGAACTGTTAGAGCCAACATAGTATTGATCAACTGTCTTTGGGCCATCCCACATCGTCATGCATGTGAGGAACTAAATAAACATTCAGCTTTCCTTCTACTGGCCCTGCTTTGGTGTTATACTCAAATGCTAGGGATTGCCAGAAACATAGATTGATCAGTAAGCTACAAATGCAAAGTCATTGAAGCTTGATCGGCCCATGTAGGTAATGTCTATTGTGGTTGCTTTCATGGATCCTGTAACATTTAGAGCCTTTTCCTAAGCGGGGTTGGTACAGAATACCAGGCAGCAGCAAAAGATCAAGGGCACTGTAAATCGATGTATGCACTAAGGTTGCCCTCTTGGGGTTACTGTGCCGATGTTGGGATACATAAGTGGTTTGGTCATGGAGGGTGTCAGAAATTAGATCAGCTTTTCAGTAAGAAAAATTTAACAAAATGTTAACCTTCAAAAAGCAAAATCAAAAACTGAAACTAGGTGCTCTTAAAAAGGGTCATCATACAAGTACTCTCTCTCTGCTCTAAAAGGTAGAAAGTCAAGGAGAACAGAGCAGTTTGTAATTTTGTTTCAATGACTCCTGATCTACAAACCCTGAGAAGTGGATCTACGCAGGCTCAACTCTGCAACACTTGAGATCTTTTCACGCCCTAAGCTCTAATTCCGTGTTAGAATTAGGGAAAATTGAAAACAAAAATTCTTTTAAATTTTTCTATTCACTAGATCAGCATAAAGAAGAATAGATATACACAGATCTGGAAACAAATAAAATTTATGAGTATAAAAATAAACTTTTATCTTGCCTCATGATTCAATGATAGATGTACCTGTCACATGTGTGTATGTATGCCTCTGTAAATATGCTCAGAATTTAGTTAAGGTTCCTGGATCAAACCTCTAGGGTTTGATCTCTATCAATGTGGACTTTGGGACAGTTCAACCATAGATAGAGACCCCCAAAGAAACAACAATAAAACCACAGACTTAACAGTAATACCCCAGCAGAAAAACCCTCCACTGAACAGTGATATAGCACAGGAATGAGAAACTGGACAGGTTAGCAAACCCTCCATTAGCAGACAGCAAAAACCTCAACTCAGAAAACTTGGACAGCAAGTTTATAACCCTCCACGGTGAACTCAGCACACCACGCGACAGCCAGAGGAAGGATCCGTAATTTACACACAACAAAGGAGAGATCCCAAATGGAGGCCGCAACACCTGTACACAGGTCCGTGGCCTTAGAGGGACATCCGACACCCACAGGAACAGGTCCGGCAGCTAGAGAGGACACTTTTGTGCAAGAAGGCAGGTCCGACAACTCTAGAAAGCACCTTACAGCTCAGAGGAAAACAGATCTAGCCATCGACCATCAGCAGGCCCCTAAAGGAGAACTTCCAACTGACACAAAACACTCAGAACTGAAACTAATAAACAAAGGAGAGGCCGCACCAATCAAAGAAGAGTATTCACTGAGGTAGCCGCAGCAAGGAGAGAGAGGAGAGAGTGAGTGTGTAGTAAAATGCAATAGGGTAGGGTCTTATTTATAGTTAGGTAGAGGGGTTAGGATAGATATAAAAATAATTAAATATTGACATTTTAATTAATATAAATATTAATTAATATTAATATAAATTCTAAAAACCCTAAACACATATAACTCCAAACTCGTAAAATAAAACCCCAATCACATAAAGTAAAACCCCGATCACATAAACCAAGAGGGAAGGCAAAACAACAAGGGGGTACTTGTTAGGACAAAGTCAAGGGGGGGTTCATAATGGCAAAGCATGTCCACATGAGTCTCATAATGACCTATAAACTTCATCATCACTGCATAAGAGGGTACATCAACAATGTGGCCATGTCCATCTTCATAGGCACTCCTAGGACTCATGGACCATCCCGGGAGAGAGGAAGAGGATCACACATCAACACATCTTAGTATTACACCAAGGTCTACCTGGTCAAAACCCAGGTTGCCCCATAACACATCCGGGGGCCCTAGAACACATCTAGGGTCTTATCCACCAAGGTACAAGACCAAGGATCAACCCATGCATTAAGCAAGGGTTCCCTGGAACACATTCAGGGGCCCTAGACACACCTAGGGACTTATATCAACCACCAAGGAACACATCCAAGGATCAATCCAAGCACCGGGCAAGGATTCCCTGGAACACATCCAAGGGCCCTTGTTAGATTGTTTTAGGGTAAGATGAAGACAGCAGTCACTTTTAAATTTCAAAACAAAGATACTTTAGATCCGAAGCATAGACAGCATATAGGTTAATAGAAAACAGTGACAGTATCAAAAAACAAAGTTGGAAAGACAAAGCTCATTCAATATTAGTAAGCTCAAATCTCAAACTGTGACTTTAAAAACCTCTAAATATATTACAGTAGTTCTCTTAACAGTAGATCTACTAAATGATTCTTAAAGCAAACAGAGATGCCA
>ML777539.1:76832-99159 GCA_009831015.1 Picea engelmannii | reverse complement strand
CCATAACACATCAGCAAAACTAAAACTTCAGTTGGCTGTTATAAAACAGCAGAAAACAAATTTTATGACAGCAGAAAACTTAGTGTCTTAGCTTGGTCAAAGACAGACCAAGAAGACTGCTGATAGGACCTGGATTTTCTACACAGCACCTGTACACAGGTCTGTGGCCTTAGAGGGACATCCGACACCCACAGGAATAGGTCCGACAGCTAGAGAGGACACTTTTGTGCAAGAAGGCAGGTCCGGCAACTCTAGAAAGCACCTTACAGCTCAGAGGAAAACAGATCCAGCCATCAACCATCAGCACACCCCTAAAGGAGAACTTCCAACTGACACAGAACACTCAGAACTGAAACTGATAAACAAAGGAGAGGTCGCACCAATCAAAGAAGAGTATTCACTGAGGTAGCCGCAGCAAGGAGAGAGAGGAGAGAGTGAGTGTGTAGTAAAATGCAATAGGGTAGGGTCTTATTTATAGTTAGGGAGAGGGGTTAGGGTAGATATAAAAATAATTAAATATTGACATTTTAATTAGTATAAATATTAATTAATATGTCAATTAATATTAATATAAATTCTAAAAACCCTAAACACATATAAATCCAAACTTGTAAAATAAAACCCCAATCACATAAAGTAAAACCCCAATCACATAAACCAAGAGGGAAAGCAAAACAACAAGGGGGTACTCGTTAGGACAAAGTCAAGGGGGGGTTCATAATGGCAAAGCATGTCCACATGAGTCTCATAATGACCTATAAACTTCATCATCACTGCATAAGAGGGTACATCAACAATGTGGTCATGTTCATCTTCATAAGCACTCCTAGGACTCATGGACCATCCCGGGAGAGAGGAAGAGGATCACACATCAACACATCTTGGTATTACACCAAGATCTACTTGGTCAAAACCCAAGTTGCCCCATAACACATCCGGGGACCCTAGAACACATCTAGGGTCTTATCCACCAAGGTACAAGACCAAGGATCAACCCATGCATTAAGCAAGGGTTCCTTGGAACACATCCAGGGGCCCTAGACACACCTAGGGATTTATATCAACCACCAAGGAACACATCCAAGGATCAATCCAAACACCGGGCAAGGATTCCCTGGAACACATCCAGGGGCCCTAAACACATCTAGGGACTTATATCAACCACCAAGGAGCATATCCAAGGATCAATCCAAGCACCGGGCAAGGATTCCCTAAAACACATCTAGGGACTTACTGCTTGGTCCAAGACCAAGAACCCCAATCATATACTAGGGGCCCTCACTAGGGTCTTTTTCAATGGCTCTCACTGCTTGGTCTCATACCAAGAAACCCCAGGAGTGCGCTGGGGGCCCTAGTCCATAGCTAGGGTCTTTTCCATCCTCTGGAAAATGGCTTTTGCAGCTGCATTAATTTCAACAAATTCATCACAAGAAGGATCATGATCAGCTGTGTTTAGGGATTCATTGTACCTACTGTCTACCTGTCTTTCTAGGGTAGCAATAGTATCATCGTATGACACGTGCACAAGTCCTTCCCTTTTTAGATTAAGTGTGATCTTATTTTTGTCAACAAAGTCACCATTTGATTGATTTATTAAACCAGAAACACAAGCATCATTTCACACCTATTCTTTGACAGCAAGAGGGTTTGTTGCATAGCTAGAAATTTCCATGGGCTACTCCCAAAATCCACCGTCCAAGTCAATGCTGGGATCTGAAACCATGAGCATTTCCATATTAAAATATGGGTTTTTTTCTCCAACATCTGCTTCATCATCTTCAAGAGAAGGGTAGGGAGCTTCTTCAACAGGGTTTAGTGTACCATATACTTGCATGAATCTATCCACAAGGGGCATCCATTGCTCGTAATCTTTGGGGTCCCATCAACTGCAAAATGCTTCAATAAACCCTGCAAAAGATGAATTTTTTCCTTTGCCAAGGCTTTCAAACCATCTCCTTGCATCCCCTTTGAAACTAAATGCAAAAAAATTCATCATATCATCTTCATGAACAAGGCCAATTCTCAAACTGAATGTAATGAAAGATGAGATGTTTAATATGACTGAATCATCACATCCATAAAAACTTGGAATTGTTGTTGTATCTACATTAGGGTTTTCATGAGGAAACCCGGGATATTGGAAAATCAAAAGGAGCATACCAATCAGCTATCCACGGAAGCAATTCTAATCTCTCTATTTTCTCATAGGTCTTCATTGTTCAATATAAGGCTGAAAATGAAATCTAAGATGAACAACGATCATACCTTATACCAACACCAAGATGAGCTTTTCTTCAAAAGCCTTCAAATTGATGGATGTGCTCACCTCTACACCCAACAATGTCTTCAAAATATATAAGGAACAAGGGCTTTGTCCCTTCATGGAGTCAGCATGTGAAAAGGAGATCTTCAATAAAAACACTCTCACAAATCTGTCATGAAGCATAGTCTTCAAATTTCCTAGGTGAATGGAAATTTCCTGTGTGCACATCTCAATGGCCCACATGGACCCACCTTAGAAACCTGTGTGCACCCACCTCAGTGGCAAACGTGCACCAAGAATGTCAACCATGGCCTAGATCGTTATGTCTGCATGCAAATATTAGCACATGCTGCACTAGGAAATGAAGAGTGACCAACAGTTACAAACGTGAACCGCTTCGGCAACCAAACAAACCTCGTAGTAACTTATATGTATTCCTGTGTATCAAATGCATGATGCAAAGTATAGCAGCATACCATTTTTTTCCTTTTCGTGCTCTCTTCTACAGAGCAATGTATATAGATAATTTACGGTAATACAAAACTTGTTACAGTTTAATTCGCTTTGTATATGAGGCATTCTGTAATGTCCCCTTCCAAATGAGTCCTCTAGGAGAATTGACGAAATGACCTAAGTAATTCCCGTGGGCCATAGTCAGGGAAGTAAAAAGGGAATTAATTACTTTACTAATGTCGCCGGAGCAGGAATTAAATTAATTTAAAAGGGGACATTGAGTAAGTAGTAAAAGAAAGGCGTATAAGTGACTTTGAGAATATGAAACGTCACTTAAACTTATTAAAAGGTAAAAAGGTCACAAAAAGGTGAACGGAAGAATAAAAGGGGAAAAAGAGGGCGCCCTCTCTGATTCTTGCATTGGTAATTTCTAATTTCTCGTTGAGAGAGCTCTTTGCGGTTTTGGAACTCTTGGGATGGAAACCCAAGGAGGAATTTTCAGGAATTAGCTTCGGTGGTGAGACCATCCACCCTAGTTAGTCGATTTGGGGAAGAGATCTCAATAATTTCTTCATTGTGATTCAGCGTGGATGAGTATTTTATTTTGGCTGCGAAGTCTTCATAGCTTGGAGGTTGAGTTCTTCATTGTGGGGCGAGTTTGGTGAAGTGGAGGGTGAACTCTCTCTCTCTTTTCTGGTTCAAATATAGTATTTCTGGAGGCCGATTTATAGTCTGGAGGTTGTGCCATTCACTGTGGGCGTTATTTCCTCAACCAAGGGGCCGATTTGGTCTGTTCTGGGTGCATATTGGGAGCTGGATTAAATCCATTTGTGTGGACTATTATTGCTGAGTATGAGGATCGATTTCTATGCTGTAAAAGGGCTATTTTGCTGTAGCAGACTCAGACTCTCTTGTGGAGCGATTTGTATGCTGTTTGGGTAACAAGGGAAGCAGATTATATCACTGTTCCTCCAGCCACTCCATCATCCAGTATATCTCTGCATAAGCTCATTCCTACAGGCCTGTGTTAGCAATATATCACTGCTGTATTCATTATTTATCTACATCCAGCTTCTTACTCAACAATCAGATCAGATTATTGGTTTATTTTGCTCACTGAATATGGTACAGATCCGCTGTGGAATTGTAATTGTTATATCAGCCCCTCCCTACTGAAATAAGGAGCACCCAGATTCATTCTAAGCGTTAGATCTTAATTCTGTTCTTATTATTTTAATGTTGCTGCTTCTAGTTATTCATATCCATATCTTTCACTTGTGCTATGAATTGTTCATAAGAGCTAACAAATTAACAACATATATATATAACCATTCACAGTAGCAAACGATGGAGGGAATGTCCTCACAGTAAACCAAGAAACAAAAAAAAAAATTACCCAGGATATTACACATTCATGATTTTGTTTCACATGTTCTTGCTTTTGTCCCATAACTTAAACAGTCCAAATTATTTAAATTGTCTTCCAATTTACACCATGGAATTGGAATTGGATCAAGTGACTTCTTCCAAGTTAAAAATGGCTAAAACCAAATTTAATGTGGTGTAAAACTTTAATGAAAGACAAAACGATTACTTATCACAAATTAGCAAGAATTCCATTTGTTATGAGGGAAAAATTTCCCGTGTGTTGTATGAAGGAAACCTAACGATCAAGCAACAAACCATTTCAAAACTAAACTCTCCCTTGTTGCCACTTGTCTCTTCGAGCTTACAGAAATGTCTGACCATTTCTTCACATGGATAGGCCCAGTTCATTTGCATCATCCACTGTTAAAACTATTCACTCCCTAAGAGACCAAATGGTTTAACTTCTACAATGGAGAGTTGTCAGAATTATGCTAAAAGCTTTGCAACTCTCTCCGTATACCTTTTGGATTGTGATAGACTTTGTAGAAAGAACAAGCTATACAGATGGAAACCCCAAATAATTCGATAAAACGTTTAGTGCAGAGGGTACAGTCAATTAAATCCTAGCTTAACTTAACTAGAGGCAGATTAGCCATAAACCTTCTGTAATGTGATCTAGACTTCTTAGAAAGGCCATGCTATACTGATGGCAACTCCAAATGATTCTATAAAAGATTTAGTGCGAAGGGTCAAGTCAATTAATCCCTACCTTAACTTAACTAGTGGCAGATTAATCCCTGGTTGAACTAACTAGAGGCAGCTGAATACCTAACCTGAAACTAGACTAAATTAGCTGTGTGATTCAGCTCTGTGTGTCTCATTAACAGAACAAGAATATCAAACACTACAAAATAATGTGGATAAAGTTTATAACAAAACCAAGGCAAGGTAATAACTAAAAGCTCATGTTGTGGTTAAATTAGAATCACCAAAAATCTCCACAAGAACAAAACCCATCCTGGAAATGATGAAAGCGATTGGCATCCCTAACCACAATTTCCCGGTCTACAACCTTGGAGATAAACTTAGTTGCAGTGTGGCAATCACCACACACACGAAGATTCTTAAAGATTTTGATGGGCATCCCAGATGGTGTGCTGATAAGCCCAAATACTATGGCCAGCTTCTCACTGTGGTAGTTGAGAATTTGGTCTTTCTCTTCCTCCTCTACATCATGCAACACGAAGTTGGTGTCGGGCACATACCCTGCTTCCTTCATCCGCTCTACCAATCCTTCCAATACTGCATAGATATTTTCTGTCTCTGGATGTGATTGATCTCCCGTCAGGAATGTATACACCCTATTCTTCACCTCAACCCAGCTGCATCCAGGATTCTTTTTTATTGCCTTGTCTTTCATACATTTTCTCACATCTATTACATCATTCCATCTGCCAGCAGCCGCATATATATTTGAGAGGGCAATATATGGTGCAGCAGTTTTTGGTTCCATCTTAAAAATGCATTCTGCCACATGTTTTCCTAGTTCCGTTTTCTTATGAATTCTGCAGGCGCCTAGCAATGCTCCCAATACACTTAGAGGTGGCTCAAATGGCATGTTGTTGATAATTTCCTCTGCCTCATCCAGGCATCCAGCACGACCAAGAAGACCTATTACGCAGCCATAGTGATCTTCTGTAGGTGTAATTGAATATTCTTGCCTCATGGAATCAAAGTACTGCAGCCCTTTATCAAYTAAACCTGYATGGCTACATGYAKATAGAACACCCACAAATGTGGYATCATTTGGMTTTACGTTTGCTAACTGYATTTGGTCAAAGAYTTTGAGAGCCTCCTTGCCATACCCATGCAAGGCATATCCCGAAATCATTGAATTCCATGAAACTACATCTCTTATAGGCATTTTGTCAAACACATGGCATGCATGATCTATACTCCCACAYTTGGAATACATTGCAATTAGTGCGCTTGCTACAAAAACRTTWGACTCTAATCCTGTTTTGATGATGTCTTCATGGACCTGCTTGCCCTGTTCSAGAACTGCTAAGCTCGCACATGCACTGAGAACACTGGTGAGAGTGGAYTGATTTGCTTTCATGCCTGTTTTTTTCATTCGTGAATAAAGTTTCAGGGATTGCTCACCTTGTTCATTCTGTGCATATCCTGCAATCATAGCATTGAATGAAATGACATCTCGTTCAGGCATTTTGTCAAATAGATCGCGCGCATCTTCTACTCTCCCATTCTGAGCATACCCTGCAACCATGCTATTCCATGAAACCCCATTTCTTTCAGGCATTCTGTCAAACAATACTCGGGCATCATCTATTTTTCCATTCTGGGAAAGACATGCAATCATCGAATTCCATGATACCACATTGCGCCTAGGCTGTTCATCAAAAAGTTGACACGCAATCTCTACTTCACCACGCTGGCTATATCCAGATATCATAGCATTCCATGAAACTGCATTTCGATGGGGCATTTTGTCAAACAATCGCTGTGCCTCCTTGACATTCCCATTCTGTGCATACCCTGTAATCATTGCATTCCATGTCACCACATCTCTCTCGGGCATTTTATCAAACAGTTCACGAGCATCATCAACCCTGCCATTTTGTACATACCCTGTTATCATGGCAGTCCATGAGACCACATTTCGATCAGGCATTTCGTCAAACAGTATGCGCGCTTCCTTCAGCCTTCCGCTTTGAACTAAAGCAGTAAGCATAACAGTCCAAGAAACCACATTTTTTTCAGGCATTGTATCAAAGAAATTGCGTGCATCCTGGATTCTTCCTTTCTGTGCATAGCCTTTTACCATAGCAGTCCACGTAACTACGTCTCTCTCAGGAGCTTCTTCAAACAGACGGCGTGCATCCTCTACCATCCCGTTCTGCACATACCCAGTGATCATTGCGTTCCATGAAACCACATTTCGTTCAGGCATTTTATCAAACAGTTGGCGTGCATCCTCTATTTTCCCAGCTTTTGCATACCCTCCTATCATTGTAGTCCATGACACCACATCGCGTTCAGGCATTTCGTCGAATATATTCCACGCATGCTCTATTCTCCCATTCTTAACATGTCCTGCCAAGATTGCATTCCATGAGCCCACGGTTCGTTCAGGCATTTCGTCAAACAGCTGAAATTTATCAATTGCTTTTTTAGCATTGGTGCGTCTTTTCGCAATTTTCTGATGGAAACTGATTTCCCGTGTATTGTAACATAAGTGACCATTTTGTTTTGGTGCCAACATATACTTGATTGGCTCACAGCATTTCACAGCTGAACATATTAGCCGAATCACCCCTTCCCTACTTAGAGAACCACCAATCATCATTTGCATCCTTATGTTTGAATGCCATCCAACAATGCAATTTTACATCACGTATTACTGATCCAGACATGAATTTGGCATCCCTCAGCAGGGAATGGAGAGTGATCCAATGCATCTCACACATTCCACCTTTCACAGTGGTAATTTCATCACTAAACCTCGGTTTTACAAGGTTTTCTAAAGTTTGAGGATAATGTAATATTGAGATATTATATTGTATTATTTTTTATTTTTTATAAGTTGAATGTGGATAATATAATATTGAGATATTATATTGTATTTTTTTTTTTTTTTATAAGTTGAATGTTATTTGAAAAAAAGGTTTGTAAGAAAATAATGTTTAGTTTTCAATGATAATTGCACTGTTTAGTTTAGAGAGGTACAATCTTTTCAGATTCAAACTTATAAAAAAAGAAAAGTTATTAGGCTCACTTAAGTATTTATGAAATCATACTTTAATAAACATATGATGTTAGATGCCACACTTAGTTTGAATATTTTTTTTAATCATATTTATCTTTTTATCTGAATATTTTTTTTAATCATATTTATCTTTTTATCTTCTCCTTTAACAAATGAAAAACATTTCCTTTTAAATATTTATATTATATTTTATGTTAATTTAAATTATGTAATATGTGAAGAAAGAGAAATTAAAAAAAAAAATTAACACACCATTTCATTAAATAAACATAAAAAAATGAATTTTGAAATAAAGATGTGAGTTTCAACATTTGTTTATAATGTCTTCATTTATCATAATAATCACAAAAATAAGAAGTTAACTTATACCTTTGACTTTTTAGTTTATTTCCAATCATTTTGGAAAATTCACTTGTTTAAGGAAAATGAAGTAAGTTAATCTTGTATCAAATGATCTTCTTTCTGGTCACAAATATGATAAGAATCTAGTAAAAATTTCAAGCATGATCAGAGTTTTACCATCATCCAAATTTTATGCATAGTGGAACAATGCCCCGTGGATTTTTCCCAATTCTAAATCAACTCAAGCCCTCAAAAAAACAATTAAAACTCTACCTTCCTATGTCATTGAATTCCAATAATTGGGTGGAAGTTTGCTACATGATTAAACAATTCATAGGCAAACGAATGCCTACATTTTTTTGTCTTACCACTACAAGGTTCATAATTCTTTTCTTATTTTTTTCCAAGTCATGTCCCATTATATTCAATCTTTTTCAATAGTTTCATTATGGTGGTTGTACTATCCTTTCAAAAAAACCAATCATATTATTACTAAATTTTCATTTTCATTTTCATTTTCATTACACATCAACCTTTCATTCATTTATCATTTTTTCATTACAAATTTCAAAGTTTATCAAAATCACTTATTCAATGATGATGTCTCCTTGAAATGCATCAAGTCTATCAATCTTGCTTTCATAAATCATGATTCTATAACTCTCATGCTAACCCTCTTTGACTTGATTTGTGGTTGTGATATTGAGTAAGCTAATAAGTGGACAAACTCACATCCTTTTTGGTCGAAATTCTCCCCTAACTCTAGCAAGAAGTTATAGTTCCACCTCATTGATGGGAATTTCAACCATGGAACTTTTCTAATGGAGGGTTTGGGTCATTTATTAACTACCAAGATTGTTAGAATTTGAAAAAAAAAAATGAATAAATCAAGGCAAAACTTTACCTTCCTAGAAAAAATGGCATCATCGAAAAGGTTGAGTTTGTGTACTTATCAACTCACTCTATTGTTATATAAGTAAATTTTAACTTGACTTGTGGTTGTTATCTAAATAGATTATGTTCTAAGATCATTCTAAAGGTCAAGGACAATGAGTGGGCCTCGACATTGTTAATCCATATTAATATATTTGTGCCCTTAGCTCACTTGTGTTTTCAATTCCACTAATCATATAATTCTGTAATATTTCAGATATAAAAAGTATGCAGAACATAAATAAATAGCTAGAAATGGCAGATGAACAACAATATAATCAGAACAACACCACAATAATACCAAGATGATACCAGAAGGAGCACTTCGATTACTGAGAGCAATGTTCACTTGCCTCTTTGAGGGGGCAACCTCCAGCAGAGCAGAGCTCTATTACAATAATATCCAAGACAAGAGTTCTCATACCCTTGATTTCTATTTATACTAAATATGTCTATCAAAAGAACCATCTAGAGGAAGATCCTTCTAGAAGTAGAAGCTTCTATCAGGTCTTCTTACATTGGACTTATTCTTCCTTATTGCTATGCCTTATTAATGTTGACCTTTATTACATGGAAATATATTACTCTACCTACGTGAAGGGTTAGGTCCCTAACAAATTTCCATCTTGATACGGCATTAATCAGTCACCTCTACTCAATTTTAAAACTCTCAATCTAGCATCTTCATTAACTATTTTTCTACATGGTCTCATCATAAGTCCTCACAATGGATTTATGTAGAGTCATTGATTGACTTCACCCTCGATTCATTGTTTTTGGAATTCGCTAAACATATAACATACAAACCCTCATTTTGGCAATAAATTTGAGTTACAACCAACGAAATTTTAAAGGATGGTTAGAGTTTCATCGTGACTCAAGTTCCATGCATGGTAAAACTTTGCCCTGACGATTTTGCTCCATTCTAAATTGACCCAAATGATCGAAAAATCAATCAAGGTTCTTGACTAATTGAAACTCTAACTTCTTGAATCATTGAATCTGACATGTGGAGGGAAGTTTGCTACAAAAATTTTGGTCAACTCCGTTTTTTTATGGTCCGTAGCTCTCATTCCTTCTTTATTCTCTACCACCTCCTTAATTAATGAAGGTTGTTGCCCCTTTTGTGCTATTACCTTTTCAACCTTAGTAATCCCAACTTAATATAAAATTAATAGTAACCTTTATTATGTCTTAATAGTGCTCAATTTGGTGTCTTCGTTGCTCATTGTTCTCCATGGTCCTTGCCTTGTTTCTCAAGGTTATCTTATGTATACTCGTCAATTTCTCTCGCCCTTCATCGATTGTGTATTTCCCTTTCTTTCTTATCCACCACCTCCTTGATTAGTGCAAGTCATTGTCCCTTTTGTGCAATTGAATCACTTATCTTTTTAATTGTGCCATTAATCACAACAATTTCCATATTAATACATTGATTAATAAGCACCTTTATTGAGTGTTTGCAACACTCAATCTAACATTGTCATTTCTCCATGGTCTCTTCTTCACTTTTTATAGTTGTATTATATAAAGTTGTTGATTGTCTTTGCCCTTCATTTATTGATATTATGCTCACTAGGTCTTGTTATTTCTCTATTATCCATTGTCTCCTTGAATACTATTACTCGTGAGTCATGGACCCTTTTATGCAAAGTAGTCTAAACGATCTACATTTTTAATATTTTTGGGCACATTTTTCCGACCAGTTTTGCCCAAAATCTGGTCTAAAATTTAGAAGAATCACTAGAATTGCATATTTTGGTTGTTGAAATTGCAAAATCAGAGTGCACTAGAGGTTTTTCAAGGTGATAAATCAATTTATGCATTAAAAATGCAATTTAAGCAATGGAATTTTTTCATTTCATCAACAATTGCATAGTCAAATTCCGATGATGGTTGCCGAAAAAAAATTAAAAAACATAGAACATTTAGACTTGTCCCTTTTATGCTATTAGCTCACTTCTAATTTCTATCTTAATATAGTGTTAACAGTCACTTTAATAATTCTTATAAACCTCAATATAACACCTGTATTACTTACTATTCTCGAAATCCCTTCCTTGTTTGTCACAGTTAGTGTATAGAGAGCCATCAATTTCTTTCACCATGCATTAATTGTTGTCGTGATCCTCACCTCTCATCACTTCTTTCTTCTTACTAGTGTATGCCCTTGTATACTCACAACTACAAATCACAAGATTCAACATTGAAGTTTTAACTTAATGTATCCACATTAACCACTTTGATGGCAAAATTGGATTATTTGGTATGGCCCCTTTTAGAGCTAGGAGTCATAACATCCCCATTATAATCCCCAATTTAATTAATTCTTAGGTGGATATAATGTGTGGCTACAGCCAAGCGATGTAATATGTGAATTGTATTTCAATGTTTTAATAATAAAATGTGATGCTGGCTGCTAAGGGGACAAGGATAAGAGATGGGGATTGAACTAATCCACAAGAGGGGGAAGTGTCTAGGATAATGGCCAAAAGGGGTCAAAGGGGGTATTACCCATGTATATCAATTTAACCATTTTCCTAAACTTTCCAATTGTATATGAACCTTCTGATTTCTGATTGAGTGTTCCCAAACCCAATCATTGAATACATGTAAGAGGGTGGGTGTGAGTGGTCACATCTGGGTGTTATTAGGCACATGGGGGTTGAGTACAATCAACTTGGGGAAGAGTATGAGTAAAAAAAACACAAGCCACAAGAGAGAAAATATGTATGGGTTGGGGACAACAGTTTTTAGTTAGTCAAAGTTTTGTGCATGGGAGGCAGGGGTGAGCAAGAAACAGAGCTTGAAGTTGGTGCAACCATGGAGGGCGAATTTTGGAGCATAATTGGAGCGAATTGGAGCTGGAAAACTGAAGAGCCAGGTCGTCAGGCCTAAAGAGTGAAATCATGTGTGAGTTGCACTAAAACAACAAATGTGTGTTGTTGGTTGGCTGATAGTTTTCCTAGCAACAATTTCCCTTGAGTTCCCAGCTGAGAGATTCCTAGTTACATGTACCAGAGAGACCATGATAAACTAACGGCACATTCTTTGGGTTATCCCTAATAAAAGGATGGTACATCCCTTCGGTGATCCCTGATAAACAAATGGTGCATTCCTTGGGTTGGGCAAGTCAAGAGGAAGAGAGTTGGTAGAAAGATCAAGATAGTTGTAGGAGAATGTCAATTGGGTTATGAGCTTTATGAGCTGCGAGGGGACTGTGAGAGACCACCGACTTTTGTGGATTACTAGCCTCGTGTCAGGGGTGACTGGATATTGAGATTTGGAACAGTCAGTCTATGGTTGGGTGGAACGTTCGTCCCAAGCAGTTGGTTGCATGATTCTTATTTAAAGATAAGTGTTTTATCTTGTACTGAGTTATTTACATGTGTTATTGTTGTGCATGAACTCTGTGTGAATGAGAATGACTTATATGTTGTTGTAATTAACAGTTTAGTTGTATTTCATGTTGATTATTAGAATGCTTTAGATGCATATATTTTATGGTTATAAACTATAGTTAAATCTGTTATAAATTGTAGTTGTAAGCTACAAGAAATCGACTAACAATAAAGGAATTACTTTAATTAGCAGAAGTTTCATTTTTATGTGTATTATGCACGTAATCTTTCTTAGTTGGAGGCTAGGTACATTACAAAAATGGTATTAGAGCTGATAATACGAAAGTTTTGTGTGGTGTGGCCCAGCCTGTGTGGTTGGGTACGTTACAAAGTGGTATCAGAGCCTAGTTTGCAATGTTGAGCTTGGATGGGCCGAGTTAGCAGAACGTTGAAGCGGAAACTTGTAGAGAAATCATTTATGGAGTATGTCTGCAACTTGTTTTATTAAATTACTATTGTAAAATTGAGAGAAATTTCATGGGTAATGTGAAGAATTGATCTTCTTTGGAAATTTCGAACATAAGCAAATCAAAAAAAAAAAATGAGTATTTTTTCGTATGATGACGTCGACATGACGTGGAGGCCACATGTCGACTAATGTGGTAGAAGAAATATGTGTGTTGCTACGGTGGAATGTACATGTTGGACGAGATGAAAGTTGGCAAGTGATGTGGAGCCATGTGACAGATTGATTGTCAGTCCCATGAAACTGCGATAAGATCTTGGAATTTGTCTAAGTGTCAGTCCCACAAAACTGCAGTAAGATCTTGGAAATTTGTCTAAGTGTCAGTCCCACGAAACTGTGGTAAGATCTTGGAATTTTTCTAAGTGTTAAGTTATCATGAGTCCACGGTAAGAAGTGGAAAAATGGTTAAGTGTTGAGACTCCTCGGATGGACTTATGAAAAGAAGGATACAAGATTATGAGTCTGTGAGTCCGCGTAGTGGAAAAATGGTTAAGTGTTGAGACTTCTCGAATGAACTTATGAAAAGAAGGATGCAATATTATGAGTCCGCAAAGACGGGAAAATGGCTAAGTGTTGGGACTTCTCGGATGGATTTATGAAAGGAAGGTTACAAGTTTATGAGTATGTGAGTCTGTGAGTCTGCAAAGGAAAAAGAAGTTAAGTGTTGGTAGCAGATTCATGGAAGTTATGAAGAAGAAGAGACATGAATTAGATCCATGATGAATCCATTAAGACATGTCAACGGTGGAGATCTAATCAAGAAATGATCGGACAGTTGATGAGTGTCGCTACTATGTTGCACGTGCCAATTAATATTCCTTCACTATTTTTCCACCATAACTTTCAGTTTGGAGCTCAGATTGGAGAAAACGAACAATTGTTGGAAAGTTGTTTCGAAAATGAATGCATTTAAGGAATCCTACTTGAGATTAGTGCATTAATATTCTTCATAATTTAAAACGAAGAATGACTTGTAATCTAAATTAACAAATATTTTGCAATATGCTTAATTCTAACATCAATTATTGCATGCACATTCTTGTAGGATTAGAGATACAAAAAAGTAGACTTTAGTTCCTACATGAGAACTAGAGACATGGAGGATTCTCAAGGGTCTTACAACCATGAAGAAGAAATTGGAGGTCGGCATACCATCATGGGTAATGTTGAGACCGAGTCTAATGGAAGAAGAGATGGGAAGGGGACTGTAACTATGAGGCGCCTGCAAAAAGAAATGCAGAGCAATAGGGTCGATAATGAGAGTATCATGAAGGCTCAAGAAGAGATACTTCAAAGCCTAAATATGCTATAGAAGCAAGTTAACAAGGACTCGGGCACCAAGCAAGAAGCTAGTGCTAGGAAAGTATCAGCATCAAGATCCCATAACAAAAGAGATGAGCATGGAAGTGATAGGCAGTCAAGAATCATGAGTAGATGCCATCATTCTCCGAGGCATTCCACCAGAAGAACTCATGCAAGTTCAGGTCTAGGGAGCAGCGCAAGTGTGTCTCTTGTTCGGAGGCAAAGAATAATACCTAACACAGACATCTTGCAGGGTGAACTCAAGAAGATTAAGCCACCAAATTTCAATGGCGAGCATAGGAAAGGAGAAGAGGCAGAGGACTGGCTGTTGGAAATGAAGAAATATTTCCAACTGCATGATTACCCATCCTAGGTAGAAGCTAGAATTTCCACCTACCACTTGCAAGGGAAGGCAACCATGTGGTGGGATCAACTTAAGTAAGCCAGGAACCTTGATGAGAAAAGAATCTCATGGAGGTAGTTCAAGGGATATTTCCAAGAGAAATATTTGTCTGAGCATTACTATGAAAGAAAGATGAAAGGGTTCTTTGAACTCAAGTTGGGAACCATGACAATGGAGCAATATGAGAAGTAGTTCTTTGAATTGTTGAAGTATGTTTACTTCATCAAGGATGAGAAAGTCAAAATCCAAAGGTTTCTAAGTGGGTTATCCTCCTTCTATAGTGACAAGATTCAATATGACAACCCCTAAACCTTGGAAGAAACCATAAGGAGAGAAAGACACCTTTATGAGAAAAGAAAAAGAAGGTTAGTTTTCCATAAGGATTGTGTTAGTCTCTAATTCTGCTTTTGATTTAGTGAGAAACTCTAATCCTAAACCCTCCCTACCTGCACTTCATTTTTTGCTTTCATTTGATTTTAATCCTTGTTTTCAGTTTGTTATGTTTCACATTTTAGCTTTTTGAATAATTTCCTTAAGTTTGGAAGACTTAAAACATGGTCTTACAAGATGTGTCCCTTCATATGCCTATTTGAATCTTGCAAATTCAAAATTCTACCAAGTCATTAATAGCACTACTGGAATAACATTATTCCCGTAGAGCCAATATAATCATGCCATGATAAGCGCCAGCCACCCTGATTTTGTTATGATTACATAAATCTTGGACTGATAATCTGCATGTGTCCCACGATATCTCTTGAATCATTCTACAGTTCGCACCGTTACACGATGGGATCATTTTGTACCTGCAAAGACCTTTTCAAATAAGTTAATTTCCAAACATCATTATATGATCATGTCACTTGTCGTTTTAATTTGTTGAATTATAAGCGCAGGTATTTTCCAGAAGAAACTGTTATATGCTAATGGTTGTAGATTGTAAATTCAACTTTCGAACAGTGCCAAGTTGCAACATCGTGTTATTAATATGGCACCTAAGAGAAGTGGGCAAGTTGTTAGATTGGAACCCGGAGGCGCTGAGCTTCTCGAAGAATATCCGCAAATAGCGCAGAGGTTTAAAGATGTTGGCTGGTTCGAATTCCTCGCCACCTTCTAAGGTTATGACAAATAGGTATCTATGGCGTTTGCACAGAACTTCGATGGTTTCGAAGTGGAGATCGGAAATTTTTCGATGTTGGTGACAGAACAAACAATTGCCAAAGCTTGCAGATTGGTAGTTGGAGGAGAATGATGGCGGAAAAAGGAACATGTAGTCACAGAATTTGTCAATCAATTTTTTCTACTAGATAAGCAAAACCCAAATTGGAGAAAGGGAGTCCCTCACAGTTGGATTAGACATGAATGGCACATTGCTTTAATCATCATCCACAGGTATATCACCTACGAAGGCAGATTTTCACTGATTTACATCTACCGCATTAGGTTGTTAATGCATCTAAATGAAGATTATCCTTTAAATCTGCCTTACTTTCTACTCAAAAGCCTGGCAAAGATGTCAAAAAGAGTGCAATCACACCCCGCCACTGCAAAGAGTATCTTGTTTCATCAAGTCTTAATTAAGACTCTGGTTGTTGCTGCTCTGAGGGAGGTACAAAAACCCTGGAGCTGGTTGATCCAATCCCTGAATCCTGATCCACAGCCCAGCAAACAGAAAAGAGGCAAAGGGAAAAGGGTTGTTACACAGAAACAGAGTATTCCAGTTGATGAAACTCTTGTTAAAGAGGAAATGTCTGATATCAGGGTGACAAGAACCATCAAAGGTAAGAGACCCAAACTGGATGTAGAGATCGAAACGTTTTCTGATGCAAAAATAAAGATGGAAGTAGATACAGATGAAGATTACAATGTAAATCCAATAAAACCCATAGTCAAGCATAAACAGAAATACCTCCATTACACAGGAAAGAAAAAGAAAATAAAAATGTGGGTAAGACAACAGGGAAAGGAAAAAAAATTGCTCAATATTCTACAAGACCTATAACAAGAGAAACCACCGGATCATCAAAAGCTAAAGCAGTGTTTTCTGATAACAAAGGCTATTATTTTGCAGAACCAGAAAAGCTACAGGAAATACTCTGTTTTTTTACCTATTTTAGTCTTTATCTTCAAGAGAGGTTGCAAAATAGTTGGAGATGAATTTGTTGAAACCAAAAGAGGTTTGTTTTGGTAACATGTCCCTTCATAAAAACCTCTCTCGGTTTTTACACAACAATCACATTTTAATCGATTCAAATTTATCTTTGAGGCCTATTTTTCTGAAAAAGCTACAGGAAATACTTTGTTTTTTACATGTTTTAGTCTTTATCTTCAAGAGAGGTTGCAGAATAGCTGGAGATGAATTTGTTGAAACAAAAAGAGGTTTTTGTTGGGAACATGTCCCTTCACAAAACCCTCTCTTGGTTTTTACACAGAAATCACAATTTAAGAGATTCAGATATATCTTTGAGGCCTAATTTTTTGAGATTTCACAATACATAATTTCTTGTTTTAGTCAATAATTTTGGGAGCGGTTGCAGAACAGATGGAGATGAATTTTTGGGAACAAAAAGAGGTTTTTGTTTGGAACAAGCCCCTTCACAAAAACCTCTCTCGGTTTTTACACAACTATCATCGTTTGGGAGATATGAAGATATTGTTGGACCCTATTTTTCAGGAATTTGCCAAATTTATTTTCCTAAAAAATCTCATGGACAACAGTTGACCAACCACCTCATCAATTCAACTTGGAGATCAGATTTGATATTCTCCTTGATTATTTGAAACAATAAATTAAATATAGATGAGGAGGTTTTCAGATCCATTTCTTTTGGATCTTGATAATTATGTATTGTTTCTATATAAACTCTGTAGAAGGAGAAGTTAAGGGGAGGTCGAAAAATTGGAGATCCAGAGGACATGTTTTGAAACTCCTTGTAAGACATTATTGTTCTATTTGACACTTAATAGTAAAGGCATATGGATGGTTAGACTCTCTTTTCTACTATGTTCTTCTCTCTTCATGTTTGATCTCATTGTTCAAACTACAATGCATTTGTTTTCTTGATTATTGATTAATACAGTAAAGAATTTGTTGTGGTGATTATTTTCAAGTTTTGATTTCAGGCTGATGGTCTTGTTTCTTAATGATATTTTGAGATAAGAATTTTTGTGAAGTTGACAAATTGAAAACTTCATTTTCTCTTTTCCTTATTTGTTTAATCCATCTATGTTACTACCTTTTAACCAGTCAATGGGATATCTTATGTTCTTATTCTGAATTTCTTGTTTATTTTATAACCTTGAGTCAATTTTCAACCACCTTATTAAAAAACCAAACCATAAAAACCTTCAAAACACTTTTTCAATAAATCGATGATGCCCTAGCTTGCCCTTAGCAAACAAGTGCAACTTTAGGGACTAACAGATTGGAATGACAATATGAAAGGGAAAAAGGATCAAAGGCAAAAAGGTTTTAATCCACCTTTTTTTCATAAATAACTCCCAAGTAAATCAACAACGCCAGGCAACCCAAAATGAGCAAAAGAATGCAAATTCATTTGGGAAAAGGCCAAGGCAACAAATTGTTCAATGTTGGGGCTGTCAGGGAAATCACTTATATAGGGACTGCCCTCAAAAAGGAGAAAGAATGAGGACTTTCCACAACATTCAGGAGGTTGAAATAGTGAAAGACATGGGAGGAAGCATGTCGAGGATTTATGCATCCTTGGACAATAAGTAGGCAGAGTATCAATCCCCCATGATTGAAGTGGAAGGTAAGATTGAAAACCAACCCATAACAATATTGATTGATTTCGAAGCTAACCAAAGTTACATAAATGCTAACATTGTTGAAACATTTCATTTGCAAATAAGTAAGCATAAGAAATCTTGGTTAGTTCAGTTAACCACGGGGTCTAAGAGAAAGATCAATGAGTTGGTTAAATATTGTCAAATAGACATGAATGGACTTAGCACAAAGGTAGATGTAAAAATCATACCGTTGGGTTCATATGACTTTCTAATTGGCATGGATTGGTTGGAAAAACATCATATTGTCCTAGACTATTACAACAAGACAATCATGTGTCTTGATGAGGAAGGACATCAAGGCAGGATTCAAGGCATTCCAAGAGTTGTAGTTATTAGAGAGATTTCAACTATGCAGTTGAAGAAGAGACTTAGGAATGGATGTTAGATGTTTGCAGCCCATATGGAGGAGGCAGCCAAAGACAAAGAAGAAAGCATTGAAGACCATGCAGTTTTGAGGGATGTTAAAGATGTTTTTAGAGAAATTCCAGGATTTCCACCAAAGAGAGACATTGATTTCTCTATTGATTTGGTGCTAGGAGTTGCCCCAATGTCTAATACACCTTACAGAATGGGCACACTAGAGCTAAAAGAGTTGCAAATGCATCTTGAAGTACTTTTGAAGAAGGGGTATATACGCCCAAGTGTCTCACCTTGGGGAGCCCCTGTTCTTTTTGTGAAGAAGAAGGATGGAACCTTAAGGTTGTGTATTGATTTCAAGCAGCTTAATAAGGTTACCATAAAGAATAAGTATCCTTTACCCATAATTGATGATTTGTTTGACCAACTGAACGGTGAAAGAATCTTTTTGAAGATTGACTTGAGATCAAGCTATCATCAAGTAAGAATAAAGGAAGAAGACATCAACAAGACAACATTCAAAGCAAGATATGGGCATTATGAATTCACAGTAGTGCCATTTGGACTATCAAATGCCCTAACAGTCTTTATGTGTTTGATGAATGGAGTGTTCAAGGAATACCTGGACAAGTTTGTGATTGTGTTCTTAGATGATATACTCGTCTATTCTAAATCAAAAGAGGAACACGAGAAGCATTTAAGAATGGTGTTGCAAGTTTTAAGACAACATAAATTGTATGCTAAGCTAAGCAAGTGCATCTTTTACCAAAAGAAGATTCATTACTTGGGGCATATAACATCAGCAGCAGGGATAAAAGTTGATCTTGAGAAGATAGAGGCCATTAGAGGATGGCCAGTGCCAAAGAATGTGACAAAGGTAAGATCATTCATGGGTCTTTCTGGTTATTACGGAAGATTCATAAAAGGTTTTTCAAAGATTGCAAGTCCAATCACTTCCTTTTGAAAGAAGGGAGTGAAATTTGAATGGACTTCCAAGTGTGAAGAGAGTTTTCAATGGTTGAAGGGAATATTGATAACTGCACCAATCTTGATGATTGCATATAAAAGCGAAGATTTTGTTGTGTGCACCAATGCATTCAAGGAAGAACTCAGTGGAGTTCGCAGTCAAAGGGACCATGTGGTATGCCATGAGTCCAAAAAATTAAAAGAGCATGAGAGGAATTATGCTACACATGACTTGGAGTTAGCAGCCATTGTACATGCATTGAAAATGTGGAGGCATTACCTTATCAGTAAGAAATCCGAACTAAAGATAGACCACTATGGTTTGAAGCAATTGTTTGTACATCCAACACTAAATGTCAGACAAACTAGATGGTTGGAATTTCTGAGTGAATATGACTTCGAAATTAAGCATATAAAGGGTAAGGAAAATCAAGTGGTCGATGCAGTCAGCAGGAGATCTCATGAAGTGCATATTGTGGCCATCAACAATTATAGGACAGATCTGAAAGATCAAATTATTGCAGTGGTCAATTCATATCAACAATATGTGAAAATAAAAGAAACATTACATCAAGGTACTTTTCAGCGAAAGTTAAATTCATATGCGCTAAAAGAAGATGGAATTCTCATGTACAAGGGAAAAGTATATGTGTTGAATTCCAATGAGTTGAAAGATGCAATTCTGAAGGAAATGTACAATGTACCATATGTCGAGTACCCAGTATATCAGAAGACAATTGTAGCAGTAAGAAGCCCATACTTTTGGCTCGGAATGAAGAAGGAAGTGGCTAATTACATAGCTAGATGTCTAGAATGCCAAAAGGTAAAGACAAAACATAGGCATCCAACAGGTTTGCTAAAGCCATTTCTCATTCTGGAATGGAAGTGGCAAGTAATCACGGTTGATTTTATTACTAAGTTGCCTAGAACAATGAAACAACATGATTCCATCATGGTGGTGGTGGATAAATTGACTAAAGTAGCACATTTTATTCCAGTAATGACTACACACAAGGCAACAAATATCGCATAAATTTATATGAAGGAAGTTGCTAGGTTACAGGAGTGCCTAAAGCAATAGTTTTAGATAGAGATCCAAAGTTTACTTCTGATTTTTGGAAAGGTTTGTTTAAGGGCTTTGGAACAAATTTAAATCTTGGTAAAGCATATCATCCAAAGTCATATGGGAAAACATAAAGGACTAACATGATAATTGAGGACATGCTTAGAATGTATGTGATGGATCAACCATCAAAGTGGGAAGATTATATTCATTTAGTTGAATTTGCCTACAATAATGGGTATCAGGCCTCATTGAAAATGAGTCCATTTGAAGCATTGTATGGTAGAAAATGTAACACTCTGATGAGTTGGAATAATCCAGCATGCAAAGCAGTTGTTGGGTCAGATTTATTGAAGGAAATGGAAGAGCAAATGATAAAGATAAAGCAGAATTTAAAGATTGCCCGAGTGAGGCAGAAAATTTATGCAAACAAGAACAGAGTTTTCAGAGATTTTAAAGTGGGCGAACATGTGTTATTGAAAGTAAAGGTGAAGAGAAGTTCAATAAGATTAGGAAGTTTCCCAAAGTTGGCAGCAAGATATTGTGGACCTTTCAAAATATCAGAAAAGATAGGGCTAGTTGCATACATGCTAGCACTGCCTGCATCCATAAGAGTGTATAATGTATTTCATGTATTGTTATTAAAGAAGTATGTACCTGATCCTAACCACATAATTGATTGGAATGTGATCTAGGTGGAGCACGAAGGGGATTTTCGGGTGGAACTAGTGCACATCCTAGACTGGAAAGACAAAGTGCTCAGGAACAAAGAGATGGGACTGGTAAAGGTAAAATGGACCTTCTACAGTCTCCAAGATGTTACATGGGAGCATGAAGAAAACATGTGGTCAGAGTACCCAGAATTTTTGACAATTTTAAAGAAGGCAGAATGCAAGAATCCATTTTGGAAAGCTAGAGTTCCAGAACCACATCTCATAATCTTAGCCAACTGCACTCGGGACCTTGATAAACAAATGGATCATTCCTTAGGTTATCCTTTAGAAATGGATGGTACATCGATTGGGTTAACCTTGATAAATGAATGGTGCATTCCTTGGGTCGACGAGTTGAGAGGAACATGACATTGATGGTTGGAGTTGTTGTTGGAGTTGTTAAATTGCAGATTTTTTATTTTATGTGTCTAAGTATTGTGATGTAAATTTGCATGTGTGTGTGTGTGTCCGTGAGTCAGCATAGAGTGCACCGATGATCTAAAAATGAAGAAGACTTGTATTCTTGAAATTATTTGCAAGATTTATTTTATGTGTTAAAATGCAAATGGATCAACTTTGCAACACAACTTTTATATAAATTACTCATTCAAGATGCATATAAATAGCAGCAATAAACAGTGAACAGAAAACACATAACACAACAAATGATAAAGGAGTTCACCCCTCTCTTGGGCTACAT
>ML777539.1:6927-41905 GCA_009831015.1 Picea engelmannii | reverse complement strand
AGAATCTGATGTGGAAGAAACAAATTTCATTAAAAAACTTCAGAAAGGATCAGGGAAGTACAAAGGCAAGCTGCCTTTCAAATGTTTTAACTGTGGCAAGGTTGGCCATTTTGCATCCAAGTGTCCCTATCCCAAGGACGATCCTGAAGATGAAGAAAACAAAATCAAACAGTACAAGAAAAAGGAAAAACCCAACTACAAGAAAAAAATTTACAAAGGGAAAAATAACTTTTACTCAAAAGAAGAAAACAACAGTTCATCGGAGTCTAGTGACAGTGGTGAAGATGAAGTCCGTTTTCTAGGTATTGAAGAGTCGAATGATATAGAATACATTAAAAATGAGAAAGAGTCAGAAGATGAAGCAGAAGTTAATATGGAAGAAGAACTTCTTAGTGCCTTGGATGAATTAAGAAAATACAAAACCAGACATAGACAGCTAAAAAATTTTGTAGTTGAACAAAAGGAAAACATGAACAGAAAGAAGAGGAGATGGAAAAACTCATGAGCAACCTGAAAAACCAAATCCTAGAAGCAATCAGGATCGAAGAAAGTCTAGAAAAGTATCTTAAAGAAAAACAAATAATTTTTGAAAGAATGGAGGCAGAAATAGTTCACCTAAGAAAAGAACTGGATACAAAACTCATTCAAACAAGATATGAGAATAGCTCTAAAATATTGGATAAGATTATTACCACACAAAGGGATTCAGGTAATAAAAATGGAATAGGTTATTCTCAAGAAAAAAGTCAAGTCAACTCAAAATCTTATGCAGATTCTCTCATCAATACATTCAAGAAGAAAAACGAAGAGAAGACAAATAATGACCAGAACTCCAGAGGACTACTTCCACCCATCAAGAAGGAAAACAAGACAATACCAAAGAAGGTTTATCAAAACAGGTACCCTCGCATTTTCTTTGGTTATTGCTTTGCATGCTCTAATTTCGGACACAAAGCTATGAATTGTAGAGCATATAGAAGAAAAGATCTAAAGGTTAAGAACTATAACCTTAAAGATAAACAAGCAGTAAATCGAGTTAAAAGCGGAAACTATAACTCCTTTGCACTTATCCAAGAAGGGGACCTAGAATGCTTCAGATGTCATAACTATGGACATAAGGCCATTAATTGCATGTTAATGGAAGTTTCAGAACAACCAAAGTTCATTAGAGAGCAAAAGAAACTTTGGAGAGAAAAAACATAAAAAAGGGAATGCCTTATTGCCTTAAAATCCCAAGATAAAGAAGACCTTTGGTATGTTGGTAGTGGGTGCTCAAAACATATGACAGGTAACAAGGACAAGTTTTTAGACTTAAAGAAACAAAAGGGTAAAGTTACATTTGGTGGCAATGCTTCAGGTAACATACTTGGGAAAGGCACTGTGAGTTTGGGAAAGGACAAAGCCAAAAATGTGTTGCTTGTTGAAAAATTGAAACCTAGTCTATTAAGTGTCAACCAAACATGTGATCAGGGGAAATTCTACATCTTTGATTCCCAGAAATGTGAGATTAGGAGAGAAGACACGGGAAAATTAGTTGGTATTGCTCCTAGAACTCCCGAAAATGTATATATACTAGATGCAAAATGGAATGAGGAATGTCATATAAATCTAGTAGATGAAAGTTGGCTATGGCATAGAAGGTTGGGGCACATTAACTTTAACAATATAGTAAAAGTGTAGTAAGAAACTTGCCAAAAATCATAAATCCCTCAAATACTATGTGTAGACACTGTCAACTAGGGAAGCAAACTAGAATAAGATTCAAAGCAAAAGAATACATAACCTCAAAACCTTTAGAGCTTGTTCGCACTGACCTATGTGGACCTACAAGGACCAAGAGTTTTCAAGGAGAGTCTTACTTTATGTTTTTCATTAATGATTTTACTAGAATGGGTTGGATATGTTTTCTCAAAGAAAAATCAGAAGCACTTAACAAATTCAAAGCCTTTAAAACCCTTGTTGAAAATGAAAAGGAGACAAAAATCAAATGTCTTAGATCAGATAATGGTGGTGAGTTCACCTCAAAAGAGTTTGATCTCTTCTGTGAAACCCATGGAATAAAAAGACAATTCTTTGTTGCCAAAACACCTCAGCAAAACAGGATTGTTGAGAGAGAGAATAGAACAGTTCAGGAGGTTGCAAGGACTATGCTCAATGAAGCAAAATTGTCTGATGGATATTGGAGGGAAGATGTAAGCACAACAATATATATATTGAACAGAGGTTAGCTCAGGGTTAATAGTGATAAGACTCCTTATTAACAATGGTTTAGAAGAGCTCCATCGGTAAAATACTTCAAGGTCTTTGGAAGTAAATGCTACATCAAAGACTTGATGAGAATCTTGGAAAATTTGATGCCAGATATGATGAAGGTATTTTTCTTGGATATGCTTCTAACAAGAAAGCATACAGATGCTACAATCTTAAATCACATAATATTGTTGAGAGTGCAGATGTCAAGGTGGATGACCTAAAAACGTTAAGGATAAAAAATCAAGAGACTATACTTGAAAGTGAAGATGAAGATGATGATGAGACAATGGGCACACAAGTAGAAGAAGTAGAAGATAATAAAGAAGCAAGGGAAGATGATGATATGCATACGAGTGAAGACGAAGAAGATATTCAAGAAGAGATAAGAGAGGAATTCCCAAGAAGAGACACAAAGACACCCTCACGAATGACTCAAAAGAATAATCATGAAGAACTGATTATCGGAGATATGAATGATGCAGTGCACACAAGAAGACAACTACTGTATCAAATAAAAATAGCATTGTTGTCACATATTGAGCCCAGCTCAATCAAAGATGCATGTAGAGACAAGAATTGGGTCAAAGCTATGAATGAAGAATTGGACCAAATTGAAAAAAATCAAACTTGGGAACTAGTTCCAAGACCAAAAAACAAAAATGTCATTGGAACTAAATGGGTGTATAAAAAAAAATGAATGAGAATGGGCAAGTAATCAGAAACAAAGCCAGATTGGTCTGTAAAGGGTATGCTCAGGTTGAAGGAATATACTATGAAGAAACCTTTGCACCTGTGGCCAAATTGGAGGCAATTAGGATGTTCCTAGCTTTCTCCAGCTACAGAAAATTTAAAGTATACCAAATGGATGTCAAGTCAACATTTCTCAATGGAAACTTAGAAGAGGAAGTTTATATTGAGCAATCAGAAGGATTTCAATTAACTAACAAAGGAGACTATGTTTGTAAAGTAAAGAAATCACTCTATGGGCTAAAACAAGCACCTAGAGCATGGTATGCAAGGCTAGATTCTTATTTACAAAAATAAGGCCTCAAAAGGGGATCAACAGACAACAATCTTTATTGCAAAATTATTGGTAATAACATAATTATTGTGGAAGTATATGTTGATGATATTATATTTGGCAGTGATGATGAAAAAATGAGCAAGGACTTTGCTAGGATGATGCAACAAGAATTTGAAATGTCCTTGCTTGGTGAACTGAACTTCTTTCTTGGATTACAAATAATACAATCCAAAAGTGGATTTTTTATCCATCAATCTAAGCATTTTAAAGATATGCTTAAGAGATTCCATTTAGAAGATTGCAAACCTGTTAGTACACCTATGATAGTTGGATGCAAACTACTCAAGGATGATGAGTCCAAAGTTGTAGATCCAAAACACTACAGATCAATGATTGGGAGTTTACTCTATGTAACAGCTTCCAGACTTGATGTCAAGCAAGCTGTTGGAATGGTGGCTAGATTCCAAGCAGCACCAAAGGAGATCCATGTTCAAGCTATAAAAAGAATCTCTAGGTATTTGAAAGGAACTATAGATATTGGTTTGTGGTACCCTAGCAAGGATTCATTCACTTTAAAAGCCTATTCAGATGTTGATTGGGCAGGTAGTGTAGATGACAGAAAAAGTACAAGTGGAGGAGCATTCTTTTTGGGAGAATCACTGGTAGCTTGGATAAGCAAGAAACAATCCTCGATTTCATTGTCTAGCATTGAAGTTTAGTATATTGCAGCAACAAAATTTTGCACACAAGTGGAATGGATGAAACAAACCTTACAAAACATCAAAATAGTATTTGAAGAACCCACTACTATCCATTGTGATAATACAAGTGTGATAAGTCTCTCAAAGAACCATGTTCAACACTCAAAATTAAAACACATTCCAATAAAATACCACGATTTAAGAGATTAGGTTGAAAATAAGAACATTAAATTGGAATATGCTCCAACACAAGAAAAGGTGGCAGATATTTTCACAAAACCCTTAAGCAGAGATTTATTTCAATATCTCAGGCAAAAATTGGGAGTAATCCTTCTTCCAACCTAAATCTTTCAAGAAAATAATGCATCAGTTGGCACCTATTCAGGGGGAGACAATAATCAACGTCAAAAGGAGTCATTAAGTTATGACAGGAAAAGTGTGATTGCAAGAGGAGTTACCAATGGTTAAGACTCTGATCAGAAGTATTTAGAAAGACAGATCATAGGAGAAGAAACCCTTTTTTCATTGATGTCAAAGGGGGAGAGTAACTTCAAAGGAGAGAAGCAGCATCACAGGGGGAGATTGTGTATGAATTTTATGAGTTGCCATCAATGACAAAGGGGGAGATTGTTGGACATATTGTCATTGATGTCAATGGTCGATGTCTTTGATGTGATGATAAGTTGAGATAAAATCTCAGGAGGGTTAGCGAATGAATATCAAAGCTCAAAAGAGACGACGCGATGAATCTCATAAGAATCGTTGGGGGATTAGTCAACAATTAGATCATATCAAGACTGTTGATGCGCAATTGCCAGATCAACGGTAGGGATGAATTGCGGAGAACAAAAGAAGAATTAAACAACTCGCTGGTTACAATCTCGCAATCGGTCTAGATCATCAGATCTCATAAACTCAAAGATCGATGATTTTGGTTGATCCAACAAATGATCAGATTAGGTCGGATTAATTCGTGATCGTCAAATGCGCAATCTCCAAATCAACGGCAAGTATAGATTGCAGAGATCGAAAGGAGTATTAAACATAGTGTTATTTCCAATCCCACAATTAGTCAGGACCGTCAGATCTTATAGCTTCAAAGATCGATGACTATGGTTGACTCACTGAAAAATGCACAACTTCAAATTGTGGAGCTTGGGTGACGAGTTAAATCACTCGCAAGTTATGGTTCCGCAATCATCCTTGATCGTTGATCTACTTCTAGTGTCTTCACGATTGTTGGATTACTTTAAGTGGAAGGATAGGATAAGCGGGGCAAAAGGTTTGAGAATTTGAATACCCGAATGCCCATTAGTCATTGGATCACTTTTGAGTGGAAGGACAGGATATGCAGAAAGGTTGAGTTCTCGATTATCCGAATACCCATCAGTTGTCAGATCAAATTAAGTGGAACGATAGGATAATCAAATTTGAAGGGTCGTTGGATTTAAAACAAGGCAAAGTAACATCGTATACAAATCAAACCGTTGATCTAGGATCTCGATCAAACAAACATCATTCACTTCAGGCCTAAATATGTGAGGAGGTTACGCTCCGAAAAAATATCACTTCAAGAATTTTCAGTTTGAGATTTGAAATTCCCGATGCCCAGAGAGTCGGAGAGCTGAAATAAATTCTCGATCGTCGGATCATCCGAAGTAAACCTCAACTGTCCGATTCAAGAGGACATGTGGCAGACCATGTTAGTAAGTACATGTGACAGACCACGTTGACAGAACACGTAAGCAAGGACATGTGGCACAGTCGGATAATGACAAGTGTCAAGTTGAAATTGGCATTTCAGGTACGTGCAAATCAAGAATCAGAGTGACACATGGCAGACACTCAGCTCATGCCATGTCATCAAGTGATGTAAGCAAGTTACGTCACTCCAAGAGTCTTACTTCGGGAGTTTCGCCACCAGCAGATGCCCTAAGTCCCGAAGTGTCGAATGTCGAAGTCCCGAAGTGGACATGAGTTGTTCGATCAAGAGATCACTTCGGGTGTATTCTCAATCGTTGATCATATTACAGTGGAAGGATAGTGTAAGTAGAATAGCTGAAGTCCCGGAGTAAATGGTGGCCATCCATCTAAATGACTGATTAAGTCCCAATCGTCAGATTGAATAAGTAAAACGATATATGTAAGGATCGAATCTGACCATTGATCTGGTTGCACGAAGTAAACGTGAACCGTCTGATCTATACGGTGAAATCCACTCCGAGAGATTTGACATGTTGCAAGTCTCGGAGTTACAAAGGGTGAAGTCCCAACAGTCGTCCATCATCGGGAGATTAAATCGTGACCATTTATTCTAATAAAGCATTCAATCGCTCGTTTGTTCTAGCATCTGGTTACCACCATTGGTCATATGGTATAAGAGATTTAAAAAGTAAAACATAATGCGTCACTAAAGTTGATAAGCCTATGGTTTTGTGTTATCAGTCACATGTAATGGTTTGAAGGAAGCGCTTCAGTAGAACTCCATTTTCTGCAATATTTGCAGAGATTAGGGATCGAGTTAATAGATGAAATTGATCCATATCTGTGATCAATTTATGAAAAGCCTTCACGGTAAGAATAATAAATTGTGATTATGGTTAAGTTAAACGAAGAGGTGCGATGGTCCAAATAAAGGGACACAGTGTATAACACTCACGTTTTTTTGAAGAATATATAAACTAGAAAGAGTGGTGAGAAGAAAGTGTATCTGCAGTGTGAATCAGAAGATATATTAAATCACAGAAGTAGAGAAAGATGCAGTAAAGACTTGACACAAAAGTTTTTCCAAGTTCAGAAAATAAGGGTGGTTGGGTGGTGCAAGGGCAGGTTGGTGCTTGCAGAGGGAGTTGGTGCTTCCTTGTCAGTTGTAGCTGACTAAACAGGGGGTCGTAGCCTCCTACCAATTGGTGCTAGTGAACAAGGGTGTGAGTGCATCCTAATCAGTTGGTGTTGATCAAAAAGAAAGAATAACTTCCTTCTATGTAACATGTAAAACAAATTTTTCAGTTAATAGAAAAGTGTTTGTGGTTTTTCCCAATAGGGTTCCACGATAAAATATTGTGTCAAAATTATGTTTGCATAGATAAAAGAAAAATGATAAAATTATTGTGTCATTGATCCACCCCCCCCCTCTCAGTGACAGGATTTGATCCTTCATATAATTCCAAAATAAGTCTCTACGATAAGTCATATGTTGAGTAGCCCCTGTGTCCAATATCCAATCATTTTCAAATGAATCTACATGTTGAACTGCTGAAAAAACATATTCATATTGATCATCCTGGTAATCTTGATCTTCTGCATATTGAGCTAATTGTTGAGAATTTGAATTTGAAGTTTGCTTAAACTTTGGCAATTGATCATTGCTTGTAAGACAATTTGATGCATAATGACCCATATTTAAACATCTTTTACATATTACTTGACTGAAATTTATGCCTCTTCCTGACTATGCATTATTGTTTGGAGGATTACTTTGAAAATTTTGTTGATTAAAATTGCTACGACCTCTACCTTGACCACGGCCTCGATTACAAGACTGGTACTTCCAAAATTTTATTTTCCTCTTCCTTTAGAACTTTCAACTTTAGTGAAAAGAAGACCTTCTCCTGATTGTATTTGTTTTCCAAAAGATTTACTATGTTGATCCAACAATTCACTAAGTGAATCAAAATTCACAGTTGATAACCTATCATTTATTTGCAAAGTCTCAAGAAAATGCTTGTAAGATGGAGGCAAACCATTTATTAAAATTTCGACTAGAAAACTATCTTCAAGTTTAGGAAAACTATCTTTGATGATTTCATGATGAATGTTCTTAATCCTTGAAATGTATTCTAATACATCACCATTGTCTGCTAATACTTGTTTAAGCAATTTCATTTGTAGATCAACTCTATGAGATGCAATAGGAGTATCAAAAATCTTCTTTAACAGATTCCAAGCAGACCATGCATCTTTGGAATTTTCAATATGAACCAACATGTGTTCAGTTACAAAAGAACATAGCAAAGGAAGTGCTTTTTCATCTTTCAAATTCCATTTTGCTAAAGAAGTAGCATCGATGGGCTTAGTTGGAGCAATATCACCATCACAAATATCACGCCATAATTCATCAAAGATCAAAGTGTTATGCATGTGTCGACTCCAAGATTTATAATTCTTGGGTCCGTCTAACTTATCTAATTCTATGAATAGATTGATTAATTTAGACATGATGTTTGTTGCAAGATTTGCAAGTGAATAATCCACAAAACTCCAAAAGAGAGACACAAGGCACCAGAAAGAAAGAGTACACAATCCACGCAAAAAGAGTACTTTTAAGGGCTTGGCCTTGACCCTTTAAAAGTCTCGTTGGAAATGGAGTTTGAGAGAGTATTTTACTAGACTCTTCTCAACTTCTGAGCGTTCAAGACTACAATCAAATATTTCAAAGTTTGACCCTTTTTACAAGATAGATAGCCTTTTGCAAGTGATACATTGTGATCCCCCTTGAACTAAATTCATCAATGACTTAAAATATTACAACTCAAATGTCTAAAAATAAAAACTAAAACAAAACTCTTTAATCTAGACTTCAATCTGGTCCTCAATATGTTCCTCAATCTGGAATTCAATCTAGTCCTCAATCTGGTCCTCAATCCAGACCTCAATCCAGTCCTCACCTCGATATGAACAAAGATTTTATGCAATCATTTTTTATCATTTAATATTAGTTCAAAAACTGCCCATCAAAATCGCGCAGAAGAGGCTCCAAAACGAGGACACACAACAATCTTTTGATGCGCAGAAGAGGTTAGATGACTTGATGCTCAGTTACATATAACTGCCATGCAAGGTCTCTTTAGCTTCAACACAAGGTCTCTGATCGCTTCCACGCAGGGTCTTTGTGGTTGTCGTTCATTCCAAATCAAAGTCAACCGTTGGGCAGGTGCAACACGGGGCAGATCTGAAATCAAAATTTGAAGGCAGCTGAATCATTTGTCATTTTTGTTGTTTCTTCCAGGAACTACGAGAGCCAAAGTTGTGTAAACTAAGCCCCAATGGCAATGCTCTTTAGCTTTGTTTATGTTGTTTCTTGCATACTTGGTATGTGTCTCTAGATTTCCATAGGGATTTCTTCTCCAGAGATACCAAATCCGATCCACACAAATTCGCAAGGGGATCTTCCTCTTCGTGCACAATATATATCAGATCCGTTCTTTTCATGTGCGCTTTGGACATTTGAGAGTATTACCTCTCTCTTTTCGAAGTAGAAAAAATGGCATCTCATCTGCTCATTACATTGCCTTAGATGCCTAGCATTATCTGTACAGGCATCGTCCTTGTAGTCACACTAACACACAAATATGCAATAGATGCACCTCTTCCATTGAAGCAACACCTCAGTATCTGACTAAATACCAGAGATTCAATCTGATGACTTTCTGATAAATTCATATGTGATCCATGATCTGGTCCTTGATACGGTCCTTGATACAAACCTTGATACAGACCTCAATATAGACCAGATCTGAAAACTAAAAAAATATAGAATCTACAACTCTGAATTTAAATTGCCAGATTTATGAACAGATCTGAAGCAATTTTTACAAAAAAGAGCCCTCTTGATTAATTGAAAAAACAACAATGCATCTTAAGATCATAAAACAATGCAGATTTATAACAGATATGCAATGATCTTGAGATTTACAAGCCTAATTGCTGATAAATTTGCATATTTATAACTATAAACAGTAGAATATCTCTAGAAATCTAATCAACAATAAAATGAGGATTAGATATGTGATAAAATCAACAAATTGATTTATAAAAAATATGCAATTAAAAAACTAAATTTTCCTTACTTTAAACATCAACAAATTACCTCAGTAATGTTTCCCTTGAGTTTGAAGAGATCTGTGTTGATGTCAAGAAGTCTTCCTTGCTTCCTCGGTCCATCAACAATTCTCTTCCATCACAATTTTCACCATGGCTCTGATACCATGTTGAAAAAGTGTCCTCGGACATGTAATTTTATTAATAAGGAAAAAGTGATTACAATATGAAGTTAGAACTCATAATCTAGTCCTTAACATCACTTGAAGAAGGAGCAAGTTTATATAGCTCAACTCTAAACTAAAATCTAGGGGAACAACCAATGACATAATCACATGAGTATGATAGGTGTCATTTACGTAGAAGTTAGGTGTCCTTATCCTAACAGACTAGAATAAATTAATTTCTAAGAACATTTATACTAGAAAATACTTAGACTATAGAACTTTTAGGATTATGAGGCTAACACCAATTGCGTTGGGAGGGTCATGGGGGGGAGCCCGTAACCAAAATTTTTGGGGGGTTCACAAGGGGTCACTTCACAAGGATGTTGTGTTAGTAAGAACACGTGTGCATTCCTAATAACACACACACATTATTGAAGAATGTGCACGTTCTTTTCATTTCAAATTTTTTCAGGTGGGAGTGACAACTCTAGCATACGTGTTTGCTTAGTTGGTTGCCTCGGATTTAGGTTCAAGATGATAAACCTGGTGGTTTGGGCTGCAAATACATTAAAACCTCATTTTTTCTAAGTACCTCTCAATATCTTTATTTTTTACATTATGTTTCTATAATATTGTTTACTATTTTTAATATTATTGTCTTGGCATATATCAGAGTCCTAAAATACATACCTCTTAATATATATATATATATATATATATATATATATATATATATATATATATATATATATATATATATATATATATATATATATATATATATATATATATATAATATATAATATTGTAAATTTTGAAAAAATACCTCGCACTAGAACAATGTGTTCTCTACAATTCTACAAAAAACTTTAAAGGAAATTCCATCGTTAAGGTACTGAACACCTGTACTAACAAAAACATATGCATTATATTTTGCTTGAAAAATAACATACCATTGTTAGGAAAAGTAAATTTTCATACAATTATACACAAATTCTATAAATAAATATTATATATTCAAAAAACTAATTCAATTTCCTACATTTCATCTTTTTACACCATATTCAGATTCATTGTAAAAGTACCTTGAATAATCCTTCCAGGTTAATAGATTGTTGTTTTTCCATGTTTGCATTACCACTAATGTGTCACGAGAGACAAACATTAGCTTGCACCCACCCATTAAACATTTGTTTTTTGAATGTAAATATGCTAGAAAGGTATGGAGAACAACCACAAAGAAGTTGGGTAATATTATATTGCCCCTACCCCCAAGACTCAAGGTAAATGTTGTTGACTTGGACTCATCAATACCTAGGCTCTATCCAAAAGAACCTATGTTGAAAAGATAATGGATGTCATTATCAAAATTTGTGGCATAGGAAATCCAGTTTGCTTGAAATAAATACATTTTTAAACAAGAATTCCTACCCCCTGGTAAAATGGCAAGATAGGCTTGAGGTATCCTTCACGAAGTAATCATCTCCAATGGAACATGCTTGATAATTCTATCTAGTTTATTGCTAAAAAAAAAAACTTTGGCTATGGGAGTTTCACGCAGATAGGCCCCTCGAGAAATTAGCATAGGCTCATTGTCCCTCATGCTTATAGCCTTAGCATGAATTGATTGGATGAGAATCAGTTGAATTAATGGAGAATGGGTTGTAATCATCTTTTCCTGTTCTTCGATGGAGGCTCCAAATGAAATCTTGGAGCAACAAGAGCGAGGGGAGTCATATTTGACTCTAAAGGAAATCAAGAAGTTGGGTTTGTTTAGGGAATTGGGATACCCATGAACGATGAAGTTGAGGCACGGGCATTCTATAAATGGATGCTACTTATAAAATCTCAATTTGTGAAGGAATTTACCGTGGTAGGAAATTCTGTGATAATTCTTTGATTTGTCCAATGAAAAGTGGTGCTAAACCACCCTTCCTTAGCTTATATGGTTAGAAGGATTCTTTGAAAGATTAAGGAATTTGATAAAAATACATTTCTATCATGTGTTGTTTCATCAAAATGAACTAGCAAAACATCAATCAAACAAAGGTGTATCACTGAATTATGGGAAATGTGTCATAAATGGGGGGGGTTAATTTTATCCCCCCCCCCACCCCCACTAGGATTTAAGGTTTATTAAGAACGAAAGTCATCAGTGGTTATAGGAAAAAGCTTCCCCTCCTGATGCTAATGGATCAACATTGTAGGACCTCATTCTCCATGCCTTCTCGAGTGAAAATTAATTTATATTGTAAGACATTTAGGTTGGATGAGAAATGTGGTTTGGCCATTCAAGGAAAAAGGCACTTCCACTTCATATCCCCCCTCCTGTGTTCACTTGAGTATTTTTTTTCCCATGGCTATGGGATTTAGGTTCAATTGGCAATTGGTGGAGGACTAGACATGTTTCCAATAAAAGAACTCCATATTTTTACTATATATCCCTAACATTTACCAAATACCTCTTTTTATAACCCTTAATACCTATAAACCCCCTTGTACGTTGCATCCCCCCCAATAACTATAATATATTGACTTTATTTTTCACAATTTTAAAACCCCCTTTAAGAATGAATGTGATAATATATTGCTCAACAAGGTGAAGCCCATGTGCCTGAAACATGCCAATCACTTCCTTGTGTCATGGGATAGCCAAGGACACCCACACATGCTAAATAAAGCACCCAATTTAATCTCCAATGTGGATGTCCCCTTAAGTTGGGTGATAAATGCCTCAAATATGCAATCAAGGTTAGAGATCCAAAATCTAGAATGTCGAATGGCATGAGAAGCCAGGGTACATGACGAATAGCTCAAAATAGTTTTAACCAATTCATTGGGAACTATGAAGATGCCCAAAAACTTGACTATATCAAATGTCATGCTCAAACCCTAGGGTGCTCCATTATGTTGGTGTAGATCTGCAACAAGGTTTAGCAAATCTACGAACTTTGTGGTTGTATCAAAGATACAAACAAAAGTGGGTGAGAACACAAGAAACCCTAGTTCTCTAGTGATTATATCCCTTCAAATCTATGTTATTCAGAAATATAAAAGGCATGCAAACAAATAAGATACATGAATAACACAAGATAGAAAGAATGAATATGATGTATAATACCCAAATAACCAGAGTACAAAATAAACAACACATGTGAACAAACCAATGAAAACAAATGTATCATGGTGGCATCTTTGTAGGAGGGTTCTTTTTTTCCCCCGGATGTATGGTAGCACTAGCTAGACTCTCCTCTTGGCTGAAAGTAACAATGGTGAGATGAATCTAAAAGATAAGTGGAAATTTCCGTAGCATCTCGGTATTCTCAAGGAAAATCATATGAAAATGGTATGAGTCTCTTTATTTTATAGGAAAAATAGTAGTTATCCTCAATATGGTCAAAATAATAAAATATTATATTTAACCAGATCAATTTTAACCACTAATTTGAATTTTTCCTTTAATTTGAATAAAATAAAGAGGGGGAAATGCATAAAAGTGGATTATGACTTAATTAAGTGAAATAACTTAGGAAAAAGGGGTTTTCCTAAGTTATGCAAGGGAATAATGGTGTGAAAGGTAAAAAACTTAGAACAAAAGGGTTTTCCTAAGTTATGTAAGGGAATAATGGTGTGAAAGTATGTATGACAAGGGATACATAAGTTATGATGGTGTATATTGGTAAGACTTAGCCTTATGAGCTAGGTGTGCGAATAAATGGTGATAACACACCATCTAGCACAACATCCCATGATTAAGCAACTTGCCATTAAATCTCATCAAAGTCCATAAAACCAAACATAGACCCCAACTATTTGAGGTTGTTAGTGATGAAAAACATTAGGGTAGTAAAGAAATTTACTAGGATTACCCATGTGCAAAACAAAGGGTAACAATTGGCTCCTACTTGGGGACATGTGCTCTTCTCGGGAGTACATGAGAACCTCATAATCCCATCATGTACATATGAGAATGACCCCCACATCCAGCAAACACAACAAAGTTTTTCTTTCTTAAAGCAAATGACAAGCCATCAATCTATGAATCAAATCTAATGCTCAAGGGAGCTTATTCATGCTACATTATTGCTAAAAGGATCTTATTGATCCTTTCCTACCATACTATAGCATGTGCAAGATGAGGTTGTTAGGTGAAATCAGAGAGCCAATGCAGCCATCTCATCACTTCATTGATGCAATTTCCCTTTCCTATGTGCTTAGTTGTTGAAACAATGTTTTCATTTATGTCAAAGATGGGGAAAAGACTAGGAATGCCCATGTGTGATGCATTGATAAGCCTCTATGTGTAGATGAGTTACCGGATATCCACCCTATGTGAATGAAGGTGAGATGATAGAGGAAGCATCCAGGCTACTACAGTAAAAAGGAGAACAAGAAGCATCCATACTGCAAATTAAACCAGAGAGCGTTTCGAGTTGAGTTGATGAGCTTCTATGTGTTTGAAGGCGAGAGGAACGAGATCTAGAAGGTGAATCAAGAGCTACATGAATTATGTGCATCTGAATAGTAGGAGTGGATGTCTTTGTTCGTTGATTAAGTCTCGATGAGGTCTCTGTGGGGGTGCCCAATGACTAGGTTAACGAGATCTAGTAAACAACAATGATTGAATTATCCCACATGCATGAGGAGAATCGATTTCAATGTGTTTATAATGAAAAAATGAAAGCACATAATTTGAATTTGAACGATGAGCTACATAACCATACACGAAGAGTTAACTTTTATATCGCGGGGCTTAACATATTGAATTGGAAGATCGGGTGAAGTGAAGTGCTAAGGTTCCAAGGGCTCGGTGGCTCGGTGCCCCGATAATTTGGTCCACCATATCGGATATCAGAGGATCGGACATAAAATATTGTAGTTCCACGTCTGAAGTTCTAGGGGCTTGATGACCTGATAGGTCAGTAGACCCAATGGTGAGAACATGGATGACAAGGTTCCATAACAGATCAAAAAAATAGAGTGAAAGCGCAGTGGTAATGTTCCAGGGGCACAGTGGGCCAATACCCCAGTGGCTCGATGCCCAGGTGGTCTGATATCAGTGTATCGAACATTTGAAGAATGGAGTGTATGCACCATGTTAAAGTCTCGGGGGCCCGATATCCGGTGGATCAATGCCTTGTAGGCCATCTCATATGCCACGTCAAAACCATGTAAGCAGCTAGGGCAGTGAAGTGTCAAGTGTCGAGTCAACATGGCATACGAACATGAGCCAAAGGAAGTGATGAAATCATAGTCACGCTAGTGCCACATCATCCAGTCCATGCAAAAATGAATCCATGTGGAATACCACATCAACAATATCGCACATCGAATACCAGAAGAATGGAGGAGCAAATTTGTGTTGAAGTTGTGAGGGCTCGGTGGGCCTATAGCTCGGTATCATGGTTTTTCATGCGAGGTTCTATGTTAAAACTTGAGGGAATATGGTTAAAGGACCCGGGGGGGGCGATGATCCCGGTACCTAGTGTCCTGATATATCGAATTTGGGTAGAAGCCAAGGGAACATGGTAGAACGTATGCAGTCTCAATAGCCCGGTGGGCTGGTGACCCAATGGTTCTGACATTAAATTGACGGATGCGATCGAGTCAAGTGAAGATTAAACAGTTTTCAAGTGATGAGGACATAGTGTGTGTTATGAAATCCAATGAATGATATCAGTGGTTGATATTTGATCAAAGAGGCGATTCGACGGATGTTGAGAATGTTGAGAGATGGGGTTGTGTTACGTGTTTTGGTAAGCAGAGAGTAAATCAATGGTCAATATCAAATCAAGGGATAATCAAATGACAGTTGAGAAATTAAGGGACTATGCAAAGATCACATGAGATAGAAGGTATTTGAGACCAGTTTTGAAGGAGTGTTGTAGCCGAGTTTTGAGAAAGATTCAAAGAGATCTAGAGTCGACCCGTGGACACATTTTTGTGGACAAATAATTGAGCATATGATCTATATAAATAACTATGCTCAAGTCCAACTAAAAGTGTGTGAAGTGTGTGGAAAGTGTGGAAGAGAAGCTCCGAGATTCTGAGGTCTGAGGATACCAAAGAATGAAAGGAAGATAATGTAATCATCTAAGGGTGGCTGAGAGCTGCGAGGTCTAAGGAACTATTGAAATCAATCAAATTGTGAACTAAAGGAATGTGTTGCGACAACAGAGACAGAGGAATAATTTTATGCAAGTGAAGGCTTGAAGGAAAGAAAATACTTGACATTATTGTCTCCAGTAGGTTGGTGCCTACATATTGTTGAGTTGGTGATCAACTACGTGGATTGGTGTCTCCTACAGGTTGGTGCCTACAAATATTGCAACTATAGGTTGGTGCCTACAGGTTGTGTTGAGTTGGTGCTCAACTAATGGGATTGGTGTCTCCTGCAAGTTGGTGCCTGCAAATATTGTAACAGTAGGTTGGTGCCTACATGATTTCATAAAAGAATCGTTTTGTGGTTTTCTCCCATTTGGGTTCCACGTTAAATCTCTGTGTATTGTGGATTGTATGGTTTTTTATTTATTATTAACAGTTATAGTTGGTAAAGTAACACATTGATAAAAAAATTTAAAGAAAAGAAAAGGTAGACTTATATTTATTCAACCCCCTCTCAGTATAAGTAAGTGTGCCAACAATTGGTATCAAAGCAGGCTCCTTCAGAAACAGTCTAACCATTGGAAGATTAATCCCTACAACAAAAATGTATAAACAAGAAGGCTTTTCCACAAACAAGGCTCCATTATTTGATGGATCAAATTATGTTTTCTGGAGCATAAGAATGAAAGCCTATTTGATGTCACTTGGGTTTCACATTTGGAGTGCAGTTGAAAATGGTTACACATCCCCAACAACTCCACCTATAGATACAACTGGAAAGGAGCTTAGAGACAACAACTCTAAGGCCAAGAATGTAATTCTGTATGGTCTGACATAATCAATATTTTTCAAAGTCATGCATTGACATTCAAAAAAAGAGATGTGGGACAATTTACATAAAATAAATGAAGGGGATGACAAGGTCAAGAAGGCAAAGTTGCAAATCCATAGAGGACAATTTGAGACCCTCAAGATGAATAACGAGGAGAGTATTGTAGCCTATTTTCTTCTTGTGGATGGGATTGTCAACACTATCAGAGGATTGGGTGAAGAGATTGAAGAAACCATCATTGTTCAAAAAGTTCTTAGATCACTTCCCTCAATATTTAATCCCAAGATATTTTTCATTGAAGAATTAAAGGACCTAGGAAAATTGACAATGGATGAGTTGCTCAGAATCCTCACTGCATATGAAATGAGGATAGAACGGGATAAGCTAGCAGAGCTATCAAAGAAGGAAGCAGCCTTCAAGACATCAAAGAAGATAAATACAGAAGAATACAAGACAAGTTACAACTCAAATAGTCAATCAAACACATAAGAAGCTAACTTTGTTATAAATTTCACGAGGGGGGCAGGTAAATACAAAGGTAAGTTTCACTTAAAATGCTTTAATTGTGGAGAAGTAGGACACTTTTCTACTAAATGTCCTTATGCAAAGAATAAAAATAGCAATGTAAAAGAAGATCCTAATTTCAAAAGGTACAAGAAGGGTAAGACTAAAAAGAGGAGAAAGTTCTATAGACAAAAGAAGAATATATATACCAATGAAGACAACAACTCATCTAATGATAGTGACAGTGAAATAGAATAAATTCTCTTTATGGGTTTAGAAACATAGACCGATGTCCTAGAAAATGGAAATGACTCAATAGAAGAAGACAATACCGAGATTGATGCATAAGTAGATCTTGAAAGATATCTCATATGTGCTCTATATGAGATAGAGAGACTAAGGAATAAGAAATGGCTACAAAAGGAGCAACTGAAAAAGTACAGAAAATAAATGCTCGGTATAAAACAAAGTTTTGATGAAACTGCAAAAAATCATTATTAGCTTAAAAACTCAAGTAGAAGAGGCAAAGAGAATTGAAGAAGTCTTAAAATCCCAACTAAAAGAAAAGGAATATATCTACAATAGTCTAGAATATGAAATAGTTCATCTAAGAAAGATCACATACCAACATCACATACCAACATGAAATTTGAAAAGAGCTCTACAACCTTGAATAAAATCCTAAACTGTCAAAGAACACCATTTGAAAAGATTGGTCTTGGTTACAGTGAAAAGAAGGAAGTTGTTAATGAAGAAGCCTCAACCTATTCAAAACAATCAAGTGAAGAAAGGACCAAGAGTTATGTTGATATACTTAAAACATGTATCCAGATTGAAGACAACGGGAAGGAAGAAAAGCGTGTTCCACAGAAGACAAATCTTCCTCGCAAGGAAAAAATTAGGAAGACTCTCCCATCAAGATGGAATCACATAATGAGGTACACAAATTCTTTCTTTGGCTATTGTTCTTCTTGCAATGATTTTGGTCACAAAGCAATAGATTGTAGAACAAATGTAAGAGGCAGTTTTGTGAGGAACAACTACAGAGACACCCATGGATTCTCAAGGAGAAATTACAACCCATTTTCCCCTTTGCTGAACTATAATATCATATGTTATAACTGCAATAATTATGGGCATATAGAAAAATTCTACAGAAGATATTTCAAGAAAAATCAGAAAGAGAAAGCCACAATAATTATGAAAGAAATCAAGAACAAAGGGAACAAAAGAAAGAAAAATCCTTGTTTGTACAACTTGCACTGCGTGCACAAAACAATAAGGATAAGTGGTTCATTGACAGTGGATTCTTGTTATCGAATTAGTCAGTAAGTGCGAACACAAACAAATCTCCCTGGATCCCACTGGAAACTAGAACAAAACAGAACAGAATGCACACTTCGCCTTAAACTTCATTATCATATGAACTAGTTTAATGAGGCACAAGTGACATACCTTTTAAACGACGCTTGTCCTCGCTAGTGTCGTCCTTGTAGCTCCTTCCGTGAGTTTGAAGAATGGTAAGCCTATCTAAGAATCACAAACCAACAAAGAAGGAAAACAAAGATACATGTATTCTAACGAAGTCTATGTATATGATCAAGGAATTATACAATAGAAGACAAGATGCTTATATAGGGAAGAAATGCATTATTGTATTAAGTGAATAGAAAGTGGAGAATGCAACCCATGCCTTGATGTTGCAAGGTCCCCTTTCGATGGCTCTTTGCTTCAACACACACACCTTTGCTCCAAATGCCTTGAATGAAGAAGATCCACAATTTGACTTGAAGAACTAAAGCAAAGCTCTCAAACATAATCTGAAGTAGAACTCTCCATACAATTCGTAGCCTATTCAACCTTAGCCTTTTCCATGAGAGATCCCTATTTATATAGTGTGAAAGAGAGATGGATGAGGATATTAGGATGATCCCACCAAATCAGAGAAGTGAGTAAGATGCAAACCAATCGGAGGCCACCTCATCTTCTAGAATATTCCCTTCTAGAACATTCGTGAAATTTGACTTTTCCAGAGCTTTAATCATCGTTGCACCCTATGCACAAGCAGAATGAGACAACGTCGCAGCCTAGGTATAGTGCAGATTGCGACGATCAGGAATCATCGCACCTCATGCATATAGCAGGGTGCGATGACCTTCCTTCATATGGTTTTTGGCAGAGAAAATCAAATCACTTTTCTCATGGAGAAAGTCTCTTTTAATATTTTTAGGGAACATGAACACATCTTGTCAGGTGATCACTGAGGTGACCAAAATAATGTGTAACAGAATGCCCCCCAAAGTATGAAGCTGGAACTCATGACAGCTGAAATACTTTGTAGAATGTGTGTGTCGAAAACAAGGAGTGCATCGATCAAGAACCTGCAAACAATCAAGCATCTGCATAATATCATACCATTTATGAGGTAGGCATTCCCATGCTCAGACTACAAGTGACCCTAATCATAAGCATCAAGTGAGTCATGGCCACTAAACATACATTGTGGATCCATGTCATCATGATTCAGCATAGCCACCAAGAATACATTGTGGATCTATGCTCTGAAAGAACTCAAATTCGGACATAGCCACGAGACATACACAATGGATCTATGTGTCAATACAAATCATGAATACTCTGTCGCAACCTGGACCAAAGTGATAAGATACAGGTTATTCACTTCCATCGTCTCTAAGTACGAATCTAGACATGCGATTACAGGTGTTGAAGTCGAACATGGTAGAAACCACTTGATTACCAATCATTAATGAAAACCATTAACAAGTGCGAGGGAAATCACCATTGATGTCAATGACTCCCATGGTACCCTAGTACAATCCAACGAATGTGAATGAATGAGTTGAAGTCGAACACTCAATGGAATCTTCCAATCAAGGGTCAATGATGTAAACCCACCGCTGAAAGCGAAGAAACCTGCCATTGAGGCATGCAGGCTCTAAGGTACTAAAAATTTTCTAAGTCTTGTTCCCGGATAATGAGTTGAAGTCGACAGGAAAAGACTCGTCACGGGAAGGCCTTGATGTATCCCCCATCAATGACATGAAATATGTAACATATTGAGGTAGATCAGAGTATAAAGTGATTTGGAACTGATGCAAGGAAGGCCGACATGGTAGAAAATTTATAATTGCAGATGGCTGACTCGATAGAAGACCCATTTAGGTTGGACTTCTCTTGGACATATGAACGACATGACAATGGTCTTGGAAACATTGACTCAAGGAGGACCCAACATATGGACTTGTGGATCGTCAAATGAGAGACAAATGGATTTTCCAACCCGGATACAATGATGAAGGGGGGTGTCATGTTCAAGAGTGACTATCATTGCCACTAACACAAATACATAGACACATTTCTTTCCCAATTTCCCCTCACCATTTATGGTGAGTACCTCTTTACTTTTACGTAAGATTGAGGAGGATAACATATGCTTGTTGATGTAATCTCACCCTTCATATGAGTCCCTCAGAGTATGTTTAACGAACCCTAAGAAGGAGTGGTTCGATCCCATATGGGTCTTTCGATGTTTATTTAACGAGTCCAAAGAGAGAAAACTCAGGGTTTATTCATTTTTAGAGATCCCTCTTTATATAGTGTGAAAGAGAGATGGATGAGGATATTAGGATGATCCCACCAAATCAAAGAAGCGAGTATGATCCAAACCGATCAGAGGCCACCTCATCTTCTAGAAGATTCCCTTATAGAACATTCGTGAAATTTGACTTTTCCAAAGCTTTAATCATCGTTGCACCCTATGCACAAGCAGAATGCGACGACTTTGCAGCCCAGGTATAGTGCAGATTGCGACGATCAGGCATCGTCACACCTCATGCATATAGCAGGGTGCAATGACCTTCCTTCATATGGTTTTTGGTGGAGGAAATCAAATCACTTTTCTCATGGAGAATGTCTCTTTTAATATTTTTAGGGAACATGAACACATCTTGTCAGGTGATCACTGAGGTGACCAACATAATGTGTAACAGAATTCCCCCCAAAGTATGATGCTGGAACTCGTGACAACTGAAATACTTTGTAGAATGTGTGTGTCGAAAACAAGGAGTGCATCGATCAAGAACCTGTAAACAATCAAGCATCTGCATAATATCACACCATTTATGAGGTAGGCATTCCCATGCTCAAACTACAAGTGACCCTAATCATAAGCATCAAGTGAGTCATGGCCACTAAAAATACATTGTGGATCCATGTCATCATGATTCGGCATAGCCACCAGGAATACATTGTGGATCTATGCTCTAAAAGAACTCAAATTCGGACATAGCCACGAGCCATACACAGTGGATCTATGTGTCAATACAAATCATGAATACTTCGTCGCAACCTGGATCAAAGTGATAAGATCCAGGGTCTTCACTTCCATCATCTCTAAGTACAAATATAGCCATGCGATTACAGGTGTTGAAGTCGAACATGGTAGAAACCACTTGATTACCAGTCATTAATGAAAACTATTAACAAGTGCGAGAGAAATCATCGTTGATGTCAACGACTCCCATGGTACCCTAGTACAATCCAACGAATGCGAATGAATGAGTTGAAGTCGAACACTCGATGGAATCTTCCAATCAGGGGTCAATGATGTAAACCCACCGCTAAAAGCGAAGAAACCTGTCATTGAGGCATGCAGGCTCTAAGGTACTAAATGATTTCTAAGTCTTGTTCTTGGATAATGAGTTGAAGTCGACAGGAAAAGACTCGTCACAGGAGGGCCTTGATGTATCCCCCATCAATGACATGAAATATGTAACATATTGAGGTAGATCAGAGTATAAAGTGATTTGGAACTGACACAAGGAAGGCCGACATGGTAGAAAATTTATAACTGCAGATGGCTGACTCGATAGAAGGCCCATTTAGGTTGGACTTCTCTTGAACATATGAACGACACAACAATGGTCTTGGCAACATTGACTCAAGGAGGACCCAACATATGGACTTGTGGATGGTCAAACGAGAGACAAATGGATTTCCCAACCCGAATACAATGATGAAGGTGGGTGTCATGTTCAAGAGAGACTATCACTGCCACTGACACAAATACAGAGACACATTTCTTTCTCAATTTCCCCCCACCATTTATGGCGAGTACCTCTTCATTTTTACATAAGTTTGAGGAGGATAACATATGCTTGTTGATGTAAGATCACCCTTCAAATGAGTCCCTCGGAGTATGTTTAACGAACCCTAAGAAGGAGTGGTTCGATCCCATATGGGTCTTTCGGTGTTTATTTAACGAGTCCAAAGAGAGAAAACTCATGGGTTATTCATTTTTAGAGAGTCTGAAAAACACTTAAAGAGAACTCCATTAGGTCCTTTTTCGTAATTTAATCTGACGAGACTGAAAAAGTGATAACCTACTGCTCATTGGATGTTTTCTTCAGATACTTTTACGAGTGTGAAAAGAACAAGGTTTCTCAACCATCTTTTCAGGTTTAGGGAGTGTGAAAAGAGCTTAAAGGATACTCCATAGGTTTTGTTTTTCGTGTCACCATTACAAGTTCAAAAAAATGACAAAAGACTACTCGATTACATTCTCATGGTTTCAAGAGCGTGAGGAAGAACTAAGACTATGCTCGGAGTTTTTCCTAAGAAACCCAAAAGGATCTGTACATGCGACAAATGTATAAAAACAAACCAAAAAAGCGGATTCTTGTTCCAACGTCTCACTTCTAAAAATTTTAAATCTACAAAAATCAATCACTTGTAAAGTTGTTAGGACTTTAGGGTTTGGATAAAGCATAAAAATAATATAATATGCAAATGAAAAGTGATAAAAGTCAATAAAATAGGTAACAAACCACATTTTACCATTTCATTTGTAACTTTGCCCAAACATTGCTCCAAAGCCCCTTTTCACCTCAATTTTCAATTGTTGATTGTCGAGTACACGGCGGATCATTTCACGAATCGTCTCTACAAAAGAGGTAATTTCCATCTCCTTCATCTTTGCATGGTTTTAAAATTGATTTTCATTGGCTAAAAAAGTGTTTTGGGTTGATTTTTTGGGGATTACCCATACGTTGAGGTCGTGGCAGGTGCCCTATATCGGGAACTGCGACGATCCAGGATTATTGCAAGTGACCCTATAGGTAGGGTGCGATGACGTCGCATTGTGTGAATGCACAGGCCCGTGATGACCGCAGCCCAAAATTTTAAAAGATGAACCCAACAAGGGAAAACCCCCCAGGAAAGATTTAATCTATATAATCTCATCTTATGGTTCCTTGGAAGTTTTTTCACGATTAAGATGTTGGAATGGCACGAACGATAGCACAAAGAAGAAGATTACTTCGTTGGGAATGACCTAGGAATAGTTATGGCCCTTCGGCAGTGTGGGTTACTAAAGTTATTCAAGATTCAGGTCATGAGGGCCCAATTGAGACTACTGGAATACTTGGTTCACATGTGGGATGTGAACGAGCATGAATTTCATGTGGGTGCCCACACACTCACCATAGATATCAGGGATATCTATTTCCTGATAGGACTATCTCGTCATGGTTCATGGGTGACACTTACAGGTAGCAGAGGTGGCAGTGAGCCTATGAACTATTACGTCAATCATCATTGTGTGTCGGGTACTAAGAAACATAGCGGTAAGTTTGTTATCAAGGATGTCCGAGATTTTCCTTTGCAGACTATCCTCCATACTATTACTCGCATGGCATGGAGTGAAACTCCCCACATGGCTTTACAGAGCCATTTTCAGTATGCACTGGAATGTATGGAGCCCAGAGTCTTTAACTGGTGCGAAGGGGTCCTTAAAAGCATGAAGAAACAACTTACCAAGTGCATAAGTGGTGGGTTGAAACAATTCAGATATGCGTCTATTTTGGTATCCTTCTTCCTAAAGAGGGTCCATGTATTACGCTTGCAGATGGAGTGGGGTATACCCACTCCACAGGATGAAGAGGTGGGTAGATCTCATGGCTAGACATGGAGGTGGTCGCATTGTTAGATACGACAATTTCTTCTGCCAATGGCTGAGGACTCAACTGCTCATGGTTGAAGAGTGGATTTTCGTGGAGATCCAGACATAGATCTTCCCAAAGGTTCCCAGTGAGGGGACATAGGTAAGAAGGAAATTTTTTCTATATAATGTTTTTTTTATTTTTAATGATATAAAATGTTTTTTGTGTTGTTTATCCGATGACTAATCAAAAGCTCTTCAATAATGCAGATGTGGGACCTTATCGTCCTCCAGGTGCATCCCCTATCAAGAGGCAAGGGGAGAGAGGTGTTGTAGAAGGAGTAGTTGTTGCCGATTTCAAGTTCATAGAACAAAACCTAGAGGGACACACCATGAATGTCCTTGATGCCACAATAGATGATATTCCTAAGCATTACCAATGCCATACAGTGGGTGTATCCGCATCCATCGGTCGACTACTCTGTAGAGTAGCACGAGTAGCCGCGTGTTATAGTGAAAAACATCCTTGATTCTATTAAGCCATGTGCTTCACATTTTTTATATTTTGGTCTTCGAAGAAAAACTCTTTTTGTAAACTTTTATCGTTATATAAATATGAGTCTTCTACCGGCTTACTTGTTGTATGTACAGACCGTGATTAGATTTTATAAATCTCTCAAATGTATGTCTAACACATAATTAGCCAATGCATCTGTTAATGTATTTAGACATCTAGGAATGTGTTGATATTCAATGTAATCAAAATGATGTTCCAAGAGGCGAATTCGTAAATATACCCTTAACAAAGTAGGACTTCGGATGGAATAAACGTTACTCAATTGTAGGACTACCAACTGTGAATCAAGTCGTACAACAAGATGACGGATTCCAAGTGAAACAACGTCAGTTAACAACTCAATAACTGCACTGTATTATGCGATATTGTTAGTTGCATGACCAAGGCAAACACCATGTAGGTTGATCAATTCATCCATAGGTGCATAGATTTCCCAAGCAACAGACGTTGAGTTTTGAGTGTTGCGACTAGCACCATCAGTGAAGCCAAAATAGGGTAGTGAAGACACCGACATTTGGAAACCAAGCACAACACAAGGTAACCAGTTGAAGGGCGAAACCAAACAACGAAAAAGCGCACAAGAGTATGAAACACTAAAATACACAACACTCATGCAAAAATGATTTAAACATAGTACTTCTTCAAGTAAAGCCGATTTTTGGGTTCACTCAAAGAAATTCCATCATAATCTACCAGTTCATGAGCCCCTTTCTCCAACACTCATTTCACAATATAAGGACCCCACCACATGGGCTCGAATTTACTGGCCCCTGACAAATCATGATCTTGCTCGTAAAGAAGAACTAGATCACCCTCATAAAATACATGTGGCTTGACATGCTTGTCATATTGGGCTTTAACACGCTTTTTCTGAGTTTCAATAACTAAAGCAGCATCACGACAGGTCTCGTCTAATTGCATCAAATACAAAAGACGTTCCTCTTCAGTAGAGGTGTTAGGGAGAAGTTCAATGGCTAGTTTCAAAGATGGTATTTCACATTCAATCGACAGAATTTCTTTGATACCATATACTAACTGGAAAGGTGTGAATCTTGTGGTAGACTTAACGGATGTCCGATAGGCCCACAATGTTGAGTTCAACATCGTGTGCCAGTTTGACTTATGAATTCCTACCATCCGTCGAAGCATAGTAGTGAGAACTTTGTTGATTGCTTCAACCTAGCTATTGGCCTATGGATAATAGGGGGTTGAGTTTTCATGGCAAAGACCCAACTTCTTGCTAAGTTCAAACATCATGAAATTATGAAAATGACTACCGTAATCAGTAATGATGGCTTGAGGGACACCAAATCTAGTAATGATATGATTGAATATGAACAACGTTGCAGTTTTCCCGGTATTATGAAATGTAGGCATCGCCTCGGGCCATTTAGTGAAATAATCCATTGCTACAATAATGTATCCATGCCCCCTGACTGAGTGAGGGTTAAATGTCATGAAGTCAATGCCTCATTTAGTGAATGGACCAACGGAAACTATAGGGTGAAGAGGAGCAGGGTGAGATCGGATCTTATTGTTGTAGGTTTGACAAGCATGGAATTTATGGATGACAGTAATGCAATCCTTAAACAACGAAGGCTAGAAATAACCAGCTCGTAAGATCTTTTGGGCAATGGCATACCCAAACATATGACCGCCACATGCTCCAGAGTGATAGTAATTCAAAGCTTTATCGGCTTCATCATAGGTGAGACATTGTCAAAATATGGAATCAATACCACGACGATAAAGGGTAACACCAAGGATGATGTATTGATGGGCTTCATACCGTATACAATGACGATCTATACTAGAAAGATCAGGCTGAAAAGTTTGGGTCTGGAGATAGATGATAATATCTTTGTACCATACGTCATCAGAACTGATCAGAAAGAGGAATTCATCAAGTAAGGAATCCTCTGCCACAGTTTTTGTCTCAATAGAGGGAAGGTCACATATCAATTCGACAAAAACCAAAGACTTTGTTGACTTAGAACGTTCAAACTCCAAGTCAAACTCCTAGAGAATAACTAACCATTTGGAGTAATTGCCCCCCAACAATTGTCGAGTTAGGATATGTTTCATGGGGTTGCAAGGAAATGACTATGGTTTTGCGTAATAAGATGTAGTGACAAAAACGTTGAACAGCTGCCAAGGCCAGTTTCTCCGCATGTAAATATTTGGTTTCGGTGGTCGTGAGACTCCGACTCAAATATTATATAACATGTTCATCGTATGAATCATCCTATTGGACTAAAACCATAGCAATGGTAGAGTCCAAAGCAGCTAAGTATGAGAAATAATCTCGGCTATAGTCATGTGGAAACAGTAGTGGTGTATGGGTTAAGGTGAGTTTCAAAGATTCAAAGGCTTTGTTAGCAATATCTTCCAATACAAAATCGTAACCTTTCTTGAGAAGCCAAGTAAATCCTTTCGTTAATTCAGTGTAATTGGGAATGAATCGACGTAAAAAGTTTGCCTTCCCTTGCAAACTTTGGAGATGGCGTAGTGTGGAAGGAGGAGGTAGATTAAGAATAGCCTCACCCTTCAAGGGGTCTACCCAAATCCCATGTATAGACATGATAAAACCAAAAAGTTGACTGGATTCAACACAAAAAACACATTTGTGTGGATTCAAACGTATGCGATAATAACGACAACATAGGAAAATGGCACGTAAATGTGTCAGGTGATCTTAACGACGCATAGAATGTGTCGGTAGATCGTCTAGATAGGGTTGTACAATGTGCTTAATGTCATGAAAAGCATAAGACATAGTGTGTTGAAAAGTTGCCCCAACATTTTTTAGACCAAAAAGTAGTTTCTAGTAGGCAAAGGTTCCCCAAGGACAAATAAAAGTAGTCTTGTGTTGATCCGCAAGTAAAATATTGATTTGATTATAGCCAAAGAAACTGTCCATTAAGGATAAGATTCCACTCTCGGCACAGCCGTCAACAATCTGGTCAACGAAAGGGGTTGGATAATTGTCTTTGGGACAAGCTTTATTTATATCCCTATAATCTACATAAACACGAATCGTTCCTTGTTTCTTGTTTACCGTAACTAGATTGGATACCCAATCGGTCAAAACCACAGGATACACAAAGCCAGCTTTAAGAAGTTTCTCAACTTCAAGCTTGATCGCAGTAGCCTTACGTGGATGTACTGGGAAAAGTCTCTGTCGAACGAATTTAGCGTCTGGATAGTCTTAATATCATGCACAACAATATCATCATCAATACCAAGCATCTCTTCATAACTCCAGGCAAAAATGTCACATAATTCTTGAAAAAGGGATTTATAAGTGTGGAACTCATCGGTAGAACATGAGGCATCGATATGAATATTTTCCATGACTCTGAGTTTAATAGATATGTCAAGAGGAATGGTCAATGAAATTTTACTCAAGTTCCCTTCATACAAAACATCGTGTGTTGACTCAGGAACAGAAGAAATAACAACAACGGTAGATGGAGTTGAAATCCGTTGGTAGCTCTCTATGGTATCACATTCTAGGAAGAGAAGAGAGTGATGATGCCCATCGTCCCATGGAGTATCTTCCATAGACATGACCGATATGATCATTTCATCAGTAGGAAAGATCACGTGAAACGGATCAGGAGATGTATCACATAGAGAAGGAGGAGAGGGAGTTGTCGATTGAATAGCTTGATAAGTTGATTCTATTGGACTTAAAGGGATTCGTTCATCGTAATGAAGACAGTCACCAGAGCTAGGTACTATCCATGGGTCATAAGGCTCAAGGGTTTCACAAATAGAGGTTGATATCATGTTAATCGAAGTGACAAAAGGAGGAGGAATATTGGGTGGTGGAATAGGAAATGTACCCATCAAGGTTGAATCTTTTAAAAGACCCATGCTGGCATTCTCATAACCGGGAGGCGTTTTCGAGATAAAAGGTACGTTGCTAGTATGTGAATCAAAATTAAAGAAGGCCAGTTGGTCGACAGTGACGACCTTTCCTTGGTGCGGGAAGCGTAACACATGGAAAAGGGTAAACACAACTGCGCGCATGGAATCAATGCATCTACGACCAAGTAGAAGGTTATAATCAAGAGGTGCATCAAAGACCTCAACCTCGACATTGACCGCCTTACCTTATAACATAATAGACAATGAAGGAAGAACACCGTAAGGCTTGAAACCTGTACCATTGAAGGCCTTAAGAGTATTGTGCTACTCAGTAAGGGTAGGAGAGCCAATAGCTTTCCAACAAGTAACAGACATAACGCAAGTCGAGGCTCCTTCATCAATAACGGTCCGACAGATATTCTTATTTTCCACAACAACTTGGATCTGAAATGATAATTGAGGAGGAAGCCTTGGAATACAATCTTCCAAGTCAAAGATTATCAAATTGGTATCGGTAGGATCAATTCCACCAATAACCTTTAACAACGCCTTCTGTTGAGTAGGACAACTTCGAAGGACTTCGAGAGCCAACATCGCAGAGGGTGCTTGTGCAAGGTCTTCTAAAATACTGTAGTTTTAGGCAACACGTGCGTGAGGATTAAATGAAGACTTTCGAACAACACCCTTTGGAGGAGGATGAAGAACTGTATCAAGACCCGATCATTCAATATGAAGAGGACCGTTTGGAGGTGAAGTTGGGGGAGGAGGTTGAACCAACGAAGGTGGTAAATAATCAACTTTCTCTTTCGATGGAAGATAATCTTTGGCTCGAGTTGCGACTGCAACTTCGTTCTTCTTGGAGTCACCAGTACACATAAGGACATAAGACATGGTAGAAGGAGAAGGTTGGTCATGAATGACCAATTGGGCCTGATGCTGAGAAGGAAAAAGTGGTGACAAAACGACAGGCGTAGGAAGCTTCCCGGTCCCTTGCAGGAACTTAGTAACCTCAACACGTCATGGACAATATTTTGTGTAATGATCATCACCACAGATAAGGAAAGGATAACGAGGTTTACGCTTATCTTTGTCATCAACAGGTTGTGTTTTGGGTTTCTCAGATTGTTGATTATTATTTTTGTCCTCCTTATTCTTACCCTTCCCTTTCTTTTTATTTTGATTTTTACCGATAGGCATAGATTGAACCAAATTAACTTCAGAAGTTTTACCAGAGGAAGGAGTAGGAGTAGGAGTATTCTGTACATTAGAAGTAGTAGACTTAGGATTGGTATGACTGGCTTTTGTATACTAAGTCTCAGCATGAAAGGTGCCAATCACACCATCAACAGCATGAGAAGCTACTGGAGGTGTTGGGATAGGATTCGCAGAAGGACGAGGAGCATCAGGGATCAAGTCGTAAAGTTTGCTTGTTTGTGAATAAACGAGATCTAGATATTGATCACAAATAATCGCCTGCTCTTCAGTGACGACACCACCCATGGCAACATCATGAGCTATAGGACCAATGAGTGATTTGGTAAACCACTCATCCAATAGTTGATCAGGAAGGGGAACCTTGATTAAGCATCTTCTCCTCCTCCACTCATGGATATGATTAAAAATATGAGTGGAAGAGGATTGTTTAAAAGAACTCAAAATTTCGGTTCCTGTCTCATAACGAATAGGCAATTGGTAATGCATTAAGAAAGCCATGGCTAGAGTATTAAAGTCATTAAAGAATCCTTGTGGCAACTCAATATACCATTTGGTTGTCGAACCCGTAAGAGTTCGTTGGAAAAGTCGTAATCTAATAGAGTCATCCATCAATGAGTTGGACGAACACCAAAGATGGAAAGTCATGATGTGATTATTCAGGTCTTCTCCCGATCAACCGTCAAACTTAGGAATGTCAGACGGTAATTTGGTTGGTATGACAGGCCATTAAGGAGAATGTAAAATAGGATCATTCAAAATCCTAGAAAAATACGGTAAATCCAAATTAGCGAGAAAATGAAACTGTTTGTTCACTTGAGGAAACTAGTAGTTTTGGGGAGGTAGTCCCGTAGGTATACCAGTAGGACCATAAGCAGTCTGTAGATAGTTAGACAGTCCTAATAGATTCGGTTGTGGAGGATTTTGAGTCAAATAGTCAATAGGGTTTAATTGATTAGGTATGTTCCCTTGGAAAGGAACATTAGACTGAAGATTTTGACCCCAAGTAGGATTCATAGAACCTGGATACGGTTGTCCGAAATTAGGAGGTACAAAAGAATTAACTTGAGGTTCCCCCCAGGCAGTTGTTGATTCCCTTGGAAAGGAAACTTCCAAGGTTGATATTGTAATGCAGGTATACTTTGTCCATAAATTGGGTTATGGCCTCCAACTTGAGGTGGCCCCCCAACTTGAGGTTGTCCCCCAATTTGAGGCTTCCCCCCAAATTGAGGTTGCCCCCCAACTTGAGGTTGTCCTTCAATAGGAATCTAAAAACCAGAACCGACAGAATGACTGGTGCCTCCAACTGGATTGGAGCCACTAGGGCTAGGATGATTAGATCCTCCAAACAAAGGTAGAGGAGGAACATAAGGCCCCCGGGAGAGAACCTGGGTAGGTGTAGGAACAAAATGACTAGCAACATTATACCCAGGAGGAACAAAAAGTCTCGACCGTCCAGATGGATTCTGGGTAGGAATAGCAATGGAAGTATTCAAAGCGTTATACCCAGGGGGAAGTGATGGATTTGGTCCAAGTGGAAGTGGTGTTCCAACAGAAGCTTGAGTGATAACCACATTTCCAATAGACACAGTTGTAGCTTGTGGGACAATGGTAGAGTGGGCAATCTGGAGAGGAAGAATTGAGTGAGAATCAACCAACAATTGGTATGAAAATGTGATGACATTACTGGTTGTGCCAGTAAAATGATCTAAAGGTATCGTATAGGTAACAGACGTCTCAGGCATTTGTGATGCCATAGGTTGATTAGGACTTCTAAATGACTCACTCTGAAACGTTGGATCGTCCATACCAGACTCTATGTGAGGTCCAGTAGGTATTCGAGTATGATATTCAATAACAATTTCTCCCGATGAATTTAGCTAGAGCAGAAGTGGATCTTCTCTAAGATTCAATAACAGGTTTATGGGAAGTCTGAATGCCTCCAAAGAATCCAAAACAATTATGAATCCCTCTAAATAATTTGAACTTCCAACCTCAGAGGTTACCTCGTTCTTGACTACTCCCTCAGAAGAGCCCTCTGGTGAGTTAGGAAGCAAAGGGAGGTAACCTTCCAGATATTCCGAAGCTAGTCCTTGCATCCTATGTGAACAACGAGGGTCGATGTTGGCCGCACCAAATAAAGAACGGAACAAATCTATGGCCAATTAGAGAAACAAACAACACTCACTAATAAAATATAGAAATCAAACCAAGCAAACAAACCTTCTTATTTCAAAGTCACTAGTTGGTGATGAAATCCAACGTCGCGAAATCAAGACAAGAAGGGGCTAGGATAAAGCGGGTGGAAAAGTTACGTTGACGACCTGCTTAATGCACTTACACCCTGGTGTAATCTCCCACACATAATCGTGGGTATACCCTCCAAGGAGCCCGACTGAGTTTGGCCAACATCGATTCCAGGTACCCTGAAGACTTTCCCCTCCACAATGACCTCGTGTAAAGACCCTAAAGAGATAGGCTACTAAGGTTACCAATTATGACAATGATGCCTGGGGAAACAGTCGACAATTTGATCCATGCGCAAAGGCAAGGTATCTAGCCCAAAATCAACTCGAGAAACTCCCACACATAATCGTGGGTATACCCTCAAGTGACCCCTAATAATATGCGCAATCTCTAGACCAAGACCGACAAAGAAGGGTGAGTAACTATGTCGGTCCTAATGCGGCCTCATGATTGACCCTTGTGTTAGAAGGGCTTCCCAGGACAAAATGTAGCAAGTGGATTTGAACTCTCCCTATCAGAAGATACTATTGTGTGTTTTGATGCTTTGGAGAGTGTGCCTTACAACCTATTCCAAAGTATTATCCTAGCTAATGTTGGTGAAGAGAATTTTCTAGAAAATAAAAGTTGCTAATAAATTTTTAAAATTACGTTGTATTTTAAAGGTTTTTGTTTACTCAAAAGGGAAATGTAAATGAAACTGATGACGTATGTGACCTTGACCCAATAAAATGCAAGAGGAGATGTTTATGCAATATTTCAATTCGATGAACTCTAATTATAGTAGGGAGAAGGTATCTCTTTTTGGAAAACAAAAGCTAGGAAACTCAATTTCTCACTTTTTGAATGAACACAATTCCAAATAATCAAAGACTACAAAATTTTCCAATTTTCTGTTTTAACAAAATATTTCGAATGCAAGATTTTTCTTGTGAATAATTACTAAAAAGAAGAAATGACTTCAGTTCTTTCGTTCTCAAATCAAATCAAAGATGTAATGAATAAAAGAAAGCGTAATCCAAGAAAATTAACACATTCTCAACACAATTCCCAAATCAAACTTATAATGTAGACAAAAATGAAAATGATAGGAAAGCCTTTTGGAAAACGTAAACAAAAATGTCTCACAATCAATAAACAATCTGGAAAGTGAAAACAATCCAAAATTTCAATCAAACCAAAAACCCTTTGTCAAACTAGCACTCAGGACCAAGATCCGGAGATTATACCCTTGTGACAAAAAATAAAAATAAAAACTTGCAAAATTACAAAGAAAAACTTTCAATTTCTGAAAACCAATCAAATGAAAGCTTTCAACTCATAAATCAATCAAACACTGGCATCAGAAGTTCATCCCAAGCAATTGAGGCACAACTGGGTGGAAAAAAGAAAAATTGACTATCTCCCACAATTCCTACAGGAATCGTCGCGGGTTGCAGTGGAGCACATTGCGACGATCTAGGGTCGTCCCAGGCTGTCAATAGGGTGCAATGCAACATCATCGCACTGGTTTGCACCTGTAGGGTGAGACGTCAGAGGATCGTCGCGGTCTGTCTATATAGCACAATCCGACGATCTCTAAAACTAAGGAAAAAATGAGAGAAAGACAAAAAATCTAACTAAACCTTCAAACCCAGGGAGTCCAGAAGGATCATCCATAGACTCAGAGAATGAATTTAATCAAAAGAAGGCAGGCTAAAAGAAAATAAGAGGCAAAAAACCAAAAGAAATTCATCTCCCTAGTATATGGTCGCCAATTTTGTTATCGGATTAATCGGTAAGTGCAGACACAAACAGATCTCCCTAGATCCCACTAGAAACTAGAAGAAAACAGAATAGAATGCACACTTCGCCTTAAACTTCATTATTGTATGAACTAGTTTAATGAGGCACGAGTGACATACCTTTTAAACGACGCTTATCCTCGCTAGTGTCGTCCTTGTAGCTCCTTCCTTGAGTTTGCAGAATGGTAAGCCTATCTAAGAATCACAAACCAACAAAGAAGGAAAATAAAGATACATGTATTCTAACGAAGTCTATGTATATGATCAAGGAATTATACAATAGAAGACAAGATGCTTATATAGGGAAGAAATGCATTACTGTATTAAGTGAATAGAAATTGGAGAATACAACCCATGCCTTGATGTTGCAAGTTCCCCTTTCGATGGCTCTTTGCTTCAACACACACACCTTTGCTCCAAATGCCTTGAATGAAGAAGATCCACAATCTGACTTGAAGAACTAAAGCAAAGCTCTCAAACATAATCTGAAGTAGAACTCTCCATACAATTCTTATCCTATTCAACCTTAGCCTTTTCCATGAGAGATCCCTCTTTATATAGTGTGAAAGAGAGATGGATGAGGAGATTAAGATGATCCCACCAAATCAGATAAGTGAGTAAGATCCAAACCGATCGGAGGCCACCTCATCTTCTAGAAGATTCCCTTCTAGAACATTCGTGAAATTTGATTTTTCCAAGGCTTTAAGCATCGTCACACCCTATGCACAAGCAACATGTGACGATGTTGCAGCCCAGGTATAGTGCAAAGTGCAACGATCAGGCATCGCCGCACCTCATGCATATAGCAGGGTGCGACGACCTTCCTTCATATGGTTTTTGGCAGAGGAAATCAAATCACTTTTCTCATGGAGAAAGTCTCTTTTAATATTTTTAGGGAACATGAACACATCTTGTCAGGTGATC
>ML777538.1:1970837-1985454 GCA_009831015.1 Picea engelmannii | reverse complement strand
CTGCAATAGAAGAACTAAGTGATCTTAAAACTCTGTCCATTGATCAACTCCTAGGAACTCTAACTACATATGAAATGAGAATTAACAAAGATAAATCCAGTACTAGAGAAGCATCTTTTAAAGAAGACAAGAATACTGATTCAGAATTAGATGATATTGAGGCAAACTTTGTGAGAAGGTTAAAGAAAGGATCAGGAAAATATCAAGGGAAGTTTCCCTTCAAATGCTTTAACTGTGGTAAGATAGATCATTTTGCATCTAAGTGTCCCCATCAGAAAAAGGACCAGAACTCTAATGATGAAAAGAAGTACAAATACAAGAAATATAATAAGAAGAAAAGTTTGGTTGCAAGTAATGAAAATTCCTCAGAAGACACCGATAGTGACTGTTCCTGTGAAGATAAGGAAAATGACTTCATGCTTATGGCCAAAGAGGATTATGATAATAAAATCATAGGAAGTGATGATAATGATGAACAAGTTGTGGTTGATATGGAAGGAGAACTGATCAGTGCGCTGCAAGAAATTGACAGACTCAGAATTAAGAACAGAAAGCAAAAACAATTGCTGATACAGTCTAAGAAAGACAATAAACAACCTGATGAAGACTTTGCCCTGCTGAAAGTGAAATTAGAAAAGGCAAAGAAAATAGAAGACATACTAAAACAATAGTTGTCAGAGAAGAAAGCCATTTGTGAAGCCTTAGAAGAAGACATAGTAAAAACAAGAAACAAAATGGAGAAGTTTAAGGGATTGTATCATCAAAATCTGCCAAGTATTAAAGCCTCAGAAGGATTAACCTCCATTCTAAATCAGCAAAGAAATTCAAGATTGAAAGATGGATTGGGATATGAAGAAGGATCAAGTAGTGATCATCCAAGTAATACAAAATCTATCATGTTTTTCAAATCCTCAAGCATTGACAACAGTCACTCTGTAGAAACAAAGACGGAAAATCAACCACCAAGAAGAAATGAAAGAAAAAGCACCACAACCAAATTTGTAGATCAGAAATATTATCGGCATGAAAGAAATTGACCTCCTCAAAGAAGACAGATTTTTTCAAGGTACAAAGATTTTTTCTATGGTTATTGTTTTTTCTGCTCTAATTTTGGTCACAAAGCTCTAAACTGCTCTTTAATATTTAGATACGAACAATCAAGATATTCAATGAATAACTATCTTCCACAACAAAGATTGAGACAACCAAGCAACAAACAATCACAGACTATAAATCATGTGATGACTGGGAGAAGGACATAGGTGAAACGCAACAACAATTCTAACCATAACAATCATTATGATCTATTATTCAGTGAACCAGAATGTTACAACTGCCATAATTATGGACATAAAGTTGCAGACTGCCACTTAAAGAATTACAAGTCAGATTTGATCCCCACTGCTGAAAATGTCAAAGTTTGGAAGAAGAAAGTAGATGACAAGTGTGGAATAGTGCTATTAGCCCAAAGGAAAAAGAATCTCTGGTATATTGACAGTGGATTCTCCAAACACGTGACTTGAGACAAAAGTAATTTTCTAACTCTAAGTGATAGCAAATTAGGGAATGTAACTTTTGGAAATGATGCACCAGGAAAGATAAAAGGTAAAAGAATTGTAAGTTTGAGTAATGGCAAAAGGAAAGCTCAAGATGTGCTATTTATAGAAGGTTTGAAACATAATCTGCTTAGTGTCAGTCAATTCTATGACCGAGGGTGTGAAGTTGTTTTTACCTCTAAATACTGTAGAATAAAATCTTTGGATTCAAGACAGCTAGTTGCAAAAGGTATAAGAACAGAAAACAATGTCTATGTATTAAAAGAAGAAAAAGAAGAATGTCACTTAAGCGAATATGATGAAAGTTGGCTATGCCATAGGAGACTTGGTCACCTAAATTTTGATCACATAATCAAACTCAGAAACAATGGGGCAATAAAAGATCTTCCGAAGATATCAAAGCCATATGACTCTGTTTGTAAACCCTGTAAGATAGGAAAGCTTACTCGCATTCAGTTAAAATCTAAAAACTTTCCTTTAATGGAAAAACCTCTCCAGTTAGTACATATGGATCTATGTGGATCATCAAGGAAAGAAGGTATAGGAAAAGAAAAATACTTTATGTTAATTATTGATGACTATTCTAGACTAACTTGGGTTGCCTTTTTGAAAGATAAATCTGAAGCATTTGAAAAATTCAAAGTGTTTAAGGCTCTGACTGAGAATCAAACAGGAAAAAGATTATAGGCAGTAAGGTCTCATAGAGGAGGAGAGTTTAGTTCAAGGAATTTCAAAGAGTTCTGTGATAAACATAGGATCAAAAGAGAGTACACAATTCCAAGGACTCCATAGCAAAATGGAGTTGTTGAGAGGCAGAATAGGTCAGTACAGCAAATGGTAAGATCAATGATGAATGAAAGGAACATACCTCAGACATATTGGGTGGAAGCAATTCATACAGTTTTTCATATTCTTAACAAAGCTCATCTCAGGCCATACAATGAAAATATTCCTTATGAACTATGGTTTGGAAGACCTGCTTCAATCAAGCATTTTAAAGTCTTTAGGAGTAAATGCTATATCAAGAACAATGATGAAAATATTGGAAAATATGATGACCGGGCTGATGAAGGTATCTTTTTGGGTTATGCTACAAATAGTAAAGGGTACAAATGCTACAATAAGAGACTGCATAAACTAGTTGATTTTATAGATATAAAAGTTGATGAAGAAATCCCAGTCAGAAATGTAAGTAGTGCTGAACCAAGAACATAACATATAGTTGAAGATGAAGATGAATAGGTCCAAGGATAAGAAAAAGAAGAATCTGAATCAGATGAAGATATGAATACTCAGACTGACACAAATCAACAGAAAGAAGAAAAATCACCTCTCAGAATTATTGGAAAGAATCATCCTGAAAATCAGATAATTGGGGATATAAATAAAGGAGTTCAGACAAGAAGGGAATTGATTAAAGACTCAGAACAATCTCATGTTTCCTTTTTATCTATGACTGAACCTAAAATTTTTGAGGAAGCTAGCTAGGATGATGATTGGATTAGAGAAATGAATGAAGAGCTTGATCAAATTGAAAAGAACAATACTTGGGAGTTTGTCCCTAGACCTGGAGATAAGAATGTAATAGGTTCCAAATGGGTGTTCAAGAATAAAATGAATGAAAAATGGAAAGTTGTTAGAAATAAAGCTAGATTGGTCTGTAAAGGATATGCACAAGTTGAAGGTCAGGACTTTGATGAAACTTTTGCACCAGTGGCAAGACTGGAAGCCATCAAAATGTTTCTTTCTTATTCATGTCATAAAAAATTTAAAGTTTATCAGATGGATGTTAAGTCAACATTTCTTAATGGAGATCTAGAGGAAGAAGTATATATGGAGCAACCTGAAGGATTCTCATTGACAGATAATCCTAATTATGTTTGTAAGATGAAGAAGGCCTTATATAGACTAAAACAAGCACTAAGAGCTTGGTATTATAGACTAGACAATTTTTTACAAGAAAAAGGGTTCAAGAAAGGTACTGTTGATAGTAACCTTTACATTAAGTCTGAAGGTGATAATTTACTAGTTTTTTTGGTTTATGTAGATGATATTATTTTTGGCTATACTAATGAATCATCTGTCCAGTGGTTTGATAACTCTATGCAAATAGAATTTGAAATTTCCATGATAGGAGAATTGTCATATTTCCTGGCTTACAAGTAAAACAAAGTTCTGTAGGAATATTTATTTCTCAAGAAAAATATTTGAAAGAGATGTTGAAGAAATTTTAGATGGAAGATTCCTCTCCAGTTAGCACACCTATGGTGGTTGGTTGCAAGCTTAGTAAAAATTATGTTTCATCGGATGTTGATCAAAGGACATATCGCTCTATGATAGGCAGTCTTTTGTACATCACAACATCCCATCCTGATATAATGCAAGCTGTTGGAATGGTAGGTCGTTATCAGTCTACTCCTAAACAAAGTCATTTGGTAGTTGTAAAAAGGATATTCAAATACTTGAAGGGAACAATGACTTATGGTTTGTGGTATCCCAGAAATCAGAATTTTTAGTTAACTGCTTTTTCATATGCAAATTGGGAAAACTGTGTTGATGAGAGAAAAAGCACCAGTGGAGGAGCATTGTTTCTGGGTGACTCATTAGTTGCATGGCATAGTAAAAAGCAAGGATCCATTTCATTATCAACTATAGAGGTAGAATACATTGCTGCTGCTACTTGCTGCACACAAATTTTATGGATGATACAAACTCTTGCAGATTTGAAGGTAACTTACACTAATCCCATTCCAATTCACTGTGATAACACCAGTGCCATTAGTGTCTCCAAGAATCTTGTTCTTCACTCCAAGACTAAGCATATTCCAATAAAGTAGCATTTTCTCAGAGAACAAGTTACAAAGAGAATTGTTCAACTGAATTATATACCTTCGACAAAACATATTGCAGATATATTTACAAAACCATTAGCAACAACCCCTTTTGGATATCTTCGTCAAAAGTTGGGGGTTATAATTTCTTGTGTCTAATCTGTTCACCTGCTCAGGGGGAGTACTTATTGAATATCTGGTGTACTTCCAAGATGCTCATAGTTGACAGGGAGAGTATGTTTTTGCAACAGCTCAGGGGCAGCATGTTTCTTCTTTGACATTGATGTCAAAGAGGGAGAAAAGAGTCCAGGAGGATGCATGTGGATGCTTGTGTTGCCATCAATGCTAAAGGGGGAGATTGTTGGCAAATATTTAATAGACAACGAATGCTTTTCATTGATGGAAAGTACAACAATGAAGATGGTATGAGTACAAAAAGTATGTAATAGATGGGAATTATGAGAAGATGCTGCAGAGAAGATTCGAATAAGCTCACAAGAGATAGTGTAGAGGATTGTTGGAAAGAATAGCGATGGCAAAGATCAGCATGATCAGCAGCGTAGTGATAATGGGGGAGAAGCAGCAACAGTGATCGTTGGATCAACAATTCAAAATTCCTGATGAATGTCAGATCTCAATGTAGACAAGAAGAGCATGCAGATATGGAGGATAGATCTCAGGCATTAGATCCGAGCGCGAGGATCAACGATCGTAGGATCCAGGAGAATTTGCACGATCTTTACAAGTGCAAGGTGAAGCGAGTTCGTGAAATCTCGAAATCCTGATGCAGACACAATGAAGACTTGCGAAATCACGAAAAGATCTTGACCGTCAATACACCAAAAGATGTGGACCATTGATCTAAGTTCCATTTCGGAGTTTCTCCTATCGCGACTTGGAGTGACAAGAACCTCCATCGAAGGAATCGTGAGATGAAAATTCACGATAAGATCTGGACCGTAGATTCATCGAGATCGTGGACTGTTGATCTAAGCTCCATTTCGGAGTTTCGCCTATCGCGGCTTGGAGAAGCAAGAAACATAACCACCAAAATCGCGATATGCGAAATCGCGATTTAATCACAGCCATTAGATCAAGTTGTGATCTGGACCGTTGATCCGACTCCTTTTTGGAGTTTCGCGAATTGCGACTTGGAGAGGCAAGAAACGTAACCACAAGAATGTCGAAATCACGATATAATCTGAGCCATTGAATTAAGATTAGATATGGATTGTCAAATCATAGGACAAGTTGCTGACTTGGAGTCAATGGAGCATGGTGTGTAAACTCGCGAGATGCGAGATCGTGATAAGATCTAGATCGTTAGATCTATGGATATTTCAACCGTTGATCAGACTCAATGAAGTTTATAAACTTGCGAAATATGAAGCGCCTTTTGGCATAGCCTAGGGTCACCACTAGTGGTCAGGAGAAGGGAAGGAGTCAGTTCAGGTAAGCTCCATTTCGGTGTTTCAGGGATCACGACCTAGAGAGTTGAGATGCCTCATCTCCAGATTTACGAAATGCGAATTTGTGAAAAAAACTTTATGCATAAGCACTTGGTCATGGCCATGGTCATATAGAGGAAGGAGCTAGTGCATAAAAGCTCTATATCGGAGTTTCAGAGATCGCGACATGAAGTGTCAAGACACTTGGCCACAGGAATGTCGAAATGCCGAAACCCGATTTAAAGGCAAGATTAATAAAGTTCATCCAACGGTACAGATAAACTTGAATATGATCAGAGGGATATTGTTCTCTCTCACAGTTAATTCATCAGTTACGAATCCGTTAGCAAAACTGATTCATGATTCCTGATCGGTTGGTGTTTCAGTTGCTCAGACGATTTTTCTTTTGCCGAAGAAGATGCGAAGTGTAACCGCTGTGGGTGTGGTGCATAAAAGAAAAAGATATAGACTGTGCGTGGATGGTTGTTCTGGACGAAAAATGAATTAAACTATAAGAAAGGGAAAATCACAGGATGCGCAGTGTGAGACTGAAAATATGCACAGTGTGAGATAAAACTCAGAGAAGAGTAACAGATGAGGAAAAGACTTGAAGCATAGAAGAATGACAGAACAAGTTGAAGCAGAGAAGAATTGCAGAACAGTTAGAAGAAGACCAGATTTAGAGAACAAAGAAGAAGCAGTAAGAATCGATTTATCTATGTAGTTGGTTGTTTATTTATTCATTTATATTCCAGGGTGGTTGGGAGGTGCTAGGGAGGACTGTTGTCCTCAGAGGTTCAAGTGGGAGCTTGAACACAGGGAATTCTAGCTTCCATCTGGTTGCAGCCAGAGAAACCAGGGTGGCAGGGTTGTGCAAGGGAGAACAAGTGTTCTCTGTTATACAGGTTGGAGCCTGTGTAACGGGAAGTTGGTGCTTCCATCCAGTTGGTGTTGGAACATTAGGGGAGTTGGTGCTTCCTTCTAGTGGGTGCTAGAGAAACAAGAGAGTCGGTGCTCTCAAACAAGTTGCAGCCTGTAAAACAGATGTAGCAGCCTCACTTTGAGTTGGTGCTCAATTATAGATGATGTACAAAATTTAAAAGACTGCCTATCATTTCGAAGAAGAAGAGGTTTTCTCCCTTTATGGGTTTCCTCGTGAAAATCTGTCTCTGTGTATACATTATGTGTGACTGATGCTCATTACTTTTATTGTCCATATGCTGTATAATGTTGATGATCACTTGAAGAAAGATTAAGAATGTATTAATAGACTTAAAATTGTTTAAGCACAATAACAACTGATTCACCCCCCCTCTCAGTTGTCTTAGTAATTTCAACACATCCTGCTCATATTGTATACCCTGGATTTAGAGCTTCGGCTCTCTGTGTTTAATATAAAAAGGACTTCCGCAAGCGTCTATGAAATCTGAATGTTGTCTCCTATTGTGCATCTGTTAAATACTCTTGTTTCTATTTGCCTACTATTGCAATATGTGTGCCTTGAAAGATTATGGTAGCCGAGGTTCTCTCAAGTGAAAGATAAATCTCTGGAGGAAAGTTGTGCCGAGGTTCTCTTAGGTCCTGGAGCACTTGTGTAAGTCCCACTAGGCAGGTTCCCGCTAAGGTCAGTTTATGGTGTTGGGTTGTTTGAAGGTTCGCTAGGAGTTTTCTTTAGGAGCATATAAGGTTCAACTTGGGGTTCGCTAGGATAACTGGATTGGTACTGTAGAGAGTAGCAAGATGTAGAAGGTCAAGTAGCAGAAGAAAGACAGACGCACAAGACAGATTCATCTTCAAGCTTCATTCTCCGTCGGAGGAAGCCTCTGAGTTTGCAACAATTAATCATTAATATAATGCAACCCGCCACCAAAAAAAGCTTAAATTCAACCAAAAATATAATTAAATTCAACAATTAATCATTAATATTATAATTAAGGAACGGTTGCACGACTTTTGGTAACACAATATGCTAATATATAATTAAATTTAACAATTAATTATTAATTATTAATATAATAATTAAGGAACGGGTGCACGACTTTTGGTAACACTTTATACAATATATCAAATAATTTTAATATAACGCATAGATATCAAGTTTACACTTTAAGACATATGAGTTATTATGCATATGATTTTGTCATGGTTTTGGTTAAACGTTTTATTTTTGGTGTTTTTTTGGTCGGAATTAGGTGATGTAAATTTGGATAATTTTTTTTATTTTCTGTTGTTTAAATTGTATTTTTGAATGTATAAATGGATTCAGTTTGTTGAAAAACCCGTGAGGCACTCAAATTATACAAACTTAATCACTCAAATCTACAGATTCAACCATTCCTCATTAGATTTTGGCCAAACTGAAATGAAAAGGTAACAGAAAACAACCAAAAAATAAAACCTTTAGAATATTGCTTTTGACATTATCGCATACATATATAATGAGTTAATGAAACACAGTTTTATTATAGATGTATTTTTCAAGTTAAGGAAAGAGGTATTTATCTCGTTAAAGTAATTTTCGTTAAAGCAATTTTAATGTTAGGTATATTTCATTTAGTGATGTACAATTTGAAGGAAGGCCTATGAAAACGGTATTGTGTAGTAAAAGCCTAGTGTAACTAGTAAGATTTTATTTATTTTTATATTTTTTTTCACTTAGGAAAATATAAAAAATATTTCATTGGCATAAGGATATGTAGATTTTATTTTATTTTTTTAATTTTTATATTTTTTTCACTTAGGGAAACACAAAAAACTATTTCATTGGTATTGGTATAAGGATATATATGTTTTTGTGACCACTTCTCTTAATCAATGGATAGATCTATCATTATTTATTATTATGATAGTAGAAGATATCATTTTTTTTGTGGATATCTCCTAAAAAAAAATAATATTTAAGTTTATATGTTGTTATGGATCACTTCTCTCAAATAATATGAGATATGATTTTTTTTATTTTTTTAATGGAAACATATTTACGACATAAAAACAATTCCAAAAAAAATAGAAATCTTAGTTATATCAAACTTAATAAAGAGCATTTTAAAAAATGCATGTGGTAAGGGTATTGTGGATCACTCATTAGATATTCTTTCATTTTTTGGATAAAAGGAAGGGGAATAATATGTAATAACCATATGAACATTAAACATGTATTATTTTGTTAATTTCTCACTAATGTGTATATTTAATTTCATTTGTTAATTTCTCATTAATATGTAGATTTCATTTTAGTTTTTTTTAGATTTAATCATTATTTTTTAAAGCATATTATATAATTTAATATGTATTTTTTTTATAATTAACTATTTATAATATTTTTTACAATGTATTATCTTTAAAATTTATTAATTAAATACATTTATAAAGCTTAAATTTGATTTTGAAGGTTCCAAAACGCACGCATATAATGCCGAGATTTAAAAGGAGATTTTAACAAATAATGTAATCTAAACATTTGCCAAGCATATATTAATAGAATTAATTTAACTTTTAATACAATGTAATATAATAGAATCACTTTAACATGTATACACTGTAATATAATATAATCACGTTAACATTTATACAATTCCATTTTGAACATGGATGAAAGGTTTTATTTAAAATTTTTCATTAAAAATAATAAAAATTATATGATTGAATTTTTGAAAAGAAAGATAATAATTTTTTTAAAGTATAATTTTTTAAAATTAATATATTAAAATTTACATAATAAAAAATAAAATATATTAATTATCGTTTTCACAATTTTGTCAAAATAAAAACACTAAAAACATATTTTAAACAAAAGGGAATTTAATTAGAACACTAAAACATATTTTAAACAAAATAGAATTGGATTATATTTGAAAATGGTTAACATTATTGAATATGCATGTTCTACAAAATATTTCATTAATATTAAAAAAGTAACCAAGTTGGTCTTATAACACATATTTCCTGAAACTAGACACAATGTAATAACTTATAATCATGTAAAATTAGTAACATTGTAATATATGACCAGTAACGAAGTTTGTCATATAACACATATTTCGTGAAACTAGACACAATGTAATACTTTATAATAATGTAAAATTTGTAACTAACTTGTGGTATATATGTGAAGGAATTTGTTTTTAATAATGATTAATATTAAGTTACATATAAATCACATTTGAATTATAATAAAAAGATATAAGTAAATTTTCATTTTATTAATAATTTTTTTACAATTTTAAAAAATTAGATAAATCGTTATGAAATTTGAATGTTTTTATATTATACTTTTGTGATAAATAATTTCTTTACTTGTCAATATATATAGATAAAAAATATTTAATAGACATCTTATTTAAAGAATATAATATAAAAATAATTAATTTTGGTAGTATATATAGTAACACATAAAATTGAATGAGATGTTGGATATGTGTTTTATTATTTTTTTGGTAACTTTAGTGACATGAGGGTTTAAGGGTAGACTTTTTTGGGGACAATTTTTTTAGTTTATTATGTATGATTTTGGACAATGGTTTTAGTCGAGTGTAAATTTATTCTCTGGGAATTAGGGTTGTAATTTAATAAGAGTTAATAGATTATGGATTTTGATGTTGTAGAGTACCTAAATATTGTATTATAAATGGTTTTCCTATTTAAGGTTGTATACTTTTGTTGCGAGTGGGTGTCGTTGTTAATATGGTTTAACTCATTCTATGGAAAGCAAGGGTATCTTGGGTTTGCGCTAAACCTATTCTTTAGAATTGCAGAGAGAGTCATGTGTAAATAAAATGTAGATAAATCACTAAACCTATTGGTGAGCATTGCACTAAGAATTTTGTGTAAATAAAATGGAGAGAAATTTAAGAATATAAATATAGAATTTTAATTGAGAGAGCTTAGAGTTATTGAAGCTAAAGATGGAAGATATTCTTGTAGATAGAGAATAGTGGGATGTTGTGGATCTAGGTATGGTTTGACTCTGTGTCTCACATTTGTTTTTTTTTAATATATCCATGTAGAAGATAGTGAAAATAATATGTGATCTAAGTTAAGGGTTTTTTATCAATTAAACTTCCTGGTAAACAAGTTCTCTCTTTGAAAGAAGTTGTAACATGTTAGGATGAATGATATTATCTCCATGTCAAAGAAACTAAACTCATTTAATAGTCCAGTAAGTCAATTTCTCTCCATTGACATTGAGATTGAGGAAGAAACTACTTGTGTATTAACTTTTTATGTTATTTTCCAGACTCTTGAGATAATTTGGTTGTATCATTTTTTTGTATTGCACAATCCACATTAAATTTTTAGGATGTAGTTCCATCCTTTTTATCAAAGGAAAGGAGGAGAAAATATATGGAGTGTGTGTACAAGGATGTTTTATTTGTAAGAGGTCATCCCCAAGAGAGGAAAAATAAGTCTTCATGGGATAGATCTAAATCTAGAGATAGATATAATTTTCGAAGAAAATATGTAAGGTCTGTTCATATAGAGCCTTACCAAACAAAAATCTAGATATAGAAATGCTATCATAATTTCTTTTCAGTTCACTAATCAACATAATAACAATTCATTGTTCAACATAATTTAAAAATGAGCAGCATTATCATGAATAACATGTTCAACATAATAAAAATGAACAATATAACAATAATGAACACAGCATAATAATGATAATAAATACCTCAAACTGATGTTGTTCTAAAGCTCTGCCCAAGTTGAAGCTCTACCCAAAACTGATTAACCTCCCGACCAGCTAGGAACAGCCTATCCGGCTCCCTAGCCCTAGGATTCCTTACGGTTTCCTGGCCCTCGAGCCCAAAATTCCCAGCAACACCAGTGCCTTGTGAGAGTTACCCAAAAAAAATTCTTCCAATTTCCTCCTCCTCCTCCTCCAAAAATTCGCAAACCAAAATAAAAAATGAGATCTTCTTCCAAGTGTTTCCCTCCTCTCTTATCATATTCTCTCAAGTCCCCCTCATTAATCCCCCAACAACCTTATCCTCCCATTATTTCCCCAACAACCCTATCCTCCCATTAATTCCCAAATTGTTAAGAACCAAATATCAATATAGCATAGAAAAACCTCAGAATAAGTACTCAACGCCTTGAAAAAGAGATAAATTTAGATAATAAGCCTCTTCGAGGGGGAACCTCCTTATTCCCACATAAATGTAAAATTACAAGATTATTCAAAATGAAAATGTCTCGTTGGTATATATAGGAGACTAGGAGGTATAATTACAACTAATGGCCTAAAGCCGATATAAATAAAATAACATTACTAATATAATATGCCACAATTAAGGTGTAATGAGCCACTATTTAGGGATTAACATGCCCCTCCCCTTGAGACAAGTTTTGTCTGCAACGCTTGAGTAACTCTGGATGATTCTGTATAAAAGACTCATCTTCCCATGTGGAATCTTCAGCCGGTAGTTTCCTCCATTTAATGAGATACTCTGAAATGGATCTATTCCTCACCTGGCGAATTCTTGTGTCAGTGATGGCTTTAGGCTCTAATATGATTTTTTGTTCCTTGTCAAGTTCTCGCAATATAGTTTGAATGGGGATCTTGTTACCTATAACCTTCTTTAAGCATGAAACATGGAAAACTGGGTGTACTCGTGAAGATGCAGGCAACTCTAATTTGTATGCCATAGTACCAATCTTTTACAACACCTTATAAGGGCCATAGTACTTTGGTGACAATTTATTATCCTTCTTGGCTTGCTTGAGGGACATCTGTTTGTATGGTTGTAGTCTTAAATACACCCAATCCCCTACTTCAAAACTCATTTCACTACGATGTTGATCTTCTTGTTGTTTCATACGATTTTGTGCCATGGTCAGGTTGTCCTTTAATATTTGGAGAACTTGTTCTTGATGCTCGATGTGATCTTGCACTTCTTGAAACTTAGATTTTTATTTTAGAGAAGAAGTGACGAAAGGAGGGTGGTATCCATAGAGTTCCATAAATGGTGTCATTTTTGTTACAGTATGAAAGGAAGTGTTATACCACCATTCTGCTAAGGGTAACGATTTGAACCATTGTGTTTGTTTATCAGAGACAAAGCAATGAAGATAGCCTTCCATACATTTGTTCACTATCTCGGTTTGTCCATCAGATTGAGGATGATAGGATGAGCTATGAGCCAATTGAGTACCCAAACAAGAAAATAATTATGTCCACAAATGTCCATTGAAGATGGGATCTCAGTCACTTACAATAATCTTTAGGCTTCCATGTATCTATTGAACTGTCTCCGTGAATGTGGTGGAAACTGTACTTGCTTTGATGGGATGCAAGAGTGCACAAAAATGTGCATACCTGGTCAGTCTATCATCAATCATCATGATGCCACTCTTTCCTTCAAACTTCAGTAATGTTGTGATGAAATGCATGGAAACCTCCTCCCAGTGTGGACTTGGGATGACTAATGGTTGTAAAAGACCTGGGGTCTTAATTATTTCCACCTTATTTTTTGGGCAAACCAAACATTCTACCACAAACCTTTGAACATCATTTTTAAGGCCATCCCCAAAAAATTCCTTCTTGACCCTATGGTAGGTTTTTAAAAATCCGGAGTGCCCTCCTACTGGAGAGGTGTGCAATTCCAATAGTACCTTTTGTTTGAGTTGGGATTTCTTACATAAATATAAGCGATCTTTGTACCATAGTGAATCATTTTTCCATGTAAATGTATTTGATGTACTGGAATCCCGCTGTAGCCTTTGAATGAGAGTCCACACTTTTTTGTCATTCTTCCATTCATCCCTTGCTTCTATTATCCAATCGGTATGGATGATCGAGATAACACAGAGAAAGGCCTCAACATATTCATCCTTCCTTGAGAGTGCATCTGCCACAACATGTTGCTTCCCTTTTTTATAGACGATTTCAAAATCATAACACAATATCTTGGTTACCCATTTTTGTTTTTCTTATGAAGATAGTCTTTGTTCCAAGAAGTATTTAAGACCATCATGATCTATTTTGACCTTGAAGTGCCTACCTATTAGGTAAGGACGCCATTTCTTCAATGCATGTAGTATTGCCATCATTTCCTTCTCATAAATGGGTTTGTGTAAGTCCTTTACCTTGAGTGGTTGACTTTCAAAAGTGAGGGGCCTTCCTTCTTGCATTAGGACAACACCAATTCCATTTCCTGAGGCATCACATTCCATAATAAAGGTTTTTGTGAAGTCTGGAGTGGTCAAGACAAGAGATTTGCACATCACCTCTTTAAGTTGTTCAAAAGATTTAGTTGCCTATGGAGTCCATGAAAATGAATCCTTCTTAGTTAGTGTCATTAAAGGTGTTTCTATTCTTCCATAGTGTCACACAAACTTGCGGTAGTAACCTGTCAAACCCAAAAATCCTCTAAGATTCTTTAATGTTTTGGGAATTGGCCAATCCATCATGGCCTTAATCTTGTTAGGGTCTACCTTGACACCTTCATGAGATATAATATGACCCAAATACTCTACCTCCTTCACTCCAAAGAAACATTTGGATGGTTAGGCATATAGTTGTTTCTCCTTTAGTAGTTGTAGCACCTTGTCAACATGTTGCACATGATCCTCCCAAGACTTGCTATAGATTAGTATATCATCAAAAAATACTACACAAATTTTTGAATAAAGGGATCGAAAATGGAATTCATCAACCCTTGGAATGTGGAAGGTGCATTTGTAAGGCCAAAAGGCATGACCAAAAATTCATAATGGCCTTCATGAGTTCAGAATGTTGTTTTTGAGATATCTTCTTCCTTCATTCTAATCTGATGATACC
>ML777538.1:1905682-1956931 GCA_009831015.1 Picea engelmannii | reverse complement strand
AAGTCGGGGAATCGCGACTCGCGATTTCAACGGGCAAGTGATTCTCGCACTCACCAACCCCGATTTGCCGAAACACTATGGCCACCTTCCTCCTGTGCAACTGAACCAAAGACGTTATCCCTCCAGAGCTTTCTTCAACTCGATCTCTTTCAAGGGGTTCTTCGAACACGCTCCTTGTGCTCGGTCTTCAATCCTTCTGAAAGTGTTGAAGTCTTCTGAGTCCCGTGCGCCCACGCTCGCAATAGGTTCAACTCTCTCTCTCTCAGACTTGCTACTGAGACTCGAATTCAACCTGCACTCACCTGCACGGCTCGAATACCTCAAACCCACTCTGGACAATGGAGAACAAAAGTTCAACGGCTTGGCCTCCTCGACGCACTCTATGCGGAGGAATTCCACTGCACTCGATGCAGGAATCTCCTGGCCTAAGCAGAGAAACGATTGAAACTCATTCTCTCATGTTTCTAACCTGATACGCAATCACATAAGCAGCACATAACAAATAAGCATAAAATGAAGAAAACATACACAAGCACAATATCAACAACACACAGAGCTCAAACGCATCCATGGAATTGAATCAGGGCTCTTCCTATTAATTCAATAACTGTACATGGAGGTTTCTTCACAAGCTCTCTGCTCTGCTCTCTCCTTCTCTTTGTATGAATGAATCAGAGTAATACAATGATACACGGGAGGGTGTCTATACTCCGTTTTCCCTCTCAAACGGTGACTGTCTAATCTACAGTTATTTATCCTATCTACCTGCATTAAGTCTAAGTAAATGCCTCAACTACCTAAGGACGAGAGCTTATCCGCTCAAGGTCTGTTACAATCTATAAGTGCACTTCATCACATCAAAACATTTAATGCTTGGCGCAGCCACATTTTACAATGGTTCAAAAATTTAAATGCTGGCGCTCTCCAGCTGTTCCCTTTCCTCCTCGCGCTGGCTCGCTTGATCGAGTGAGCGATGCTCCTGCATCAGTTTTAGAAGTTGTGATGTCGAAAGGTATGTCATCGAAGAAACCTGATCGTCGAAATCGCGAAATCGCGATATTTTAATTTAGATTTAAATGATTTTATCACCTTAATTAATTAAGATTAGACTCCTTTCGGGATTTCGGAAATCCGGATGTCAAGAAGCGTGTTATTAATGAAGTTACGATCCCCGAAATCGCGATGACTCTTTTTAAACAAGACTTAATTCCTTTTAATTAATTATCTAATCATGATTAAGACTAAAACAAGATTAGTTAATTTAACGTAAATTGTGGATCGGGGTTTCGTAAATCGAGAATTCGGGAAACGTGATGACAAGAGATATGATCTTATTGAACCGTGAATCCTTATATCGCAACGTGATTATATTAATCTTTAAACCTTATTAAAAGAGAATTAAGTAATTTGTGTTTTGATTAAGTCTTAAAAGTATCGAGAAATCGGGGATCGGGGTTTCAGGAAATATGATGACAAGAGACGCGCTCTTACAGAACCGCGAATGTCGAAATCGCGACATAGTTATTTAACTCTTAATCTTTCTCAGAAGAGATTAGATTAATTCATTCTTTTACTTAAGATTTAAATGCATCGGGAAATCGGAGATCGAGGTTTCGTGATTCAATTTGCATGAATCATTTGTTTACGGAAAACCCCGAATCCCGATTTTTTTAACGTTTAACTGAAAAACTCACGAATTTAAAATTATATTCCGTTTAAATAATTTTCAAAGAGCGTTGGAAAAACTTATATTTTTGTAAACTTTTTCCCGTATTTATTCAAAAAATAAATTATAAAAAGGTGTCGCAAATTTAGACATGACGAAATTCTGATTTTAAGAAAGCCGAAACCCGAAAAACACAAAAAAAATAAAAATCTAGGCCTTAAGGATTAAAGATTTTAAGATCCGTTTCAACATAGGCTCCAAATGGGGACCTTGTCTCCCTGCGGGACGAGGAGAACATGTAGACTCAATTCCTTCATTGGGTAAATGGTGTCAAGGGTTTATCACTGATAAACTGTTAAAGGAGAGAAAAAAGAGATTTTATAAAACCTGTGAAAATCTTTTCAAAACTTTTTATTTGCTTTAAACTCAGTTGTAATCTTCTTCATAATATTCTCTTTCTCGTTCTAAATTTAAGTTAATATTAATATGATGAAAACAATCTTAGGAAACTCAATAGATTTGTAAATTTCAGCTTGCATCAATCAAAATAAAAAAAAAAAAAAAAAAATTAATTAGGGAGCTCTATTTTGACTTCAGATGAGTATCCGGTTTTGAAAAATTGATAACTAGAATAGAGTTATAGGTAAGTATGACAAACTTACAGACACCTCAGATATTGCTTCACTACCAGCGGGCCTATTCAGTACCCCGGTGAAGTTATCTGTCCCTTTTTACTGAATTTCCTTTCACCGCTTTGAGTGCTAATTTTATGCTCAGATAATGCTTCACTGCTAGTAGGCCTGTTCAATACCCCGGTGAAGTTATTTGTTTCTTTTATATTTAGACGAGGGCAATCATTTAAATGAATTTCCTTTCATCGTCTGTGGGACTAGATGGGGGCAATCAAATATGAATTTCCTTTCACCATCTGTCTTATAGTTAGCTTGTGCATATGAAGCAGGGGCAATCAGTGATACTTAATATATCAGGGGTGGTTATCTGTGTAAAAATTTATAATAAAGGTTTGTCAACTTGTTTTTATTATTCTAGACCAATTTTTCTCAACTTTCAAAACCTTTAGTCTGTAGAGAAAAAGAGAAAAATTATTTTCAGGGGTTTTCTTTTGAGAAAGCTTAAAACCTCAGACAAACTGTTAAGAAACTTAAGATAGTCAAAATCAACTCAAACATAACCAGTTTTAGTCGGAGAAAAAGAACTATGAAAACTGACCTTACTGAATTTAATCATTTGTTGATTTTCAAGGTTAATACATAATCTCTCCTACTCTGATAAGAAAGTCTGAAAACGTGAAAGATGGTATCGAGAAGTATAAAAAGAGATTTTCAACAATATGTAAGCTAGAAAACCTAGGTTATGATTTCAAAAATAACTCTTTGGAATTTTCTTCTTATTTAAATATATATATATATATATATATATATATATATTGTAAAAACTTAACTAATTTTTATTTTATTTTAATTTATTTACAAAATGAGAAGAGGTTTTCAAAAAATAAAAAAAAATAACAAAACAGTATATACAATGAGATTTTTTGTGAATTAATTATTCCATATAATGCTTTAAAAAACACCCATTAATAGGGGCATTCAAGATCTTACCATCCAAATTTTCAAGCAGAAAATAATTTTTTCCTTCAGAAGAAGCTACCTTAAATGGTCCATACCAAATATGATTGAATTTACCATTTTTTCTTGAATCCTCCTTTCGAGCATCCCACCTCAAAACCAGATCCCCTGGGAGAAAGTTCCTGTCCTTGGATTTATGATCGAATAATATCTTCATGTCATCCTAATACTTCTGCATCTTTTCATCCACTACATCCCTGTGTTGTTGAACTTCAATCAACTGATTTATTCTTCTTGTGAGAGGGTTTGGTTCTTCCTTCTCATCTTGCCATAGTTTCATCACAGGAAGTGCTAGGTTTATGGGCAACACTACATCCGTTCCATATACCATTTGAAAGGGAGAAGTACCGATAGACTTTTTTGTGCCTATCCGATTTTCCCATAGAGCATATTTTAAATGTAAGTGCCAAGATTTTTTATTTTCATTTAACACTTTCTTGATTATACTGATCAAGCTTTTGTTAGAAGATTATGCCAAACTATTTCCTTGCGGGTAGTAGGCTGTGGAATGACCCAACACAATGTTATATTTATGGCAAAAGCTAACCATTGCCATAGATTTAAAAGCCTGTGCATTGTCTGTGACTATCTTTCTAGGACAGCCGAACCTAGACAAGATATTTTCTTCTAAGAAGTCTATAACTACTGAATCAATGGCCTTCCTTGTTGGAATAGCTTCCACCCATTTGGTGAAATAGTCTATAGCGGTCAAAATCCATCTTTGTTGGGCACTTGAATGAGGATTTATCTCACCTATGAAATCAATTCCCCATTGCTGAAAAGGGGCTTCTGTCTTGACTGGGACTAATGGCATCGCTGGTAGCTTATGTTTTCCTGCAAATAATTGGCAAGGGCTGCAGGCTCGTACCTTAGCATTAACATCTGAGAAAATTTTAGGCCAGTAATAACCAGCCCTCAGGATTTTATATGTCGTAGCTCTCCAAGCATGGTGCCCTCCACAGACTCCTTCATGAAATTGACTTATAACTTCCTATGTTTCTGATTCGACTAGACAGACTAAGAGGAAACCAAGCGGGTCTTTCCAATATAATCGTTTCTTGGAAATACAGTATTTAACTGCATGCAGCTTCAGTGTTCTAGCTTTGGATGGAGACAAGTCAGCTGGACATTTCAAAGTTAGTAAGTATATTACTATGTCCTTGTACCAATTCGATGACGCAAATTTCTCCTCGATCCTATTTGCGGCTATTAGGTCGTCAAGTTCATTCACGTCTATCCATCCTTCTTTTTCCTGAGCATTGTTTATCCCAAGAGCCCTGAAATTGGATTCATCCAAAATTTTAGCTAAACCCTATCCCTTTACCAATTTGGTCAGTTTAACCTCCAAGTCGAACTCTTGAATTTTTGCAAGCCATCTTCCTCTTTTACCATCACTATCCTCTTGAACCAAGATATCTTTTACAGCACTAGTGGGTACATATGCAATCACTTTAGAATGTAACACATAAGTTCTAAAAGCTTTCAATGTTTTTACCATAGCATAAGCTTGCTTTTACATTATATTGTATTTAAGTTCAACATCTCAGAGGCTTTTGCTAAAGAAGGCTATCAGTTGTTCGAAACCTTCTTCGTTCTTCTGAATGAGTACAGCAACAAGCGTGTGTTCAGAAGCAAATGAAAAGATAAGAAAATCTTTGAGGTAATTGGGACTGGCTAGTATTGGTGCCTCACTTATAACTTTCTTAATATGGGCAAAGGATGCCTTAGCTTCAGCTGTCCATTTTACTTCACTGTTTTTTCTGAGCATATATGTAATCAATTTAACAATTTCAGCGAAGTTAGGAATAAATCTTCTCAAGAAATTTATTTTTCCTAAAAATGATTGAATTTCTTTAACATTCCTAGGAATATCTATTGTATCTATAGCCTCTACTCTTTTAGGATCAATCCTGATTCCATCTCGGGATACGATATGACCCAACAACTTGCCTTCCTGCATAGCGAAATGAGACTTTTTAGGATTTAAGGATAGACCAAACCTGCGGCATTTTTCAAATGTTTGTTTGAGATGAATCAAGTGGTATTCATTCGATTTTGAAAAAACAGTAAGATCATCCAAATAGATGACTACAAACTTGTCTCATTCGTCGATGAAAGAAATATCCATTGCGCGTTGAAAAGTGGCTCCTGCATTCATTAGTCCAAACGGAATTTTATCATACATAAACGTGCCCCAAGGAGTGGTAAATGCAGTTTTTTATTTGTCAAACTCACTGATGACAATTTGATTATAACCTGAAAATCCGTCAATCATGGACATTCTATTGGCCCCTACTAATTTTTCAAGAACATGGTCCATTTTAGGTAGAGGATAATTATCTTTAAGAGAAGATTTATTAAGATTCCTGAAATCTACACATAATCTGATTTCCCCATTTTTCTTTCTAACTGGGACCAGATTAGCAACCCAATTAGAATATCTTAGGGGTACAATTATCTTAGCATCAAGAATTTTTTAACTTCTCGTTCTATAACAGGTAATAAAATAGGGTTAAATTGTCGAAGTTTTTGTTTAAAAGGTTTGACACCCGGTTTGAGAGGTATTTTATGTTCAATTACAGAAGTGTCATATGTTTTTAGTTCTTCGTACGACCATGCAAAAACATCTTTATATTTTCTTAACAGCTCCATGTATTTGTTTTTGTTTTCTGTTGATAAATATTTGGATAGTTTAACCATTCGAGGGTTATCTTCAGTTCCTATATTACAATCTTCAACCTCCTCTGGTTGGGGTTGTAGAGTAGTTTTAGAAGGGATGTCATCTTGATTAAAAAGTCTTTCCAAAGGGATTAAACCCTTGGGGATTTGGTTGTTCTTGAGAACAAGAATTCGGTGGTTTGCAATTTTATCATGAAATTCTTTAAAATCCTCCCCTTCTTGCATGATCCAAATATGATCATTTTGATTTTCCTGATCAGTATGTGTTTCTGCAAATTCATCTAATGATTCTAGAAACTTTTGAAGTTGCTCATCGTCTTCAAAAACCTGCCAATGTTGTATATTATTTGGTATTGAAGGGATATGTCTCATTTGTATATGATATTTTAAATTAAAAGCAGTCGGGGGTGTAAAAGTTGATGTAGCTTTGGCTAAAGAATCAGCCTGTTGATTCTCAGATCTTGGGACGAAATGAAAATTCACAGATGTGAAGAAGTTCTCGATTAAATCCCAGACACAATTCCTATAGGACCGTACTCTAGGATGCTTAGCCTGATATTGCCGATTCACTTGTTTTATAATTAATTCTGCATCACCAAATACTTCGAGTTTCTTAATCTTCATCCTTCTAGCAGCTTCTAATCCAAGCACTAGAGCTTCATATTCACATACATTATTTGTACAATCTATATACCACTGGAGCCTATATGAAAAAGGAATAACAAATTGATCATCGGGAGCGATAAGAAGTGCTCCTTCCCTAGCTCCAAGATAGGAGGAAGCACCATCAAAATACATTTTCCATACACCAGTATTATATACGTTTTTCTCTATTTCTTTTTTTTCAATTTTTTCTTCTGTACATTTATCATCTACATGTACTTCAAAATCATCATCTAAAGATAATATACAGTTTCGTAAAACTTGGTCGGCAATATAAACTGGATGATTGTTAGGGTTTTTCAGGTCACCTACAGTAAATGCTAACCTAGTCTCTCTGTAAAGATGAGTGAATTGGCCTCCGAAAACTAGAATTGTATCATAAGTCATATCTAGTTGGAGAGATCCTCCAAGCTTAGCGCCCCATGATCTAGATAATAGCATACCATATTTTGGGGGAATGTCAGCGACTACTACATCCATAAGAATAGTTTTAGCAGGTATTTGAGCCAAACCTACCACTAGGTCCTTAATCATACCTATGCATTTTACTTTCCTCGAATCAAAAGAATATAAATCACCATAGGGTCTTGTGATTTCCAGACCAAGTTTTTCCATTATTGCCTTTGGCACAACATTGTGGGAAGCACGGGAATCCAACATACAGTTATGGAGAAGGTGATCAAACATGGTTAATGTAATATAAAAAGGAGCCACTATGTATCTTGCACCTTCGATGTGTGGACCGAAGACTAAGATAGGTTTGTCATCCTCTAAATTAATAGTGTCATCTTGGCTTTCATCTTCAGAAAAATTAATCATTTTGGCGATTTGTTTTCTGTATACAGGATTTTTAGATAACTCAACAAGGGGAATAGGAATTTTGATTTTATTTATTTCATTTTCCAAATTAAAGTTTCCTAGAGCCTTGTCATTTTCAATGTTCGGGGCTTCCATACCTTTCTTCTCAATTATACGTTGAGATGTGACCTTGTTTTCTTTTATCGGAGTTTGTGTCTTCACAGGGGGTGTTCCTACTGGTTCTAACTGTACATGTTGTGTATCAACTGTGTTTCTTTTTGCAGACTGTTTATCTGCAACCTTTGGAGTTACCTCATCGGTTTCATTTCTTGGCAAATTCTTTTTTGTTGGAACATTTGGGAGATTTTTATTTCTTGGTCTCAAATTATATTTACCTTGTAATTCTGCAATAATATCATCTGCAATATTTTGATATGTGAAATCATCAGTGATATTATTGTTAACCTGTTTTTCTGATGTACTTTCTTTATTTAAAGATGCTTCGTAATCCTGTCTAGATAAATAAGGGGATTTATTATCATCACCAAGGTTACTAATATCTTCATCGATTTCTTCAAAATCTCCTAAATCTTCCTCTTCGATGTAGTTTTCACTTTTAAAAGGTGTTTGAATTTTTTGATCTTCATTTTTAATCATTTTCTGTGGTCCCTGAGGTTCAGGATTTCTTCGAAAATCTTTTCTGGGGAAATTATCTCTTTTCGATTTTTCTAGTTCCATTTTCGAGATTTTGTTTGAAATTTATCGAATGACCTTAGCCATTTCTTCTATTCTATCTCCCGAGGATTTTCCTGACCCTGAAGGTCCACCTTGCTCTTTAAATTTTTTATTTTCTTTGTTTCCAGTTTCAGTCTTTGCTTTTAGTTTTCATGATGCCATCATATTGGATTCGATCTCCACTGCATCCTCCTGCATTTTAGAAAGATCTATTGATCTCCTTTCTCTTAATAATAAAGCAAATTCGGGGTCAAAAGCGCCAGCAAAAGTCACTTTTGCTACAGGTTGTGATGGTTTAACCTCAACTGGAGTTTTATTGTACAACTTATTGAACCTCTGTGTGAATTCTAAAACTGATTCATAGTTTTTCTTCCTAAGGGCTCTGAATTCAGTCAAGTAGTAGAGGTGATCCTTCCTCTCTCCCCATTGTCTAATAAATGCACTTTCAAGCTCTTCATAGGTTCTTAGAGATCCATCCGCTAGGGATAGGAACCAGGTCCTCACCTGTCCCTCGAAGGTTTGAACAAGAAGCCTAGAATAAACATCTTCATGTTCTATTTCGAGTATGTCAGCAAATTGATCAAAAAATTTTATATGTTCTTGGGCAGTCAACTCACCTTCCCCTGTAAATTTCGGAAGGCTTTTCATATAGTTCTCAGAAAGATCATGAAGAGGAATAGGAAGAACAAGGGGAGCGTATCTTGCAGCCACTTTAGCGAAAATCCCGGGAAGCGGTGCTTGGCCACCTCCAGGGGCACCACCTCCAGCTCCAGCACCTCCTTGTGCAACCATGGTTAAATTTGGGACTGAAGTTTGGACAATGTGAGGAGAAGATTCTCGGAAATATGGAGAAGAAACTTCAAGAAATGAGAAAGTATCAAATGAGGGGGGAAGTGAAAGTGATCTTTCAAGAGTTTTCGATGAGTTTGATTGTGTAAAGTTAGGCTAATTTATAGTATATGTGGACAAAAAGATTTGTTTAAGTGATTTTCATGATTTTAATTTTTTTTCCGGATCGGAGACCGGTGAGGTCTGCTTGCTATCCGGGTTTTTTCTTGTGTTCTTGCGGCTACTAGCCAGTTTATTTAGTGTGGAGTTGCCAAGTGAAAAATATTTTAGCCTTAGAAAGTTTTATGTTCTTGTTCACTATCAACAACAGAAAATATCAATGTCGTTCTTCACAGGGAAAAGATTCGTTTCTTCGTTCCCCCGCAATGGCGCCAAAAATATGTTGGTCCTGAGTTTATGTTTTAAGACTATAAAACATACCGTCAAGGCATCCATAAATGATGTTAAAAGAATGATTTAGAAAAAGAAAATTTAAAGAAGGTTAAGGCAAAATCAGTTTCTCAATTGTCTTTGTCTTGTTTCTTGTTGTTCTTGGATGCTAATGTGACGTTCAATAGTAGCCCATGATCATTCTAGTTCTACTCGGTTGGTTGTTGTTTATAAAATGGTGCTAAATAGGTTTAAAGCGATGCTAGTTTGATCTTGGAGTCCGGGTTCAATGTTGGGTTGTCTAACACTTGGAACAGTCATGGAGGATAAATCTTTGTTTATTTATAAAAGGGTTTTAATCAATTTGTTACTTCAGATTTCCAGAGATGAGATCAAAGAAAACAATTTTAAAATCTGAAACAGTAATGTAAACACATTCAAGGTCGTTTCCTGGTTTTGTAATAATTTTGAGAATTGTAAACAACAAATAAACACTACAGAGAAATACAAAGCTTTAATCAAGAAAGAATCTTATATTTCAATAGACAATAATGAAAGAAAAGATGAAGTTTCTAACAAGGGTTGAGTATTAAGGAACAAAAGCTTCACAGGTCTTGAAATTACTAAAAGCGATTTTAGAGGAAAAACTGTAAATCATTTGACATCCAAACCAATCTGAAATATAAATCAATGATATATATAGCTTCAAATTGATTTACTTGTTAGATATAACATTAAAAGGAAAGATTCAACATAGTATGATAAACAGGGAGAAAACACATAGTTACAAAGTTGCAGGATCCAGAATCTCGTTTGCGATTTATATTTTGATGTATTTCAAATTTGATAATACAAAAATGGCTCTTTCCAAAATTTCTGAAGCCCTTTCTCAGCCTCTAGAAGCTATATTTATACATTTTCATCAAAGTTTCTCGTTGGTCATTAACCAACTTCCTAATATTATGGTTACATAAAAATAATGTCAACCGTTTACAATTTCTAATAATAAAAACATTTAAAAAAGGTTTCAAGCTTGCGTTGACGAACTTTCTTTTTCTGCATCAACACACTGAACACATTTTCCCAAAAAATTTACTAAGATCTTGGGAGCTTCGGTATTTCATTTGCTTCAAATGAGAAAAATCTTCTCTGTAATTCGGGCAACCGACTTTCTATCATTCTTTCTGTGAACTTAATAGTTTTCAACTTTAAACTTGAAGTTACCATCCACTTGTTGATCTCTGTGATGTTGATCAATTTGATGTTTGAAATCTCTGGTTTCTTTTCCTCCAGTACTTCTCTAAACCTCAGCTGGTGCTTGGCAATATTGACTTCGCCTAATAATCCTGAACAATCATCTGTTCCGATATTTAATGAATCTTTTTGAAAGAGATAAAAAATTCCTTGGAAATATTTATTAACTTCTTTTGTAATTCGTTTATATTCATCCAGCTTTGTTTCCCATACTTTAATCATTATATCTCCTTTAATCTATTCAGAAATAAATAATTTCTGAGTCTTTTCAATTTCTTCGTTTGATGAGGAAGCCACTGCTTTCTGGAAAGTTTTCCTAGCTGCTTTCGCCTCTCTTTCTTTCTGGAACACATTTTCCAAAGACTTATTTGATCCCTGAAAATAATTTTGAATTACCTCCAGATTCAAGAATACTTTCAGTTGTTCCTCCTCTATTCTTGCATATATCTCTGATGCCTGTGTCCTGAAATTTTCAAGTTCAACTACCTGGTTACTAATAGAAATGATCTTATCATGCAACTGTTTGTTTTCTTCTCCTAGATTTTGAACCTGTTCCTGTGTGACCTGTATTAAATGTTTTGCCTCATCCAAATCTTTATTTAATTTTTGGATTTCTTGCATATCTTTGAGTCTATCTTGTTCTAGACCTTTCTGTATTCCCCAGCAAATATTTCTTTCATTTTATTTTAGCTTGTCGTGCAACTGGATTATTGTTTGATCCTTTTGTTCAAGCATAGTTGTTAAATTGCCTACAGAATACATGTTAGCTGATGCTATAGCACCCATTGTTCCTGCTAATTTTGTAGTGAACTCTCCTTCCTTGAGTTTATTTCCATCTATGATAACTCTATGCTTTTTAATCGTTCCTTCTCCTCTTGGATGAATTTCTTGTTTCAAGACTGCTCTTCGCTTTTTGCTGAAAAAATAATCTGACGAGGGGATTTCATCTCTTGAAATCATCTATAGGTCACTGACATACAAAAATAATTCATGAGGGGTTCTGAAAGTAGACTGTAACGGAGTTAAGGAGGTTATAGGACTACCAAGTTCTTTTGAAGCAGTTCCTCCAATATTTTCTGGAACATCATCAAGAATTATTGGACTTGTTTCTAGTCTGTTTCCTTTCTCTGTCCCTGGTTCTTTTATCTGTGTACCCTCTGTGTTTTGAGGAGGTATCTCAGTATCTTTCAACTTACCTTTGTCATTTTCTTTACCTTGAGTATTAGTTTCAAACCCTGGAGGGGTTTCTTCCTGTTCTGGCAATGGGGTCGAAATTTCACCCTGTAAAATTTTAGGCAGGGAGCTTTGCCTATGGCTTTGAAAAGATGCAAAACTAGCCTGTGAGTCAGGTGGCAAGGCCTAGAATCTGTTCAACACTTCTGCATAAGACTTAACATCTTTAAAAATATCATCATAAACAGAAACTTCATGTTCATATGACCTCAAATTACAATGTATGTAATGCCTACTTATTATTTGGTAGGGGTCATGTTTTTTGTGCTCAATGTTTACTAACTTCACTTCTTCCAATGACTCAGCCTCTACCTTAGAATGACCTAAATTTGACAAAGTAAATTTCCCAACATGAACAGGGAAAGATGGCCATGCTTTTTTCTGAAGTGCTTTTAATTCCAACCCAATACCACCCTTGGCTATCTGATGAGCTACTTCTTTGCATACCAATCTGTCTTGTAAGAATTTCGGGAGTGCATGGGGGGGAATGGAACAACCATAAACCCTAATATAGGAAAAATTTTCTTCAATAAACCAGTCGACAACTGATTCAAGACTTTCTATGACTTCATTGAAAATGCGAGGGGGTTCGCATCCAAAAAATAATTTGTGCAGAGGAATAATGACAAAATGACAAACATCATAAAAAACGTCTTTAGAATTTTCTTCCCAGAGAGCTGAGTGGTATTTATGAACAGGCTCTGGGCAGGAAACACTCCAACTCCAATTCATTAATGGAAAGGGAGTCATAAAATAGATTGTGTCCATAATATATGTAGACATATAAAAAGAAACTGGTTGTCCCTTTGACTTAGCTGCTTTATAATTTAAAATTTCTTGCGTCAAGTTATCCGATAAGATTTTATGCCAGTTAAAACTATTTCCTTCTGAAACTTCCTCTAATAAGGGTACCCAGTCTGCATGAAAGTGACAGGGATCTTTTCTCCCGAAAAGTTTGCATAACATCATGGCTACATAAACCATATATTCGTTTAAGGAAGTTGTAGCATAAATCCCATGAGAATCAGCCCTAAACTTTTCTTCAGACGTCACCCATCCTTTAATAATGTCGGGGTATGTCTGGCCTGCCTCAATGCATTCTTTTCTTTGAAACTCGGCTAAAAATTCAGCATTAAAGATGTGTTTATAACTCGACGAGAGTTTATACATTACTTGAATGTGCTCAGGCCTGAATGAGCCGACGATAGCCCCTTGCTCGTTCTGAATGCTCCTTGTTGGGATATGTACCTTATCTAGAGCTCAGCTGACCATCTCAGTATATTCCACCAGCCTCGGACACGCAACAACCTTATGAAGTTCAGACTCAGCAACGTCCTGTAGATGATTTTCAAAATCAGGGTCTGCATACTTTAACTCATCCTCCAACAATTCGGTAATTCCATTCCATGATTTGATGGAGTGTATGGCGTGTGGAGTAGTATCAGAGATAATATCACCTTCCTGTGGTTCTTCGTTTTTCTTCGGTGCTTTTTTAGGTGCCATAGCTCTTCGTTTGACTTGAGAACCTGTCACAGAGAGTGGATGAATATGCTCATCCTAAAAATGAAAATACAGACATTTCGAACGTTTATTTTGAATATATCTTGAAAATAATGGGAATTGTACATCTGTTACGAAGTTAAAACTCTTAATGCAAAAGATATTTTTGGAGATATGCATTTAATGCCCGTACTTAGGCTTTCTTGGCATTTTCAAAAAAAATAAAAAGAGGATTTATTAGTGTTAATTATGAATTAAATCTGAAAACATCTCTTTTTGGGGTTTCGGAAGTCGTGATGTCGAAAGGTATGTCATCGAAGAAACCCGATCGTCGAAATCGCGAAATCACGATATTTTAATTTAGATTTAAATGCTTTTATCACCTTAATTAATTGAGATTATACTCCTTTCGGGATTTCAGAAATCCGGATGTCAAGAAGCGTGTTATTAATGAAGTTACGATCCCCGAAATCGCGAAATCGCGACGACTCTTTTTAAACAAGACTTAATTCCTTTTAATTAATTATCTAATCATGATTAAGACTAAAACATGATTATTTAATTTAACGTAAACTGTGGATCGGGGTTTCATAAATCGAGAATTCGGGAAACGCGATGACAAGAGATATGATCTTATTGAACCTCGAATCCCAATATCGCGACGTGATTATATTAATCTTTAAACCTTCTTAAAAGAGAATTAAGTAATTTGTGTTTTGATTAAGTCTTAAAAGTATCGAGAAATCAGGGATCAGGGTTTCGGGAAATATGATGACAAGTGATGCGCTCTTACAGAACCGCGAATGCCGAAATCGCGACATAGTTATTTAACTCTTAATTTTTCTTAGAAGAGATTAGATTAATTCATGCTTTTACTTAATATTTAAATGCATCGGGAAATCGGAAATCGGGGATTCATGATTCAATTTGCATCAATCATTTGTTTACGAAAAACCCCGAATCCCGATTTTTTAACGTTTAACTGAAAAACTCGCGAATTTAAAATTATATTCCGTTTAAATAATTTTCAAAGAGCGTTGGAAAAACTTATATTTTTGTGTCAAAAAGTAAATGATAAAAATGTGTTGCAAATTTAGACATGACGAAATTCTGATTTTAAGAAAGCCGAAACCCGAAAAACACAAAAAAAATAAAAATCTAGGCCTTAAGGATTAAAGATTTTAGGATCTGTTTCAACAGTGAGAGTGCAATTCATCTTGCAAAGAACTCAACCTTTCATTCGAAGACTAAGAATATAGAGTTGAGGTACCACTTCATACGATCCGCTTTGGAAGATGGACATTTGAAGTTGGAAAAGATACACACCAGCCATAATCTTGTAGACATGTTAACAAAGGGAGTAACCAAAGAGAAACTGAGTTCCTGCTCAGTTTCAGTTGGTCTTCAAGAATGAAAGTTCCTGGATTTCAAAATCAGCTGCAACTGTCAACGTTGAATTTCTGGAAGAACTCACACGTGTTATGTGGTCCTACCTCTGCGCGCTTGCCAACGATGCTCCAGTATCATACTCCCCTTGAAAAAAATTCATGGACTCCTGTCCATGAGCTCCTCTACCGACTTTCCATGCTTCTGGATAACAACTTCGTTTTTCCAACTGGCATCTTCTATTGGGTGTCCCTTCCATTTGAATAGATACACAAAATAAGTCTTCCTCCTGGTGTTTTTGCCAATCCTCTGATCAACAATTTTCTCCATCTGCGGCTTTTCTGCCACATGCATCTATTTCTCCCATTGAATCTTTCCTTGATCTTATGACCCTTCTGTGTCATCTTTCCTGTAAGGGTACAGGTCTGAAACATTGAATATGGGTAAAATGCCAACACTATCTGGCAGTTCGATCTCATAGGCGTTTGCATCAAACTTCCTCAAGATCTTACAGGGTCCTATCTTCTTCATATTCAATTTGTTATATGTTCCCCTAGGGAACCTTTCCTTCCTGAGATGTGCTAAAACCTGATCTCCCATTTCAAATTGAAGTTCCCTGTGATACTGATCAACTCTGTGCTTGTATTTCTGATTAGAACTCTGCAATTGTTCTTTGATCTGACTATGGAGTTTCTGCATTTCAGCAGCAAAATCCTCTACTCCAGTGCTTTCGATATCTCTCTATTCCAAGTACCTTAACTCAGGCACTCCCCTGGGTTGCATTCCATAGAGTATTTGGAATGGACTCCTTCTAGTGCTCCTATTTGGTGATTCATTGTATGCAAATTCTTCTTGTGGAAGAATATGATCCCACTGGTTATGGTGTTCAATAACCAGGCTTCTCAATAAGTTTCCCAAACTTCTATTTACCACCTCAGTCTGCCCATTTGTCTGAGGGTGATAAGCTGATATGAAGGAAAAATATGTCCCCGTCTTCTTCCAAAAAATCCTCCAAAAGTGACCAACAAATTTTGTGTCTTTGTATGAGACAATGCTCCTGGGTAGACCGTGAAGTCTCACAACTTCTCTGAAAAACAGATTTGCAATATGTGTTGCATCACTGGTCTTATGGCATGGGATGAAATATGCCATCTTTGAAAATATATTTACCACCACAAATATGGAATCAAATCTTCTTTGTCTTCTTGGTAATCCCAACACAAAATCCATGCTTATTGCATCCCAAGGCCTCTCTGGTATTGGCAATGGTTGATACAATCCAGTGTTCTGTCGTTTCCCATTTGCATGTTGACAGATCTTACATTTGTTCACAAAATTTATCACCTCTGTTCTCATACCTATCCAATAGTATGAACCGCTCAACTATGAAAACGTTTTATCATGGATGAAATGTCCAGCCAATCCTCCACTATGTTTCTCCTTCAAAAGATTGTCCCTCATTGAGCATTTTGGTATGCACAATTGATTTCCTCTTAACAACAATCCTTCCTAAACCATATAATCTGCCCACTGACTTCGATCTCTCAGTACAGGGATTGTATATGCTTCATAGGCCTCCTTGAAATCTGCATCATCACAATACATATCCTTAAGGTGTTCAAACCCCAAGGTCTTCACCTGGAATTCTTGCATGATCAAACATCTCCTGTTTAACGCATCAACAACCTTGTTAGCATTCCCAACAATATGTTTTATGACAAAGGTAAAAAATTTCATAAATTCAACCCATTTTGCATGCCTTTGATTCAGTTTTTCTTATCGGGTTATGAATTATAAAGCTTGGTTATCACTGTACAAGACAAACTCTTGCTGGACAAGATAATGCCTCCATTTATTCAAATCTTGAATTATGGAATAAAACACCTTCTCATATGTGGAGTATTTCCTATTGGTCTCATTCAGCTTCTCACTGAAATATGAAACAAGTTGATTGTCCTGACTTAGAATTGCTCCTATTACAACTCCATTTGTGTCACATCTTACCTTAAATGTCTTCCCAAAATTCGGCAAGACCGGAATTGGTCATTCTGTTATCTTCTCCTTCTGTATATTGAAGCTCTTTTCATCCTCCTCTGTCCATTTAAAATACTTTTGTCGCTTCTTTACTGTATCCATCATGGGTGCACAAATCCCACTGAAGTCTCTAATGAATTTTCTATAAAAACTTGCTAAACCATGAAAGCTCCTTACCTTGAACATGATCCTTGGTAACTTCCATTCTCTGATCGCTTTCACCTTCTCTGGATCTATCTTCAGTTCATTCCAAGAGATCACAAAACCCAAATAAATGAGTTCTATCTTCATAAAAGAGGACTTCTTTAAATTGATCAGCAGTTTCTCCTGCCGTAGCCTCCTCATTACTAGCATTAGGTGCCTCAAATGCTCCTCTTTAGTCTTGCTAAAGATCAGTATATCGTCCAGATATACAACTACGAACTTGCCAATGAAATCTTTCAGAATTTGATTCATCAACCTCATAAAAGTACTCGGGGCATTTGTCAATCCAAATGGCATAACTAGCCACTCATACAGACCTTCATTCGTCTAAAAGGTTGTTTTCCATTCATCACCTTCCCTCATCCTAATCTGGTGATATCCACTTTTCAGATCTATCTTAGAAAATAAATTTTCTCCACTTAAGCAATCCATTAAAGCATCCATTCTTGGTAAATGGAATCTGTACCTGATGGTGATCTTGTTGATGGCTCTTGAGTCTATGAACATTCTCCATCCTGCATCTTTCTTTGGGCTTAACACAGTTGGTACTGCACATGGGCTCAAACTTTCTCTGACCAAACCCTTATCCAACAATTCTTGGACTCGGTTCCTCACCTCTTCATTTTATTGAGGTGTTAATCTATACACTGCCTTGTTCGGTAGGATTTCTCTTGGTATCAAGTCGATATGATGACTGATACTTCTGATGGGAGACAATGAGTTTGGCAGCTCATCCACCACTATATCAACAAAATTATCCAACAACTCTTGAACTTATTCAGGGAAATCATCCATTGATGTACTCGTAATGATGACTCTGGGCTTCCTCACCACAACGAACTGTATCTCCTATTCTTCCTTGACTTCTTTCAGGATTTCCTTCCCACTCATGAGAAGTATGCTTGTGATGGCTTCCTCTTTCTCTCTCTTCTCCTCCATTGGCAGAAACATATGCATCCTACCATTATTCTCCAATGTATATGTATTTTTCCTCCCATCATGAATGACACTTCTGTCAAGCTTCCATGGTCTTCCCAACAGAATATGGCATACGTCCATGGGAATTAAATCACATAGGATTTCATCTTTATACCCTCCTATTTTAATTTCAACCAGGCATTGTTTAGTGATTGTTACCTGGTGTCCTTTTTGCAGCCATGAGACTTTGTATGGCCTTGGATGTGCAGTTGTCTTCAACTCCAATTTCTCCACCATATTTGTGGATACTAGGTTGTTAGTACTCCCACTGTCAATGATCACCTTGCATACTTTATCCTTAGTCTAGTAAGTTGTCCTGAAGAGACTGTTTCTCTGCACTGGTTTTTCAATTTCTGCCTCTGGTTTTAAGAGAACTTTTCTCAACATCAGGGATGCTCCACCCTCCACTCCCTCTACTTCAACTTCTCTTTGTTGTTCTTCTGAAATGTGAGATTTTCCTCTTTCCTTCTTCTTCTTGGGACATTCCTAAGACATGTGCCCTATCTTTCCACAGTAATAACACCTTACTTCTCCTCTACCTCTTCCTCTAGAAGATTTTCTTTCACCACTTTGTCTTCCTCGTGAACTCCCTCCTTGTTCCGAGCGATTGTGTGGTTTCTCATCCTTGTCCTTAGACTGATGTGCTCTTTCATGGTTAAATCCCTTGCTTTTGCTTGGGACCGAGCTTTTACCTCTTCCTCGTTGGTTCTATTTTTTGACCATCTTCTCCTCTGCCTTCAGCGGAAACTGATAAGCATCTTCCATAGTCCTTACTGACATCATGCTAAGCTCGTACTGGATTTCATATCTCAAGCCATTGATATATCTAGAGACTCTCTCTTCGTCTCTCTCCCGTTGTCCAGTTTTGATGTTCAGCCGGTAGAACTCCTCGGTGTACTCCTTGACTATCATCCCTATCTGTCTCAGGTTCTGTAGCTTTCTGAATAGATTGATCTGGTAGTCTTTGGGTATGAACTTAGCCTTCAGTTTGGCTACCATCCTGTCCCAAATCTTTATCCTCTGTTTTCCTTTACTTCTCCTCTCAGCCTGCAGATCATCCCACCACAGTGTTGCATGCCCTTTTAACCTGGTGACGGCCTCCTTGACCTTCTTCTCCGCATCGACATATTCATAGTCAAAGTGTTTGTCCATGGACCTTATCCAATCCAATAGTTCTTCAGCATCTAGATTTCCCTCGTACATGGGGTCCTCTATATTAGCTCTGCCTTGCAATATGGCAACTGCTCTCAACAAACGTTCATCTACAGCCTCCTCTCCTATAGGTTCTTCAACCTCAACCTCTTCACTTTCTGCATCACTGACATCCCCAATGCCAGGTGCTCTTCTCTTTGATGCTTCCATTGTTTCCAATCAGGCACAAAGTTCTCACATCTCCCTCTCTACAGCAGGGTTGGATAAAGGTGGATCTCATCTTCTTGGCGACATTATGTTGACTGCTTGTCACACACATAGTATAGCTTCGATTTCTCTGTCTCCTTCTTTTCCTCCTTTGCCTGAAGTCTACAGATGAAAAGATAAGGCTCTGATACCACCTGATGCAGACCCCCTACTTCAGCAGTGTTCTGCGACCTCCCAGTCTCTGGATCGTTCTCTTCCCTCAGCCAAAATGGCCCTTTGGCTCCTGCTGGAATCCTTTGGATGGATCCATAGGTCCCTTCGTCATATGGTACAGATCTTGAGAAAACCTACGCACACTTCCTTTTCGCGTTTTGGGGTTTCGCAATTTCTCGAGACGGGACTCCATGTCTCCTGACTCCTAGTCTCTTGAACACTCGAACCTCGAAATTCCAAAATCTACCCATGACCACATTCCTCCTTTCGAAATTTTGGAATTCGCGATTTCGCAATTCCGGCGGCAGACGATTCTTGGTCCTTCAACCTCCCAGGTCCCAAAATGCCGAAAAGGGCTTAACAGGATTTGGCTCCTTCCTTAGCCTCCATCCACGTGACCACAGCTCTGTTTCCACGTGCTTAATGCCAAATTTATATTGACTTTCATTATTCATTGAATCGTGGTGCAACCGCTGCCCTTTTCTCTGTCTTTCGATATCCCGGTTCAAGAAATGCCAAACTGGCTTGGCGTTCGCTATTTTGGGGTTTTGTGATTTGGGGGATCATGATGCAAGGGTCCCTTCTTTCCCCTTTCGAACCTCCGGTGGCCGAAATGCCAAAAGGTTCAAACACCTATCCCCTTGTGTTTTTGTCAATCGCGAATTCAGGTTTCGCAATTTCGGGAAATCCGTTTACAAGAGATATCTCTGCCCCTTGGAACCCCCAGTGGTCGAAATGATGAAATGTCGAGATGTCTCGCACTTTTTCCTTTGGGATTTAGCGTTTCGCAAAATCAGGACATAAGGAGTATCCTTGTTCCTAGGAATATTTGGTCGCCAAAAATCCAAAATGTCCCAGTTCCTTATCCTCTGGATTTTGTGAATCGCGACTTAAGGTTTTGCGATTTTGGGAAATCTGGTTACAAGGGATATCTCTACCCCTTTGAACCCCCAATGGTCGAAATTATGAAATGCCAAAATGGGCATCGAGAAACTCTCGCTGCTAACCTCCTCGCAGCTCCACTTTATCCAATGACCTGCGGGATTTCGGTATTCTTCCTCTAGGATTCTCCATTGTCCATTAAGAGCTTTGAAATCCCCTCACTTGGATCTACGCAGCATTAAATTATGTGCTCCTTCTTCCAATCAGACGATCCACGGGAACTTCCACAACGATCTAATGCCCGACGATGTTCTTCCTCCTGAGCTTTTACTCAATTCTAACTTAGAAGATTTTCTAAGTCTACAATGACTCAACCTTTGTTCCTTCTTGGGAATGAATTCTTGGTCTCGACAACACCCTCCGAAGTGTTATCCCTCCTGAGCTTTGTCTAGTTCAGACTTCGATCTCTTGTGCACTCCTTGCATCTGAGGGATTTCGATAACTCAGATCCATGGTGTTCCTTGCTGGCTCTATGCACACCTTGCAGAGCTTCCAATGAAGAGAAACAATTGAAACTAGGAAAATTCACAGTTCCATCCACTTGTTCATGAAAACAAAAAATAACAGGAAAATGCACACATTCCAAACACCACACATTTGGGTCAATTTTCCATTCTATTACCTTCACAAGTGCCCACTAGCTACATAATACATTCAAATTTACATTCACTCAAAAGATTGAGTTCTCCTGCTAACTCACAGTTCTCTCTTACAGGTAATTTTTCTCTGTATTCCCACTCTCTCTAACTGGGTGTACAAACTTCTACATAACTCAAAAATGTTTCTAGGGTTTTCCCCTGGCTACTTGCCTCCTCTAAAATTTATCCTATGCTATCTTAGTTCAGTCGCATTCCAGAGCCAAAGTGGAAACTCCTGCTCTATTTACAATTTTCAAAATGTGCCTCAAAGTGTAAAATTCAGCATCGGTTCAAGTGTGCCTCCAAAGGTGAATGTTGGCGCTGAGTGAAGGAAGATTTCAAAATCGGCTGCAACTGTCAACGTTGAATTTATGGAAGAATTGACATGTGTTATGTGGTCCCGCCTCTGTGCGCTTTCCAACGATGCTCCTGCATCAGTGGTACTTTGGGATGACAATTTTTTGTCTCCTTAGCCAGACCCCCCATGCTTCCATTCATTTGGGTAGTTGATTGTTCAACCACCGGTCCCACTTTCATTATCTCATTTTTTCCTTCGAATCCATATGAGGCTTATTATTTCAACAAAGAGAAATTGGATCATTTTGACATAGTGAACCCTCTCTATTTTTTCCTCACTCTTTCCTCTAGTGATTTCATGGCCAATACTTCAAGGCTTCACCCTCACAGTCAGTTTTTGGGAATCTAAACAATAATACATTTACATTTTTCACATGCCATCGCATGGTAATCATAATTAATGATTAATTACAAGATGGTGGAAACAGGTCTTACACATTATTTTGGTCACCCATATGATCAACTGACAATATGTGCATAACTCACTTCCATGTTCCCTGAAGATACTAAATGAGACATTCTCCGTGATAAAATTGGATTATCTTTTATTCCTTAAAAAACATATATAAGGAGATTGTCGCACCATGTTGAATGCTAGGGGTGCGACGATGCCTTATCATCACATGCTGCACCAAAACTGGACTGCGGTGTCGTCACATGCTGCTTGTGCATGGGGTGTGAGAATGCTCAAACAAAGGCAAAAATAGGAAATTCATGAAAGTTCTGGAAGGAAACTTCTAGAAGATGAGGTGGCCTCCGATCGGTTTCGATCTAAATCCCTTATCTGATTTAGTGGGATCATCCTAATATTTTCATCCATCCCTCTTTCACCCTATAAAAGAGGTATCTCTCATGGGAAAAGCTAGGATGGATTATGCATGCAAAATTCTGTTGTAGATTGTACTTGATATAGCTTTGCTTTAGCTCTCCAAGTCAGGTTGTGTATGTTCTTCATCAAAATCATTGGAGAAAAGGTGTGTGTGTTGAAGAAAAGGTCCATTGGAAGGGACCTTGCAACATCAAGGCATGGGTTGTATTCTCCACTTTCATTTAATATAATGAAGTAATACATTTCTTCCCTATAAAGGTGTCTCTAATTTTATTGTATAACTCCTTGATCTTATACACATAATTCATTAGAATATATACATTGTTGTTATCTCTCTTTGTTGGTTTGTGCTTCTTAATAGGTCCACCATCCAACAAATCCAAAGATGGAGCGACAAGGATGAAACTAGAGAGGATCAAATGTCATTTAAGCGGTATGTCATTTGTCCCTCTCTGAAATAGTTTATATGACAATGAAATCTAAGAAGAATCTTGTATTCTGCCCTTTTTTGTTCTAGCTTCTTATTGAAGTCAAGGAGATTAGTTTGTGTCTGCACTTACCAATTTGTTCGATAACAAAATTGGAAACCATACTAGGGAATGTCCTCTTTTGTTTTTTTTCTTCTTATTTTCTTTTAACTTTCCTTCTTTTGGTCAAATTCATTCTCTGAGTCTTTGGGTGATCCATCCTGACTCCCTGGTTATGAAAGTTCATTGAGAAACTCTGTCCTTTTTCCATTTTTTCCTCATGTTCAGTCATTGTCGCACCCTTCTTGTGTGAACCATAGAGACAACATCACATTGTGTTTTTCCTTCACCCTACGAGGATCCTTCATCATCACACTATGATCTTCTGCATCTTGTGGCGATTACTGTAGACATTTTTGGAGTGAGAGTCAACTTTCTTCTCCTTACCCATATTTGTCATTACTTTTTGGGGTGAACTTTTAGTCTTGGTGAATGATTGGTTTCCATCTTCTAACTTGAATTTTATTTTTTCTCAAGTATTGAGACTCTTTTTCATAAGGTTTATAATTTTTATCTTTTACTTCTTATTGCAAGGGTATAATCTCAAGGCTTCATCCCTGATTTCTTGCTAGATATGTTGGATTAATATTTTAGAGTTTTGGATTGATATTTTTGAGTTTTGGATTGATTTTTTAAGTTTTGTATTGTTGATGGAAAAACAATTTTTGTTTGCATGTGACAAATAAGTTTTTCTTAGTTTTTCATTTTTGCTTGCATTATGAGTTTAGTTTGGGAAATAGTGTTGTGATTGCATTGATCTTCTTGGGAAACTCATTCTTTTTGAATTATATTTCTATTTTTATTTGAAAAGAAAAGAATTGAAATTTATTCTTCTATTGGTAGTCCTTACAAGAAATTTTTGCATTCAAATATTTGTTGAAAAAGAGTCATCTGGAAAATTTAGTCGCTTTGATTATTTGGCATCCATGTCATTCAAAGATTGACAAAATTGTGTTTTGTAACATGTAGTATTTTGGAAAAAGAAACCTTCTCCCTTATGTAATTAGAGTTTATTGAATGAAAATATTGCATCTCATATCTCTTTGCATTTTGTTGGGTCAAGGTGAAATACTTCATCAGTTTCATTTACTTTTCCCTTTTTAAGTAAGCAACAATCATTAAAATTCACCGTAATTTTAAAATATATCCAACAACTTTTATTTTCTAGAACTTTTGTACACCAAAATTAGCTAGGATAACACTTTGGAATAGTTTGTGAGGCACACTCTCCAAAGAATCAAAACACACAATAGTATCTTATGATAGGGAGAGTTTAAATCCACTTGCTACATTTTGTCCTGGGAAGCCCTTCTAACACAAGGTTCAATCAAAAGGTCACATTAGGACTGATAGACTTACTCACCCTGCTCTATTGGTCTTAGTGTATATATTGGATGTATTATTTGGGATCACTTGAGAGGAAAATCTTGTGCGGACCTTATCGAGTTGATTTTGGGCTAGATACCCTACCCTTGCATGTGGATCAGACTGTTGACTGTTTCCCCATGTTGGATCATGTTGTCATTGATGCCAATGGTTTTATTATTTGGGATATTGTTGGATCATACGTCATTGATGCAAATTTTTTTGTTTGATTGATGTCATTGATTGATGTCAAGTAATTGATAAATATGGATCATTGATATGATTCCCTTGATAATAATGATAGATGTCCAAGTGGAAACCAATTGATAAAGATGGATCATTGATATGATGCATTGATAAAGATGGATCAATGAGTTTTAATTGATACATGATGCATAGTTGATATATATGATGCAGTGGTGAATTGATGCCAAGATGAATCATTATTGTCTTATCATGGTTGATAAGGTGCACAAATGGATGAACTCCAAAGTAGTCCCCTTATGGTGAAAGCCCTCACGGGAAGACACTTTATGGATTGAGTTATCCTAGAAGAATGGTTGGAGGACCCATGCTTGCATGTGGATTAATGAGATGAAGATCAATGAAGTTTTTGGTAAAACTATCCTAGATGGATAGTTCTTGACATGCCATTTCTAGTGGTATGTGGAATGTCACATAACTCCTCACGGTTTGAGAGTTATGGCTCTACGAAGTTGAAGGACCCCCATATGATGGCTTGAAGCCCCAAAAGGTCAAAGTGATTGAAAAGAAGAAATCATTATTTAAATGATAAAGTAAAGTGACAAAATGAAGAAATATTATTTAAATGATAAAATGAAGTGACAAAATCAAGAAGGAATATTTAAATAATAAAGTATTGGAGACCTTTCTATTCATGGAAAGTGGTTAACCCTAAAATAAGGAAAATAGGTTAAGTGACCTAGAAATGGGTTAAGTAACCTAAAAATGGGTTAAGTGACCTAGAATATGAAAGTATAAATAAGAAGCTAGGATGTTTTGTAAAATGTACATTTGGTGATAATCCTTTTGTGGATCAATGGAGAGCTTCTTGTGAATATCTTTTGGAGTACTGATGGAGAGATTATTGTGAGAGAATATTATTGGTGTGGATCTCTTAAGCATGATTGAATATCTATTCTAAGGAAGAGAGCGAGAGGAGGATCTCATGGACGTATCAAAGTTTCGGCAATGTCGTAGATCTTGACGGCAAAATTCTCGGATTCACAGAAAACCCTATTTTCGGATGCCCACACGGGTTGTCTATGTATAGGGTGCGTGTACATGTGGGCTGGTTGTGTATAGGGTGAGTGTACATGCGGGCTGACTGTGTACAGGGAGCGTGGAATGGATAAAATCATAGATATTTTTGCTTGAGTTGGTGTCAAGATCTTGGATGATGAGGCAGGTTCTAGATCTGCATTCTAAGGCCTTATATCTATCACTGAGACACTGGTATGGTTACATTATTGTCTTGATGGATACTCTTCTTTGATGTGTTGTGAATGCTTAGGGAATTCTTGGTATGGCTTATATGATGTGGTTCAGTTTGATTGATTTTGTTGATGGAGTGAGCAACACTCTTGTGATTCAGTAGTGACATGATTGTTATGGTATAATAGTTGTTTATACATGGTTGAGATAACATTCATATTGATTTGTTGTGGAGCATGAGCAAGCTATTTGAGAGCTTGGATATGTTTTGACTAGAAGTGGGTCAGTTTGGATAGTGGAAGACATAAGAGAAAGTGATTTCAGGTTGCAGAGGATCTGAGCATGTGAAACAAAGAAAAACCCTAGTTTCTCATAAGCATACGCTTGTTTCATTATACACTAGCCGCATGCACACGCGGGCTATAGTGAGCCAGGACGTGTGCACATGCGGGCTGCACTATTGATAAGTTCTGTACCTATTGACATATTGATATCTGTTGAGGATTGTTGCCTCATCACAGTTGGTGTTGAGGGTGTAAGTTGAGTCTTGAATTATAGAGTTGGCTCTCTTGCAGAGTTGTACTCTATTCAGTTGTTGCTGATAAACCCCAGATTGTTGTCTATAATAAAAAGAAAAATTGTACATCCATCTTGTGTTCTTTGTGTTCCTTTTGGTGATGACTTGTTGATGATATGTTGTGGATATATGTTCTTATCTAACTGGTTATAAATGACAACAATGGGTAGTGAATAAATGTTGAATGTTAACTAAGGAGTTTTTGTAAAGAGGGAAGTTTTGGGAAAAGATCCCCACACTCAAAAACCCCCCCTCTAAGTGTGGTAGGTGTGTTCAACAATTGGTATCAGAGCAGGCCTTCACTACAAGCCTTAACAAGCTTGAAGGAAATCCATAGAAACATAAATGGATGATGAAGTTCAAATCCTTGATGAGGAAAATTATTCTACTTGGAGAATAGAGATGAGAGTGTATTTGAAGACAATGGGAGTAGCTATTTGGAAGGAAACCATCGGTGGATATGTTTCGTTGAAGAACAAGTCAAAGTTTGCAGCTCAAAGGGAAGGAAAGAAGAATGATGCATTGGCTCTCAAGAACATTCTTAGTGGAATCTCAAGCCCTATCAATGAGAGCATGGGACAATGCACTTCTTCCAAGGATCTATGGCTAAATCTAGAGGAGACATATCAAAGCAAGGAAGAGGAAGAACAAATTGAAGACCACTCCATCAATATCATCAAAGGTAAAGAATCATAAAAAACTCTTGAATGCATTATTTCTAAATGTGGTTTTGAAAACATTTCAAGTGAAGATAAAGAATCAAGTGATGATAGAACAAAGGAAGATATTGAAAATGAAGGAAAATAATTATGTGTTGATGTTGCCAAAAAAGAAGAAAGTGAAGATACTTCAAATGAAGGTAACAAACACTCAAAAACCATTGATTGCAATGATGATGATGAATTTTTCTCTACAAGTGAAGAAGAAGATGTAGAAACAGTTTGTGTAAAGTTTGATGGTATCTATCCCATGAAAAGAATAGAAGGAAATCTATCAAAAAGTCAAAAGGAAATTGAAGAGGGATTATATAGATATAGAAATGATCATTATTATATAGACTATAACTATCTTTTGGATAACACTAAGAAGTTTCTTAGGAGGAGTCAAAGGCACATCTTGATGCTAAAAGAAATGATCAAAGAACAAGAAGAGAGCAATAAGACTAAATTAGAAGAAAAGGAAGAAGAAATCACAAGACTAAAGAATGGAAAAGAAGATATGAATGTAGATGATGAGATTAGCAAAAGTTTTGAAACCATTGTTCATCTCAAGATCCAAATTGAAGAAGCCAAAAGAATAGAGGAACTATTGAAGAATCAAATAAATGAAAAGGAAGATTCATGTTGCAAATTAGAAGCTAAAATTGTTGACCTTAGAAAGAAGGTAGAGAAGTCAAACAAATTATTGAATAGCTCACGAATATTGGATGAGATCTTGGAAAGTCAAAGACCATCATGTGATAAATCAGGTCTTGGATAAAAAGGAGAAGATACACATGCTGAAGCAAGCACCTCAAAGAATGAGGTAAGTCCATCAAAGAAAGAAGATAATATATCAAAGAAACCATCTACACAAGGCAAAGAAAATTTCAAAAGTACAAAGAAAGGAAGACATCAAGAAGCCATTTTTGGGACACCAAAGCAAAGGTATGAAAGTTTTTTTCATGGGTATTGCTATTCATGTAATTGATATGGTCACAAATATTTTGAGTGTAGATCTTATGAAAGAAGATATAATGAAAGAATCTATAACACCATGAGGTGTTGGAGATGTGATCAAGTAGGACACATTGATGTTCACTGTAACACTATGAGATGCTACAGCTGTAGCGGATTTGGCCACAAATCCCAAGAGTGTTGGAACACAAGAATAAATTCCATGATGAGGACTTCACATAGCATGACTAGAAGAAGGAATGAAGTAAGAAAGGGAGACATCTTTTAAAAGATGGATACTCATAGCTCAAGTTCTGAGGAAAAGGGTCATCTACAGAAGTGGGTGAAGAAGACAGAGCAGCCAAATCAGAATGAAAGACTGAAGGGAAGTACAAAAGTGTCATCTATTGAGGCACACGTGGGTTACAATGGTGACAGTCACATGGATACATGTGATGACCTTGAATAGGTCACGTACACACGTGCTCTGTTGTGCATCAGGGCGCGTATATGTTTTAAAGCCTTGTGAAAAAGGGAAATGCACATGGCTTGGAGTTTGATGTGATGGTATAACTCTGTATTGCAGGGTCTGACATTGTTTATTGCAGGTTCTTACATTGTTTGTTGTAGGTTTTTCATGGTGAGATCACACAATGGTATGATAAAAATAAATATTGGGTGCATGGCACTAACCCAAGAGTGTGGATTGATGTTGATCTACTTGGATTAATCATTTTGTGATGTTGATGGTGGTATACATGGATGGTATATCTTATGATGTATTATTGGAAGAATATGTTGATATCATGGTGCATGCATTTTGCATATGGATTGGGCTACATGATGAGACATATGGTTGGTGAGTTTATGAGGTGATCATGTTGTACATCATGGTATAATCTATGTGTGTTGCATGATTGGTACATTTCTAGTACATCAGTAGAGGCTCTTACTGGCAGGATGATTGGCACTTGTTTTATGGAGGACTTAGGATACATGTATGGGGCTCATCATTTTGTGGTATTGGTGCATAGTAGTACACTCATATATGGTATTACTTGATTTTCACAACATTGGTATTTGTGTGATACATGATTGTGGCACCTGATTCATGATGGAGACATATCATGAGTGATATGATACATTATTTGCCATGTTGGTAGATGCACATGGTTGGCACATTGGTGGATGCACATGATTGACATATTGGTAGATGCACATGTTGGCATATGGTGGATACATTTCATGAATGATATATTTTGGCACATTGTTGATGTACATGGTTGATGTACATGGGTGTTGTGCATGGTGGGCACATTTTGGTACATGATGCACTTGGTGTATATATTGTTTATGATTCTCTATTTTGATGACATATCTTTTGTTTCCTGATGTATGGTATAGTAAAAGTTTGATGCATAAACAGGTCCAAGGATCGTCATATGGTAGCATATTTTTCATCTTGTAGATAAGATAGGGGGATACATACCCTTAGGGGGAGTCATTCTTCTTCCCTCGATTCTATAAGGATATATTTATCATATGCATACCTAGAAAAGAGACCTATATTTGAAGAAAGAGCACAGCAGCATAATTCCAGGGGGGAGAGATGGTCATAGAGGAAGCATGAGAAATGTATTTTTAGCATTACATCAAATTGATATCCCTTATTCAAAAGGGGAGAGATTATTCAGTGGCAACTAGATAGGGGGAGAGATAATCACATTGATGTGATTGATGTCAAAGGGGGAGAGATAATCACATTGATGTGATTGATGTCTATTGATGGGAGAGATTGATGTGGAGAGATAGTCACATTGACTATTGATGAAGAGCATGCCTTGTCTACATGTTGACATCAATAATTGGTAATTTTAGTTGACATCAATGTTGGTATTTCCATCAATGCCAAAGGGGGATATTGTTGGATCATGTTGTCATTGATGCCAATGTTTGATTATTTGGGATATTATTGGATCATATGTCATTGATGCAAATGTTTTGGTTTGATTGATGTCATTGATTGTTGTCAAGTAATTGATAAAGATGGATCATTGATATGATGCCCTTAATGAGAATGCTAGATGTGCAAGTGCAAACCAATAGATAAAGATGGATCATTGATATGATGCCCTTGATGAGAATGATAGATGTCCAAGTGGAAACCAATTGATAAAGATGGATCATTGATATGATTCCCTTGATGAGAATGATATATGTCCAAGTGGAAACCAATAGATAAAGATGGATCATTGATATGATGCCCTTGATGATAATGATAGATGTCCAAGTGGAAACTAATTGATAAAGATGGATCATTGATATGATGCATTGATAAATATGGATCAATGAGTTGTCATTGATACATGATGCATAGTTGATATATATGATGCAGTGGTGAATTGATGCCAAGATGAATCATTATTGTCTTATCATGGTTGATAAGGTGCACAAATGGATGAACTCCAAAGTGGTCCCCTTATGGTGAAATCCCTCACGGGAAGATGCTTTATGGATTGAGTTATCCTAGAAGAACGGTTGGAGGACCCATGCTTGCATGTGTATTAATGAGATGAATATAAATGAAGTTGTTGGTGAAACTATCCTAGATGGATAGTGCTTGACATGCCATTTCCAGTGGTATGTGGAATGTCACATAACTCCTCACGTTTGAGAGTTATGGCTCTACGAAGTTGAAGGACCCCCATATGATCGCTTGAAGCCCCAAAAGGTCCGAGTTCTTGAAAAGAAGAAATCATTATTTAAATGATGAAGTAAAGTGACAAAATCAAGAAAGATTATTTAAATGATAAAATGAAGTGACAAAATCAAGAAGGAATATTTAAATAATAAAGTATTGGAGAACTTTCTATTCATGGAAAGTGGTTAACCCTAAAATAAGAAAAATAGTTTAAGTGAATTAGAAATGGGTTAAGTAACCTAAAAATGGGTTAAGTGACCTAGAATATGAAATTATAAATACGAAGCTAGGATCTCTTGTAAAATGTACATTTGGTGATAATCCTTTTTGTGGATCAATGGCGAGTTTCTTGTAAATATATTTTGGAGTATTGATGGAGAGCTTCTTGTGAGAGAATCTTATTTGTGTGGATCTCTTAAGCATGATTGAAGATCTATTCCGAGGAAGAGAGCGAGAGGAGGATCTCATGGACACATCAAATTTTTGGCAATGTCATAGATCTTGACGGCAAAATTCTCAGATTCACAGAAAACCCTATTTTCTGATGCCCGCGCGGGTTTTCTGTGTATAGGGTGCATGTACATGCGGGTTGGCTATGTATAGGGTGAGTGTACATGCAAGATGATTGTGTACAGGGAGCGTGGACTGGATAAAATCATAGAGATTTGTGTTTGAGCTGGTGCCAAGCTCTTGGATGATGAGGTAGGTTCCATATTTTCATTATATGACCTCAGATCTATCACTGAGACACTGGTATCGTTACATTATTGTCTTGATGGATACTATTGTTTGATGTGTTGTGAATGCTTAGGGAATTCTTGGTATGGCTTGTATGATGTGGTTCAGTTTGATTGATTTGGTTGATGGAGTGAGCAACACTCTTCTGATTCAGTAGTGACATGATTACTATGGTATACTAGTTGTTTATACATGGTTGAGATAGCATTCATATTTATTTGTTGTGGAGCATGAGAAATCTATTGGAGAGATTGGATAAGTTTTGACTAGATGTGGGTCAATTTGGACAGTGGAATACATAAGAGAAAGTGATTGATCTGAGCATTTGAAGCAAAGAAAAAACCTAGTTGCTCAGAAGCATACACTTGTTGCATTATACACTAGTCGCGTGCACACGGGGGCTGTAGTGAGCCAGGACGTGTGCACATGCGGGCTGCACTACTAACAGGTTGCGTACCTGTTGACAGAATGGTATCTGTTGAGGATTGTTTCCTCATCTCAGTTGGTGTTGAGGTTGTAAGTTGAGTCTTGCATTATAGAGTTGGTTCTCTTGCAGAGTTGTACTCTATTCAATTGTTGCTGATAAACCCTGGATTGTTGTCCATAGTAAAAAGAAAAATTGTACATACATCTTGTGTTCTTTGTGTTCCTTTTGGTGATGACTTGCTGATGATATATTGATGATATATGTTGTTGATATATGTTCTTATCTAACTGGTTATAAATGAAAACAATGGGTAATGAATAAATGTTGAATGTTAACTAAGGAGTTTTTGTAAAGAGGGAAGTTTTGGGAAAAAGATCCCCACACTCATTCACCCCCCCCTCTAAGTGTGGTAGTTGTCTTCAACACTCCAAGCATCATTTTCGTAATTCGTAACCTTAGTGGCATATATATTTAGAGTCTTTACACGAGGCGACTATGGAGAGTCAAGTCTTCAAGGTACCCAGAATCGATGTTGTCCAAACTCACTCAGGATCCATTTTTGAATTTTGTACAAGATCCAATTTTTCTCTGAATAAACTCTTTGAGAGATGTTATTGTTGAAGATTATACTAGAATACCATTTGGAATTTATGCATATCTTGTTGTGGATGATCCACCCTTTCAGAGTGAGTCATTTAGAACTCTAGTTCATAATGCTGGAATTTTTAATCCTAGTTTAGTCCCCATCCGTTATTTTTGGAGAACCTCTTCGGGACACAATATTTTTGATAAACTAGGAATGATCCCAAACCAACCCATGTCATCACATACACATGTTACTTCTATTTCTTATACAGTAAATTTAGATCATTTTACTGGCATGACAATTAATGTTGTTACTGGTTCAAACCTGTTGTTGGTGGGTACTCATACCATTCTTCATCTCCAACTCACTAGCTCTACCATGGTCCCACAAGTTACACATGTTTCTTTCAGAAGTACAATGGAAACTCAATATACTATTGGAATTCCACTTCCTCTTATATAAAATACTTCACTTCCACCTGGGTATAATTCTTTTAATATCTCTATTGTTAATCCTACCCAGGGTCCATCCGAAGGAAGTAATATTTTTGTTCCGCCTAGGTACAATGATGCTAACAATTTTTTTTCTACACCTACTGAGGTTCTATCCAGAGGGCCTAACATTCCTCCACCACCTAGAGGATCTCATCAGCCTAGCCCAAGTAGCCCCATTTTGCTTGGAGGCACAAGTCATTCTTTCACTTCTGGTTTTCAATCCTGGTGGTAGTCAACCTCAACTTGGGGGGAAACCCCAAGTTGGGGGTCATAACCCAGTCCTTCCTATTGGAGGTCAACCTCAAGATGGGGTGAAACCTCAATTTGGGGGGGACTACCCTTATTTATAGACAATATACACCTGGTTTACAATCTCAACCTTGGAATTTTCCTTTCCAAAGTAATCAACAACTGTCTGTGGGAAAAATTCCTCAATTGCATTCTTTTGTACCCCCTACTCCTTGGAAACCATATTAAGGATCTGTAAATCCTACCTGGGGTAAAGTTCTTCAATCTAATGCTCCTTTCCAAGGTAGCATACTGAATCAACCAACAAATGTTGGATACTTTTCTCAACAACCTCCACTATCGAATTTGATAGTACCCTCTAACTATTTACATACTACTTATAGTCCTACTTGTATACCTACTGGATTCCCTCCTCAAAATTACCAGTTTCCTCAAGTGAACAGGAAGTTGTCATTTTTATCTACTTTGGATTTACCGTATTTATCTATGATTTTGAATGATCCCATTTTACATTCTCCTTATTGGTCGGTCATACCTACCAAATTACCCTCATAAGTTCCTAAGTTTGACGGTCGATCGGGAGAAGACCCAAATAATCACTTCATGACATTTCATCTATGTTGTTCATCCAACTCTTTGATGGATGATTCCATTCAATTACATCTTTTCCAACGTACTCTTATGAGTTCGAAAACCAAATGGTATATCGAATTGCCCTGAGGATTATTCAATGAATTTAACACCTTATCTATGGAATTTTTAAAACATTACCAGTTACCGATACAATATCAGACAGGAACCAAAATTTTGAGTTCATTTAAAAAATCCTCCTCCATGCACATTTCAGATAGTATTCACAAGTGGAGGAGGAGAATACAATTAATCAAAGTTCCCCTTCCTGACCAATTATTGGCCGAGTGGTTTACCAAATAAATATTCGGTCCTATAGCCCATGATGTTTCCATGGGCAGTGTTGTCACTGAAGAGCAAGCGATTAGTCATGCTCAATAATTAGATATTGTTTATTCACAAATGAGCACATTATATGACTTGATCCCTGATCTTCCTCACCTGTCTAAAAATCCAACCCCAACACCTCCAGTAGCTTCTCATGTTGTTGATGGTGTGATTGGCACTTTTCATGCTGAGACTCAGTCAAAACAAACAACTCATTCCAATCCAAAATATATTGTTTCTAATGTAAAAAATGTTACTCCTCTGACTCCTTATCCCGGTAAAACCTCTGAGGTCAATACGGTTCAATCTACACCTACTCGTATAAATCAAAATCAAAATAAAGGGAAGGGAAAGAATAAAGAGGATACAAATAATAATCAACAATCTGATAAACCAAAGACTCAGCTTGTTGATGATAAATAAAAGAGAAAACCTCGTTATCCTTGTCTTATCTGTGGTGAGGATCATTATATGAAATATTTTCTAGGACGTGATGAGGTTACTAAGTTCCTGCAAGGGACCAGGACACCTCCTACACCTGTGGTTTTGTCACAAACTTTTCCTTCTCAAGAGTAGGCCCAATTGGTTATTCATGACCAACCTTCTCCCTCTACCATGTCTTATGTACTTATGTTTACTAGTGACTCCAAGAAGAATGAATTCCCAGTCGCTACTCGAGCCAAAGATTATTCTCCTTCTAAGGAGAAAGTTGATGATTCACCACCTCCATTGGTTCAACCTCCTCCTTCAGATTCACCTCCCAATGGTCCTATTCATATCGAATCATCGAGTGTAGATACAGTTTTTCATCTGACTCCTAAGGGCATTGTTCATAATTCATCATTTAACCCCTACGCACGTGTCACTCAGAACTGTAGTATTGTAGAATATCTGGCATAGGAACCTTCTATTATGTTGTCTCTTGAAGTCCTTCAAAGTTTTCCTACACAATAGAAGGCATTGTTAAAGGCTATTGGTTGAATCAACCCTACCAATACAAACTTGCTAATATTTTACTTGGAAGATCATATTCCAAGACTCCATCATCAATTAGTGTTTCAAATACAAGTCATTGTCAAAAATAAGAATATTTGTCGAACCATTGTTGATAAAGGAACTTCAACTTGTGTCATGTCTGTCACTTGTTGGAAAGCCATTGGCTCTCCTAACCTTATCGAGTCACACAATAATTTAAATTATTTTAATGTTACATGATTTAAACCTTATGGTGTTCTTCCTTCGTTATGTATTGCATTAGAAGGAAAAGAAGTTACTATTGAGGTTGAGGTGTTTGATGCACCTATCGATTACAACCTTTTACTTGGTTGTAGTTCGATTCATTCTATGTGCATTGTTGTTTCTACCCTTTTCCATGTGATACGTTTCCCTCACCAACATAAAGTTGTTATGGTAGATCAGATCGTCTTTTTTACTTCCAATTTGTGCACTAGTAATATTCCATTCATAGTGAAAACACCTCCTGGTTATGGGAATTTTGGTGTGGGTATTTTAAAGGATTCATCGTTAATGGGCACTTTTCCTATCCCACCACCGGATTTTCCTCCTCCTTTTGTTGTTTATATTAACATGATTTCAACTAGTGTTGGCAAAACCCTTGAGTCCTATGACCCTTAGATAGTACCTAGCCTAGACTATTGTCTTCGTTATGGCGACAAGATGCCTTTAAGTCTGATGGAATTGTATTCCCAAGATATTCATTGAAAACTCCTTCTCCTCATTCTCTTCTAGATATGTATCTTGATCCATTCCATGTGGTATTTCAAACCAATGAGATGATCATGAAATTTATGTCCATGGAAGGCACCCCATTGGATGATGGGCATCATCATTCTATCCTCTTCTTGGAACCCGATACTATCGATAGTTCTCAACAAATTTCGAATCTGTCTATAGTCATTCCTATTCCCCTAGTTTATGAACCAATACAAGATGTTTTGTATGAAGGGAACTTGGGAAATATTTCACCTACCATCCCATTAGATATTTCGATTAAGCTTGGAATGGTGGAAAATATTCACATCGGTGCCTCATTTTCTCCTAATGAAATCCAAACTTACAAGGCTCTTTTCCAAGAATTCCATGACATTTTTGCATGGAGTTACGGAGAAATTCCTCGAATTGATCCTAATATTGTTTTACATGAAATTAAGACATACCTTGATGCTAAACCCATTCGAAAAATACTTCTCCTAGTACATCCACAAAAATCTACCACGATTAAAATCAAAGTTGAAAAACTTCTTAAAGGCGGTTTTGTCTACCCTGTAGCATTGAATGATTGGGATATAATATTGTTTCGGTTATGAAGAAACAAGGCATGGTCCATGTTTTTGTTGATTATAGGTATATTAACCAGACTTGTCCCAAAGATAATTATCCAACCCCCTTCGTCGACTAGATCATTGACGATTGTATCAGGAGTGAAATATTTTCTCTGATGGATGGATTCTTCGGCTATAATCAAATAAATATTTTACCCATGGATCAAAATAAGACTGATTTTATTTTCCCTTGGGGTATCTTCGCATACCGTAAACTCCCTTTTGGTCTCAAGAATGTTGGTGTGACTTTTCAACGCACTATGGATTATGATTTTCATGATATTATGCACATTGTACAACCTTACCTAGATGACTTATCGGTGCATTCTCTGTGTCGTCAAGATCACCAAACACATTTACGATCCATTTTCCTACACTGTCGATATTATTGCATACGATTGAATCCTCACAAATGTGTTTTTTGTGTGGAGTCTGGAAGACTTCCTAGTTTTATTATTTCTACACATGGGATTAGTGTGGACCCTTCGAAGGTTGAAGATATTATGAACTTGCGTCCTCCTTCCACCTTCGCCAACTCCAAATTTTGCAAGGGAAGGAATTGTTTTTACGATGATTCATTCCCAATTATGTTGAACTAACGAAAGGTTTCACTCGACTTCTTCATAAGGGTCATGATTTTGTATGGGACGCCACTGCCAACAAAGCCTTTGAAGCTTTGAAACATACCTTAACCTTTACGCCACTTTTATTTCCCCATGATTATAGTCAATATTATTTCTTATACTTGGATTCTTCAAAATCTACCATAGCCATGGTTCTAGTCCAAGAGGATGATTCACACGATGAAAATTTTATCTACTATTTTAGTCAGAGTCTCATGACCACCGAAACCAAATATATGCATGTGGAGAAATTGGCGTTGGAAACTGTTCAAGATGTTCAACGTTTTTATCATTATATATTATTGCACAAAACCACTATTATTTCCAATTGCAACCCTATACAACACATCCTTACATGAAAATTTTTGGGGGGACAGTAATCCAAATGGATAGTGATTCTCCAGTAGTTTGATTTGGATTCTGAACAATCCAAGTCAAATAAATCATTTGTTTTTGTCGAGTTGATATGTGATCTTCCCTACACTGAGACAAAAACTATGGAAGATGATTCATTTCCTAATGAGTCTCTCTTTCTCATCATTTCACACGACATATGGTATGGAGACATTATCATATATCTTGAAACCCAAACTTTCCAGCTTGATCTTTCTCTTCTTGATCTTTGTCATATTCGGTATCAATCCCATCAATACATTATTCTCAGTGATACCCTTTACCATCGTGGTATTGATTTTGTATTTCGACAATGTATAACCTACACTGAAGCCGAGAAATATTCAAATGATTGTCACTCCAAAGCATGTGGCAGTCATATGTCTGGGTATGCTACTACCCAAAATATCTTACGAGATGGTTAGTTTTGGACTTTGTTTCTTAAGGATTGCATTACTCTCCTTCAGAAATGCATGCTTGTCAAACGTATAATAATAATATCTAATCACATCCCGCTCCTATTTAACCTATAGTTTTTGTTTGTCTATTTGCTAAATGGGGCATTGACTTCATGACATGAAACCCTCACTCGGTTGGGAGACATGGATACATTATCATAGCTATGGATTATTTTAGTAAATGGGCCAAGGTGATTCCTACATTTGATAATACCGGGAAAACTGTAGCTTTGTTCCTATTAAATCATATTGTCACTCGGTTCAGTGTCCCTCAAGCCATCTTCACTGACCATGGTATCCATTTTCACAATTTCATGATGTTTGAACTTACCGATAAGTTGGGTCTTCGACATGAAAACTCAACGCCTTACTATACATAGGCCAATGCCCAATTTGAAGCAATCAACAAAGTTCTAACTACTATGCTTCGACGGATGGTAGGAATTCACAAGTCAAGCTAGCACACTATGCTCTTCTCGACATTATGGGCCTATCAGATGTCCATTACATGTTCCACAGAGTTTACACCTTTCCATTTAGTGCATGGTATTGAAGCTATTACGGCGATTGAATGTTAAATCCCATCCTTGAAACTAGTTGTTTAACTTCTCCCTAACACCTCAGCCGAAGAAAAATGTCTCTTGCCTCTGATGCAATTAGCTGAGACTCATCGTGATGCTACATTAGTCATAGAAACGTAGAAAATATGTGTAAAATATCAATGTGACAAGCATGTCAAACCACGTGTTTTTCTAAGGGTGATTTAGTTCTCCTTTACGAACAAGATCGTGACTTATTAGGTGCCGGTAAATTCAAGCCCATGTGGCATGGACCTTACATCATTAAAAAAGTGTTGGAGAAAGGGGTTTATGAGTTACTTGATTGTGATGGAATTCCTTTGGGTGAACCCAAAAATGGGCTTTACTTGAAGAAGTATTATGCTTAAAATATTTTTTGCATGAGTGCTTTGTATTTTTAGTGTATCATACTCTAGTGTGTTTTTTTCGTTTTTTGTTATTCTTCTAAGATCCTTACCTTTCATTGCGCTTAGTTTCCATATATCGGTGTCTTCACTACCCTATATCGGCTTTGCTAATGGTGCTAGTCATAGTACTCAAAACCTAGCATTTGTTGCATGGGAAATCTATGCACCTACAGATGAGTTGATCAGCCTACACTGTGTTTTGCTTGGTCATGCAACTAATAATATAACAAAACACAATGCAGTTATTGGGTTATTAATTGACAACATTTAATTTGTAATCCGTCATCTTGTTGTACATCTTGATTCACAACTAGTAGTGCTACAATTGTGTAACATTTATTCCATCCAAGGTCCTACATTGTTATGAGTATACTTAAGAATTCTCCTCTTGGAAAGACATTTTGACTATATTGAGTATCAACCTATTCGTAGATGTATAAACACATTAATGGATGCTTTGTCTAATTATTTTTTAGAAAGACATTTTCGATATTTATAAATCCAGACACACATTTAAAAGACAAGTAAGATGGTAGGAACTTTATATTATAAACATCAAAAGTTTCAAAAAAGTGTTTGTCCTGAGACCAAAATGTCAAAATGATGAAGCTCATGTCTTCATATACACATGCATCAAGGATGATGCTCTCTATAACAAACAACTTCCCATGCCACTCAACGTAGAAGTCGACCAATGGATGTTGATACGCCAACGGTATGGCATTGGTAGCGATGGGGTAAATCATCCACCGTGATATCTGGAATGTTCATGGTCAACCCATAAAGGTTGTTCTCAATCTCCTTGAGATCTTCAGAAATCAACCCTCGACCCACCATTGCTCCCACCTCTCCATGTCTTTGGATCAGGGACGATATTGGAGGCATGTACGATGCCACATCTTCATTGTTGAGAGAACTTGATTAGTCTCAAATAAATATAAACAAAAAACATTTTATAATTGAAAGATAAAAAATAGCATATATTAAAAAATCTTTCTTATCTATTTATCCCCACTGAGAGCCCTCAGGAAGTGCGAAGTCATGATCCCCATAGAAATCAGTCCCAACATATGCATAGTCCTCCACCATGATGAGTTGATCCATCATCCACTGGAAGAAATCTTGGTCATATTTGACGATTGACATGCCACCATGGCAATCCATCGTGTCCACCCTTCGTTTCATCTGAGGATCCTGTGAAGTAGGTATTCCCCACTCCACATGTTGTAGGCATAAAACTGGAACCCTATCTAAAAACAAGGATAACCAAATAGATCCATAGTCGAACTATTTGAGTTGACCATTCCTACACTTTGTCAGTTGTTTCTTCATGTTTTTAATAAGACCCTCGTACCAATTGAAGACTCAGGGCTCCATACACTCTATAGAATACTGAAATTGTCTTTGTAAAGCCATGTGAGGAGCCAAAATCCCTCCCATCCAAGTTATACTATAGAGGATAGTCCTCAAAGGTAACTCTTGAGCATCCCTTATGGAAACCTTGCCACTATGATTTTCTATACCAGGCATGTAGTGATGTGCAACGTAATAGTCCATGGGTTCTCCACCACCTCTTCTTCCTGAGAATGATACTCAAGATCCTCGACAAGATAACCCCGTCAAAAAGTAAACGTCATCAATATACAAGGTAAGTGTATGTACACCTGTGTGAAATGATTTTCCATTGGCATCCTACATGTCGACTAGGTACTCCAATAGCCTCGGTTGGGCTCTCATGCCATGAACTTTGAAAAATTTGAGAAAACCACACTCTCGGAGTGCCATGATAGTGCCCAACGAATTAATATTCTTACTCATGCTCACATTCCCTCCACTCAAGTATTATGACCAAATAAAACATGCAAAAAAACATTAAAGGATGATTAGATTCATAAAAATTCAAAAGTTGGAAGTTTTTCTAACTCTTTCTCTCTTTTTACAATTTGAGTTGCATTCATCGCAAGGTCTCTCTTTTCCACAGATCAACATCATTGCACCCTAGTTGTGTAACCCCTATGATGATTTGGGATCGTCACAGTTCACGATAGAGTGAGCCTACAATGACCTCAAAGCGCAATAAACCCTAAAAATTTTCCCTTAACTAAAAATTGAACCATTAAAAATAAAAAATTCAACCATGAAAAGAGAAAGGGGAAGGATAATACCTTTTTGACAAAAGTGGTTCGAGAAATGTTCCACTAATATCTCCAGAGTTGTCGCTTGAAATTTAGAAGAAAAAGGGTGTTTTTGGCACTATTTGGGTGGAAATACAACTCACATGGTAAATGAGCTATTTTGACCTATTTTATTCACTTTTTACCATTTTAATTTAAAATTAAATTAACATTTTGAATATTTTTACCTATGCCCTAAGCCTAATGAACTTTCCAAAGTGTCTCTATTATAGGTTGGCAGATCTGATGGCCATAATTTTGATATCGATCCTCCATTTTTGGTCGTTTTTGCATGTTCTTATGGTTTACATATACTTTTAGGGTTTTTTAGGAAAAACTTCGAGCATTGTCTTAATTATTTCTCATGTTGGTGAAACCATGAGAATGCAATCGATTAACCTTTTATCAATTTTTTTGAAATCATAATGGTAATAATAAAAATGAAACCTATGGAGTATCCCTTAAGCTCTTTTGAAACTCCTTGAAAATTAAAATATTGTAGAGAGACCTTGGTCTTTTCACGCTCATAAAAGTATTTGAAAAAACATCTGACGAGTGATACATTATCTCTTTTTCAGTATTGTCAGACTAACTTACAAAAAAGGACATTATGGAGTTCTCTTTAAGTGTTTTTCAGACTCTCTAAACATGAAAAACCCCTGAGTTTTCTTTTTTTGGACTCGTAAAACAAGCATCGAAAGGCCCATATGGGACTGAGCCACTCCTTCCCAGGGTTCGTTAAAAATACTCTGAGGGACTCATTTGAAGGATGAGATTACATTACAAGAATATTTTATCCTCCTCAATATTGCGTAAAAACAAAGAGGTACTCGCTAGAAATGGTGGGGGGAAATTGGGAAACAAATGTATATCTATATCTGTGTTAGTGGCAGTAAGTGGCTCTTGAACATGACACCCATTTTCATTGTACCTGGGTTGGGAAAATCCATTTGTTTCTTGTTTGACCATCCACAACTCCATATGTTGGGTGCTCTTTGAGTCAATGTTACCAATAAAATTTCCATGTCGTTCATATGTTCAAGAGAAGTCCAACCTAAACAAGCCTTCTATCGAGTCGGCCATCTACATTCCTCAAATTCCTATTATGCAGGCCTTCCCTAATGCAGTTTTGAATGACTTTGTAATCTAATCTATTTCAAATATGTTACATATTTCATTCATTAATGTAGGATACATTAAGTCCCTCCTATGACGAGTATTTTACTTTCGACTTCAATATATTCTCCGATAACTATACTTAGAAATCATTTAGTACCTTGGAACCTACATGCCTCAATGGCAGGTCTCCTCGCTTTCAATAAAGGGTTCACATCATTGACCCCTGATTGGAATATTCCATTGAGCGTTCGACTTCAGCTCATTTATTCACATTCATTGGATTGTACTAGAGTACCTTGGGATTAATTAACAACAATGATGATTTCCCTCACACTTTTTAATGATATCCATTAATGACCGATAATCAAATGGTTTCTACCATGCTTGACTTCAACACCTGTAATCAAATGGATATATTCATACTTTGGAAGGGTGGAAATGAATACCCTCAATCTCACCATATTGACGAAGGTTACGATGGAGTATTCATAAATTTTCACTAACACATAGATCCACTTTCTATGTCTCGTGGCTATGTCCAAATTTGAATTATTAACAACATAGATCCACATTGTATTTCTCATGGCTATGTTGAATGATGATGACATGGATCCACATTCACGTATGTTTGGAGGCCATGAATCACTTGACACTTATGATTGGAGTCACTTGTAGTCTGAGTATGGGAATTCCTACCTCGGAAGACGATATATCATGATGTAGATGCTTGATTGTTTGCATGTTCCCGACCGATGTGCTCCTTGTTTTCGACACACACATTTAACAAATTATTTCAGTTGTCACAGGTTCCAACTTCATACTTTGGGGGGAATTATGTTACACATTATTTTGGTCACCCTTGTGATCAACTGACAATATGTGAATAACTCAATTCCATATTTCCTGAAGATACTAAATGAGACTTTCTCCATGAGAAATGTGGATTCTCTTTTCTTTCTCAAAAACCATATCTAAGGAGATCATCGCACCCTACAAAATGCTAGGGGTGCGACGATGCCTGATCGTCACATGCTGGACCAAAACTGGACTGTGGCATCATCGCATGTTTCTTGTGTATAGGGTTAGATGATTCTCAAACAAAGGGAAAAATAGGAAATTCACAAAAGTTCCAGAAGGAATCTTCTAGAAGATGAGGTTGCCTCAGATCATTTTGGATCTTACTTCCTTCTCTAATTTAGTGGGATCTTCCTAATCTCCTCATCCATACCTCTTTCACCCTATATAAAGAGGGATCTCTCATGGGAAAGGCTAGGTTGGCTTATGCATGAAGAATGTTGTTGTAGATTATACTTAAGATAACTTTCCTTTATCTCTCCAAGTCATGTTGTGGATTCTCTTCATCAAAAAAATTGGAGAAAAGGTGTGTGTGTTGAAGGAAACATCTATTGGAAGGGACTTTGCAACATCAAGGCATGGGTTGTATTCTCCACTTTCATTTAATATAATGTAGTAATACATGTTTTCCCTATAAAGGTGTCTCTATTTTTATTGTATAACTCCTTGATCTTATACATATAATTCATTGGAATATATAAATCATTGTTCTCTCTCTTTTTTGGTTTGTTCTTCTTAATAGGTCAACCATCCCACAAATCCAAATATGGAGCGGCAAGGACGACATTAGCGAGGATCAAACATCATTTAAATGGTATGTCATTTGTCCCTCTCTGAACTAGTTTATATGACAATGAAATCTAAGGAGAAACTTGTATTCTTCCCTATTTTGTTCTAGCTTCTTGTTGAAGTTAAGGAGATTAGTTTGTGTCCACAGTTACCGATTTTTTCGATAACAACATGGGTATTGAAATCCCCTCCCCCTTGAAAGGAACAACGTCCTCGGTGTTCTTTCTCAGTAAAACCTATCATGCCTTTGTCATTCAGCTGCATCAGAAATATTGATCCTCATTCTTGGTCAGGTCCTTTCTATATTGTTGGTCTTCATCACTTGACTTCACTAATATTAAAAAACAAGCATATTAATCACAATTTCATGCGAAAACATTTTATTTTTGTGTCAAATTCAAGAGGAAAATTTTCATAATCTAGTACAATACTTATCTATGTAGTTTGTGGATTTTCATCCACATGGTTGTCTTGTTATATTGTCTCAGTTTGTTTCTTTGACATACCCATTGTGTGAATGATACCAATCAATAGTTTATAAGAATTTTCAAAGTCTCCTCTTCCTTCCAGTCACTCACCCTCTAGGACCATGCTCAAGCATCCCCTTCTCTACTATATAGTCCCTTGGGTGATCCATATTTCCTTACCAAGGATTTCTCACACATGAAGAGTTATAAACACTTCATTGAGCCTTACAATCAAGGCATCCCAAAAAATTTATCTGTCGAGGCGTCCCTCTGGTTTGTGTTGCCAGAACACAACATATTCTAGGGCGATCATGACTTACCATAGGGATCTCATGTCTCAGCAATATCCATTTTCATTACTTCCATATTGACAACCTTCACATGCCCTTCGAGATAAATATTTTTCATATCACCTGTATCACAGGTATAGATAAATTATGAGATATTATCATCAATTTCAAATTCACAATTTTCTTGCAAATCTGTCACCCACATATTTCCAAATTCCACACTTATTTTTAGATTTGTTCCACTCATGAACCATATTCAAAAGTATGGGACCTTCCTCCCTGTAGCAGTTTAGCTCAGCAGACAATTGGTATTCCTTATGGGATTACAATACTTCCATATCCAATACCCTTTTCTTTCTGCAATTTCAACATTCCTGAGCCAAAGAAAGTGTTACTTTTCCTGCACATTATATTTTAAAAACTATGCATACTAATGGTCCAAGTCATTTTCATCTATTCAAGGGTACAATGCAAAAGGATATATTATTATTTAAGTATATCCTTTCAACACACTAAATTTTCCCAATGAAATTTTAAATTGTGAAACGGCTTTAATCCATGTGCCAATATTCAAGGCTACATTCATACCCAATGTTTCCTTACATTGGGTTTAAGGTTTCCACACTTATGGAAAGAACCTTGTCATGGTGAGTTGGATCTCAAACAACCTATTCACCATAGGTTTTAATCATTCTCGTTCATTGTTGCAGTAGGACTATGCTTCCTGCCAGAGGATGATCATGAGCCCCAAATTAGCATATATGAAACTAAAAAGTTTCTCTTGAATTCACCCAAGCATTCTTCCTTCATCAGTGACCATGGTGTCAACATTCATGGCCACCCAAAATTTTATTTTCTTTAACACCTCTACAATGAAAGTAGAGTATTGGAAGTTCCTCCTTCCTTAATGGGAAATCCATTTTCCACCCTCTTATGCAAACATGCATTTCCTCAACGCATTCCATGCAATGTGATAACTATGAGCACATTTATTCCCATTATTCCTAGATTGGTCATTTTACCCATGGTACTCCTTACTCATGCATTTTATTGCAAGGATTATAACTCATCCTTGACTGGAATAGACTTCCTCTCTCCATTTTTCAAATTATTCTTTCTTGAATATTACCCTGTTCGGGTACCAATGGCATACAATCAACCACCCAAAAATTATTTGCATATTGTTAATATAATGAAATATTTTTAGAAGGGATTACTACCAAATTCCTTCATACCTTATGCCACATAGGTATGGAAATTTTTATACCTATTGTGGCTGCTAGCACCCTATATGATATTACCTCATAAGTGGTGCTTTATGGGCAATTTTAAAGTCCCTTCAACAATCTTTTAACAAAAACCTTTTCATAGTCGTCCTCTGCTTGAGGCTATCCATCATTGGCAACTGTCTTTCTCAATAGCTCCAATTTATTTCTACACATGACATACATCACAAATATATTAGTCATCATGTAAAATAAAAATGCTTGTATCATAGTATTCAAATCAATAAAAAAAATTCTGATATTCCCCAACATATCTCTATGCACTCTACCACATTACTCCTTAATGTGTTAGCTAGTGCAATCCCAATCAAATTTTTATCTGTATTCCATGATCATACAACCATCCACATCCTTATTCCAAAAAACTTTCCTCTATTAGTAAATCAATCTCTCGTACCATAGAAATACAATAATCAACAAGGAAGGGGTCAATGAACTCTTCCTTTGTCCAACTCCTTTTCTACCACCCTGGACTCTCAGGCCAACTGAGTTATTTTCCAAGTCCTCACTACCTTTAATTATCACGGCTTAACCAATCCTATTCATTTAAATATGCCTATTTATTCATTCTCCCTTTTTCCAGCTATAGTTTTTCCCATAATTTCTTTTCTAAGGATTACAACTCTGTTAAACAGTTCATCGTTCTTACGGTGAGAAAAGAGTTCCTCCTTTTCTCCTTCTTTGCTTATGCAATCTACTTCCTATTGCGATCTCCATGATTTTTTCCTTGAGAAGTCTTGGTTAGGTTCACCTCAACCTTGTTGGTAAATCAACATGCTATAACAACAAACCTTTTGTTCACGATGAATCATGAACATGTGCATTCTTCACATTACCATTCAGTTATAAGAATGGTCAATGTTCATTTTCTAGTCTTCCACTCATACATTTTGTTTTAGAATGTAATCCAGGATTATTTTATAAATAGGCTTGTATCTCACTGCTTAATTCTCAACAGTCATTAAAGTTGTGATTTTGTCCTCTTGACAGAGTATTTACCACGTTCCTTCACAGGGAAATCCTTCATCATGCAACTTCCTTATTGCATATTCTTCACTATTTGTGATGGCCTCGACCTTGATTTAGCTTTAGTTGTTTACCAAATATTTCCATAAGGAATATAAACATGCATCTTTTTTATGCATACAAATTATTTATCCACACATATTCCTTGTTTTGTTAACTTACATCCATGACGTACTTAACCACATGTATAATCAAAAGCCTATGTGTAGCTATCATAGGTATATTTCACAACTCACATATAGATTTACTTTAAAATCATTCAACTCATGATTGTTAACAATAATTCTCATGTGATCCTCAAGGCATAATCATTTTCCCTCTTATATTGACAACATAGCATTCTTTCTCATTTAATATTATCTATTTGTTCTTAATATCAATTTTCATATCAAGAAACCTCAAAATGAATTAAATCCATGCACTTAAGCATATACAAACATATCCAAACATTCATCATGCAAGCTCATTGCTTGCACCTTTTTCATGTCACTCATTCACAAGGACATATAAGACTTCCAGATCCTCCTCCCAAGGATATTGCTATTGTTCTTATGACAAGTCTCATAGAGACACTCAAAACTGAGCTTCCCTCTCAGTTGAGAGCTTGAAACATATTATTCTTTTAAGCATGTATACATATATTTGTATATGTGTAGGTGTAGTTATTGCACCCTTTTACCTCATCCATTCACATTGATATTTTAGTTTCAATATTAGTGTTCTTTATTAAGAGATTACAATCAATCATATGAATATCTCATAGTCATAGTTCATATTGAATTTCCCCTCTCTACATGGCAATAACCAACAAGGGTCACTTTTCCCCTTTCTACTGTAAAAACCTTCCATAATCTAAAATTCATATTGGTAGTTATTGTATCACTCAAGGAAATAATATAACCACATCGAGTCCCTTCTTCATGCCTCAATTCACTCTTCATCAATGTATCTGTATAAGGGAATATTTTCCTAGACTCCCTTTTATAGCTATCTGAGTATACCAATCCATATCCATATGGATACCATCCACCTCTGGGTGTCAATATGATCCACCAATCATCAAAAGGTGTTTTGACACCTCCTTAATCAAACCTTGCATCAGCCTCTCATTAATACTTATAGTCCTATCTTATTAGGGTAATAGGCCGCAACATTATCAACTTTTTACTTATGCTGACATAGTCATATAATCACTAACCATATGATCACCATATTTTACATTCAATGGTACACTATAATAAGTATATATGCATGTAATATGCATGATCTATCTTTGTGATATGAATTTCAACATATTTTTGTGCACCAAGCATTCTACCCCTTCCCGCAGTGCAGACAAGTTCCATTTACTTACCTATTTTCATTCTTATGCATAGTTATCCCCTTAAATAATACAAATTTACACTTTTTTAGCACAATCATCAGCTTTTGAATTTGCTCGTGTCATTCCACTTCTTCCATGAATTCTTTTATTTTACAAGGGGGTTTACCCTAGTAGGAAGTTCTTTTCAATTATGAAATGCCAAGTAGCCTGATATCACCTACTTCCATAAGGCCTCTATACATGGAGGATTGTAATCCCAATTCCATATCCTTCATTTAATCAACACTTTTAATTAACAAATCCTTTATTTAAGCCCACGTTTTAGTAAATTCCTCCCACCTATTCAGTCCATTTTCCTTCTGGACTTGAGTATTCCTTAAAACTATTTTATGCAATTTGCATCCAAGTTTTATTATTAATTAAACTTGGCATAATCCCACTTTTGTACGATTGGATATCGTTTCCCAAAAGAAATTATAGTCTTGTTCTTCCACAATCTAGCATGATTCAATCTTGTTGGGTAAAATCCCAACTGAATTTTAATATCCATCCTTCTCTTCAAGGAACTTATGCAGATAATTTATGTACAGTAGTAATATTCTTATCATGCTCATATTAACCTTGGTAAAATAATATTATTACTATTCCCTGACCCATTCAATCCTCTGTTTGAATCATGCTCTGTTAGATAGAGTAGGGCATGGTGCCCTCTCCCTTAAATCTTTCTAAGAAAGAAAACATAATCACTTGAATCTTTCGTGAGCCCAAGCAAGCCATATGTTGTAACCTCACTCTGATACCACTCTGTAACACACCCAACCCCGTAGGTATCCATTAGAGGGATCAGGTATAAAAAAATCTCCTTCCTTAATCATCTCGAACCCTCTTCCCGGGATATCCATCCTATTTTTCTCATTAGGAGTTTTCTAACAACTGCTACCATGCTCGAATATGAGCTCTAGACTAGGATTTATGCCCTCCCAAAGTGTTTCATGAATTATTGGTCAAGGGCCACGTGGCGCCCATGTGGGTTCGTCTCATTTGTACCGACCTAAGTTCCCTAAAGTCTCGAAGCTCACCAACGCTCCTACATCCATGGTGAAAATCCATCCACCATTAAATCCAACGTTGAAACTTCATCCTCGTTTAACACATAGGATTAAGGGAAATTCGATGCTTGACACTTCGGTGTTAAACGACCCTTTTTTCTTTCTACACGCATATCCTCTAGATTCCCAAAGCCTCGAAGTCCTACCACATGTTTCCGACCTTTGAACTGCTTCGACTCATTCTTTCGCACCATTTCAAACCTCCAGAATTCCAAATTCATGGACACCTGAAGGGTCCACACTTGTACGAGGTGGCATGCTAAATTTAGATATAAACATAGGTGGGTCTGAGCCTTTGACCGCTTAACCCAGCATCCCAACTTCCCAATCTTGTTGAAGTCCTGAACTCCTAGCTTCCTGGGTACTCCACAATATTTTTTCCAAGTGAGCATTCTCCAGGGGGCCGACATGGAAAAGAAAAGATGACATGTGGCCCAATCAATGGGGTACACATTTCATACTCTAATGGGAACATAGGATGTGTGAAAATCATGAATCAAGGTGACACATGACACGTCAAACATGGGTCCATGTCACCCTCGGTGATGTTAGCATGCCATGTCACTCAAAACTGACATACTTCCAATGCCCCTTATATCCCATGGTCGAGATGTGTCCACATAGATCCATAGATATATGGCCTCTGTTACTTCACAACTTCAGAATCTGTTGTGTGATTTCCTTTTTACTCCTAGAGTGGTCAACACCGAGCTGACCACAGTATAAATCAAATGGTCAGGAGAAATCCTGAAGTATCCTTGCATCGAAGATTCATGTTACTTCTCTAGTTTGGAATTTGAGGGTTCTACCCTCTTACCACTCCCTTTAACCCGTAATGGTCAACGTCAGATTGACCGTGGTGTATATCCAATGGCCAGGAAAGATCCTGAAGCGTCCTCTAATCTACAATTGTTTTCATTTTGCAAGTTCGACGTTTGAGGGTTATACCCACTTAACACTCTCATTCTCCCAGAGTGGTCAACGCTAGACTGATCACAATGTAGATCCAACGATTAGGGAAGATCCGAAATGTCTTCGAATCTACTGTTCTCCTTACTTTGTGAATGGTAAGTGGGTCATGGATTAATTTTTGGAAATATCCCATGGTCACGGTTAAGGAAATTTCCAGATGTCTTTCAACCTCGTCGGTAACCATATCAACAAGTTTCCTTCTACTGGTTTCAGAGTGATAAGGCATGAACATCCCAGATCTTCGAACTCTGAGAGTTCTAATGCCAAGATGGATTAGCTCCTTTTGGACCTAGTGAAGGGTTCCAAGGTCCTGGTCATATGGAACTTTATTGAGATCTAGAGGCTACACTCATATTTCTTAGCCAAGATTTGGTTAAGGTTGTGGGCATAAGCCTGTGGTCTCATGGAATATTGGTTTTTTAAGGGAGCTCATTCCATTCACATAACTTAAGTTCTAAAATAGGGAAAGATATTTACAACCAGTAAAATAACCATAACCTATTGCTATATTCATTTGAGGACCAATGTATAATTATTCCCTTGATGCTAAACCGATGAAAATAAATACCATGCAAATAAATGGATTCATAGAAAAAAAAATTAAGCATTTATAATGATAGATAAAACAATGTAAGGTTTTAATCATAAACACAGACATTCAAGCATCATTTCAATTCTAATACATAGGGTATATGAATTATGTATGTATTACAATCGATCACCAACCAACTAATTGTTGGTGTTCACCTTTCCACCCAACAATAGGCTCAGAGGAATTCACTCTTAGGACTCTATCCACCCACGTGCCAAGCCATGATATCACTAGGGGTGTTGGATTACTGAGAGGGGGGGTGAATCAGTAATAGAGCAATTTAGTCCCTTTTAACCATATAATCCAAGTGCTATATCAATGAAGCATTATTATCCAATAACTGCAGAGTAAATAAGCAATGAACAAATGAACAATCATA
>ML777538.1:1826227-1897054 GCA_009831015.1 Picea engelmannii | reverse complement strand
TGAGGGTCCTCCAACTTCGTAAGGCCATAACTCTCAAACCGTGAGGAGTTATGTGACATTGTACATACCACCAGAAATGGAATGACATGTACTATCCATATAGAATAGTATTATCTGAAAATATATCATAACTCATACCATTACCCATCAAACAAACCTGGGTCCATTACCCAAACTTGGGGTCTCCAACTTCTCATGGCCATAACTCTCTAAGCGTGAGGAATTATGTGACATTCCACATACCACCAGAAATTACATGACAAGAACTATTCATCTAGGATATTTTTCCTGACAAATTCACTTTCCTTCATCTCATTATTCCACAATTAAGAATGGGTTCTCTTACTCCACAAAGCGTCTGCTTGTGAGGGCTTTCACCAAAGGGGACCACTTTGGAGTTCATCCATATTTACTTCTTATCAACCATGACAAAACAATAATGAGTCATATTTACATAAAACACTATTGGGTCCATTACCCAAACCTTTGTGCTACGGGTCTTTCTTCAAGGGTTGACATCAATGACAACCAACCTTAATCAACAAGGGGAAACTCTTTCAATTCCTTAGAGACTCTCTCTTTTCCATAACCTCTTTGAGGCTTATCATATTCTTATTGGACATCAATATCATGGGCCTCATACATAAGGTATCCTCTTTTTTTGTTCTCTTCTATAACCAAAACAATTTAATCTCTTAGTTCTTCTTTGAACCAAATCTTTTATCCTGTTCTCCTCTTTCTCTCTACATATCCCCCAATTGCACGCCCCCTCTGGGTGTGGTATATTTCTTGTCTGTATTCGTGTGTATTTTTGAATGCCTTTTTCCTCCCAAGGAAGGTTAAAGTATGTGCCAACAATCATAAACCATACACGAAGAGATACCATCAAATGTGTACCATATCATTCATCTACCATACAACCAACCATATGGAGAGTATCGAAGATGTGCCTTTGACAATGTATCATACCATCACCAAGGTTTACCATGCACAATCGGTATCGTGACATGCCTCAAGAATGTACCATAACAACATAAGTATTATCTGAAAACTAACACAGGGCCATACCTCTGATCCCGTCATTGACCTGATACAAAGTAATACTAACCTGTAACCTTTCCTCAGACACCAACAAATGGTACTAACATCCTCCCCAAGTATTTTTATCATATATGCAACCTATATTCTATAAATTGGCAAATGTATGCGCTTTACTCCACTGTGACCCACAAATATTCATGCCTTTTTCCACTACAGCATGTGGATAATCTCATAAATCTAGTTTTGCGTACTTTTTCCTTCACTTCCCTTCTCTACCTTAGACTTCGTTTCCTCATATTTTCTACAAAAATATAAACCATAAAACTTATTCACTTAGATATATTCAATATAATGTGTGTTTTAATGTCCTTATGAGAGACTCATGGAGGTGTATTTATTCTTTTGCTAAGTAACCTCTTTCCTTTCATTAGTGATTTCTTGTTATAACCACTCTATCCTTTCATTAATGACTTGCAACCAATTATGAGATTTTGAACCCTTCTTTGGTGTTTCCAACTTCATGAGGGAATATCTTCTTAGCCGTGAAGAACCATGTGGCATACTACCTATCATTGGAAATAGAATGTGAAGGAATATCCATCAAGTTGCTTCAAGACTTAATTGATTTATGGCATCAAATTCAATATTGCTAGATGGACTCCATCCCATGACCTCCATAAATATTTAAGGGGGCTCATACCACTGGAATTTCATGCCTAATTTAAACCTCCATGATATCCCCCTCAACCAGCCCTTCAATTTTGAAGGTTTCTGGTTGGACCATCTCACAAATCCTAGTGGACAGAGTGTAGTCCCAATTTTAGATATCCAATGTACATATTTCAACAAAATATTAAATACATCAAAAACAAATTAAAAATATGGAACAAAGAGGAATTTGGAAATGTTTTCCAAGAAAAAAAGGATTTGGCCACTAAAATGGAACAAGTTCAACAAGATATGATACATGAAGGTCACACATAATATATGATAAAAGAAGAGATGCATCTAGAATAAAAAATTGATGATGGAGATAAATAGGAGGAGATGCTTTGGAAACATAAATCTAGGATTAAATGGCTCAAAGAGGGGGAAAACACCAAATCATTTCACATATCCATGCCTAAAAAAATACATCACAATTGCATCACTTATGTAAAATAACTACAGGGAAACAATATGATCAAGCATACTGACATTTAGCAAGAGTTGGTCAACTTCTTCCAGGAAATCTTCATTTCTCTAGAAGTAGAGTGAAGGGAGAATTTTCAAAAAATTACTTAGCATATCCCACAGCTAGTTTCTCCAGAATAAAATGTTTCCCTCATGTGTCTCATCTCTCCTAATGAAGTTGAGCAAGTAGTCCTTGAAATTATAAAGGGAAATTATTTGGGTCCTGATGGCTTTAATTCTTATTCCTTTCAAGATTGTTGGCCCATCGTAAAATGGGACATCTAGGCCCTAGTGGAAGATTCATGTCGAAACTCCAATGTCCTTCCAAATCTAAATGCAACTTTCCTAGCCCTAATTCCAATGGAAGGTAAAGTGGAGGACCCCAATAAATTTCACGTTATTTCCCTTTGCATTGTGGTCTACAAAATCATCACGAAGTTCATTGCCAATTGCCTAAAATATCTTCTCTTCTATATATTTTATCAAGAACAAACTAGCTACATGGAGAGGTGGAAAATTTTGGATGGGATTATCCTCACCCATGAGTTCATCCATTCCCTCAAAATAAAAAAAAATACTTGGGATGCTTTTAAAAAATGATATGTCAAAACCCTTTGACAGGATGAGTTGGTAGTACATTCAACATACTCTTTGAGCCTTTGGAATTTCTCCTGCCTAGATTAAATGGGTTCTCTCCCTTACCTCCTATGCTTTCTTCTCAATCCTTCTCAATTGATCCCCTTAATCTACCTTCTTCCCCTCCTGATGTATCATGGAGGGAGATTACCTATTTCTTTTCCTCTTCATCTTGATGAAATAAGGTCTTGGTAAAGCCACTAAAGATGTTGTGGAAGAAAATAAACAAGAGGGTTTCAATTTCATGGTGAGGAGTTTCCCATCTTACATCAACAATTTTTTCATGACAACTATGCTAATAGATCAACCTATATCCCAAGAAGCAAATTTTATCTAGCAATTTCATTTAGACATCATGGAATCCTCATGTACGACTATCAATCTTGAAAAATATCAATTTGTTTCTTCAACATTTCCCCCTATCTACAATTTCATATCTCTAATATCCTTTATTTCCATAGGAGTTCTCTTCCATTCAGATATCTAGGTTCCCCTCACATGGACAACAGATTGAAAAATTCATCATGGGAGGACCTTCTCTGATGAATGAATAAAACATTACCCTATAGGTCTTTTAGAGCAGTCAATGTTGTTGAATTCTTTCTCCTCCTCAAGCTTCTTCTTCAAGTCGTGCCTCTTTACCTATTTTGTTCCTTAGCTTCTCTCAAAGAGATCCTGAAATTTATTTCAAACCTTGAAAGTTATATTCTATGGGGAGGAGATCATAAATAAAAGAAATGGGCTCTAGTGGCATGGGACAAGCTCTATCTACCCGATCTCAAAGGGGGGCTCGATCTCATAGATTCAAATATTATCATATATTTTCTTGGAGATAAAAATTGGTGGCAATGGTTGACTTCAAATAATACTCTATGGACTTGCCTCTAACATAAGAGGTATTTTCCTCTCATAAATCATGAGGACCTCATCATAATTTTTAGAAATATCTTGAGATCATTTGTATGGAATGTTTCCTGGAAAAGAAAATACCTTATTCACAAGCATTGCTTCTAGGAATTCGGGGAGGGAAATAATCCTCTATTATAGGATGATGCATGGGAGAAAATTCCTTGTATTACCCTGGTTGTGATTCCCCACATTCATAATGTATTTTTTATTTTATGAAAGGCTAGAGTCCCCAAACAATAAAAAAATGGTCGGAGTTCCTAAGAAAATGTAATGTTGTGATCATTAATAATGATAAAATACATTGTTGGTTGTTAGATGTACATGGACAAGAGTTATAGGGTGTAACATACCCAACCACCCAAAGGTCAGCCTATGCTACTTCAACAGGATGTAGCACACCCAGCCACCCATAGGCGAGGCACACTACAGCCCCAAGGTTCAGTTCTCTGAACTTATCTCAAATTCAAAGGACATTTTATTCATAAAAGAGGCATGAAAATCACATGCATAAGACAGATTCAATATACAACATAACGATTATGAAGAATCAGATAACATGCCATGCACAACAATAACCAACATATAGGAACATTTAAAATACACATCTCAGAGATAATTAAATACACATCGAAAAAACATTATACAAAAAAACCAGAGAGCACTTATCTTTCAAGTAAACATTCACCAATTGGATGCAGACCCAGGAAATTCCTCCCAACCATAGACATTGTTGTTCATTTACTCTCAACAGTAGGTCACCCCTAATCCAGGGATATGAATCCACAAGGATGGGTCCTAGGCCAAGTCTAAACACACAACAATTGGCTAACTAACTCTCAGGTTTCCCAGCCTCACAACAAACCTGAATTTACATCTCTCTTTCCCCCTCATCCTGCACAACCCAAAGGAATGAACACCTTTCTCTGCCATGCAATCCTTCATCCCACTTCTCTCTAGGTCTCCAGTGCTACTGGTCAAGAAATATCCCTACTAGAAACTACAAGGACTCTCAGCTGTGGGGAGTTCTTGCAGAATTACCATTGATATCATACAAACACAATTTTCAACACTCAAGATATCAAAGTCCTTTCAACACTCACAAAAATCCATTCTTCCCACCCTACATAACCCAAGAGAATGAACCCCCTTCTATTCCACACAAACCCTCAAGATTTCCATCTCTTTCTAGGGATCCAATGCTTTTGGTCTACAATATCCATACTGGGACTCTTAGGATTCACAATTGTGAGAAAATGTAACCAATATCCACCCAAACAACCATTTGTATCCATGATCATAACAAGAGAACATGAATTCAACAAGAATGAGGCTCCTAAATATGAAAGAGTGAGAAGGGTGTAGAGTGAATGAATAAGAACTAGTGAAAAAAATGAACCAGGGGAAGAAGCACACCACAATAACCCCCAAGGGATGTTTTTATTACATGAAGACAAGAGCCACATGGCCTCTCTCCCAAGAAGCTCATGCAACTCCTTTTCTCCATTAAATAAATTATGGGTAAAATAAAATAACAATAAAAAGAATTATCCCCTCAAACCCCATCTCCCGTGGAATCATAGCCCCCTATGTCTTTTGTCCTTGTCTGTCATGCAGCCAATGATGTATTTCTATTAATTTATATGAAGTATTAAATTATCTAGGCACTATGGCCCCTTTTCAACTTTACTGGATCACCAACCTAATTAACATTTACATAATACATTATAGTTCATAAGGGTTAGAATCGGGATGTCACATCGCCCTCCCCTTATTTTTGCATTGTCCTCAGTGCACAACACCATTCCAATGTTATTAACATCACAAATCTAGGCCCTCTAGACTTAATCCACCAAGGAAATCCAACCCAATCTTATATACATAGGCACCCTGGCCTAAAATTAAACATGTATACATAGGCATTCTGACCAAAAATATGTATAATGATCTTCATAATTTATATTTTTGGCATCAATTCCAACCAACAAGATATCCTTCCCTCTCAACCCTAAACAACCAAAATAAATTAACCCCTTTCTCTGCCATGCAATCCCTCAGGTTGTTTCACTTCTCTCGAGGGCTTGACTACACTCAACTAGAAAATTTCAGAGTTGCAGCTTCCAGACTCCAGCAGCAATAAGTCCATTAGACTTTCTTCATTCCATGCCTTTGTCATTTAGTTGCTCCAACATCACCTTCTTCTTTTTTCCCCTCATAGTCTAGTGACTTTCTATATCCTCCACATTCATCATTTTCCTACAACATTTCAAGTCAATGAGCATGTCAATTCACAATTTGTGCATAAAATTTTCATTTTTTCTCATAATCTAAGAGTAAATTTTCTTAATCAATACTTATATGCGTGGTTCATGGAGTTGCATCCATATGGTTTTCTTGTTAACTTGGATCACTGTTATCCCTTGACATATCCATTTTGTGCATGATCACAATCAACAGTTTACAAGATATATCAAAGTCTCCTCTTCCTTGCAGTCACTCACCATCCAGGCCCAAGCTTAGACATTCCCTTCTCTACTATAAAGTCCCTCAGGAGATCCATCTTGCCTGGCCAAGTCTTTCTTGCACAAGAATATTTCTAGGGACACAAGGTTCTCATGTCACAACAATATCCTTTTCCATGCTTTCTAGCTAGCATATCCAACATCTCATCTGTATTATACACATACAATCATAATGAGATATCATTATAACCATTTTCAATCATAATGTCAAATTTGTTTTATACAGGAAAACCAAAATTTTCAAGTATGAAATTTCTTCTCATGATGTTTGGCTGTGCAGTTGTGTATATTAGTCTTCCTTATGGGCTTACATCCCTGCCATATCCAAGACCATTCTACCTACAATTTCTTCAATTTACATTCAACCAAAACAATCTCTTAGTAATTATTAAATTATAATTCTGAAAATTGCTTTATATAGGAAAAATAAAATTTCCAGACATGAGCTTATGCTCATAATAATTGGTTCCTTCAACAATAAGAAATGGTCTTCTTTATGGGATCACAACATTTCCATACACAAGTCCCTTTTTTCTCTCAATTTTAGCATTCCTCAGCCAATCAAATTGTCAGTATCTCATGTACAAGATATATATAGTAATGATTCAAAACAACATCACAAAGTGATCTCATAATTGTTTACAACTACAATTCAATAACTTATATTAATCCAACTATCAATTGGAATGAACAGATCATTACATAGACATGTATTACCAACTAATATTTTCTTTCTTCTCTCCATAAATATTTTTATCACTATGTCCCCTCACCATAGCTTTTCTGTAATTTATCATTATGTATTTTCTTTAACCTATAAATTTCTTGTTGTAATATCTAACAATTCTTGAAGTGTTTTCAACTTCATGAGTTAGCAACACTCACATCATTTCAGCTGTTAGCATAAACATTTCTATGTTATATAATATATACATGCATTCACCTAATGCATTCAATGATTCATGTATTATCACTTGTAACATTTTTAATAGTTCCAAAAAGTGAGCTCATAATTGTATAAAACATCAATCACCTCCCACTACTATTCATATTAAATATAATTCATCTATCCATCATTATGTTTTTTTAGCACCACAAGATTTTCATAATGCAACAATTAATTACTAAAACTAACAATCAATGTGCCAATACCCATGGCCACATATATACAATGCATTGATGCATTGACTACATAATACCACACATCTATGTCATGCATTCCACCATGATGAGTTGGAAGGTCTGGTCAATGCCTCAACACGTCATCCACAAACTTCTGACTACTTGCCTAACTATTTGGATACCTTCCTTTTCAACCCAAACAAAACACTAAGAATATAATTCTTAAGTGCTATTTAGTGTCGACAAAGAGGTTGCAGTACAAACATCAGATATACAATAGATACCATTGAGCACTCACATAGCACTATATCCCTTCCATATATAACCATATTATGGTCTCACACCTGACTAGCTCTATGGATATTCATTGTTATAGAAGGAGTATGTCTCCTGAATTAACCCGGTTATGATCCCATAACCAATCATAAAATAATATTGAACCAATATTTTATCTAAATGCATTCTATAATCAACAACACTTACATACTTTAGGCCTTTGTCCATTACATATTAGTTTAAATATTCAAAATTACCTAAGGGAATTCTTACCTCCATCCCCTTAAACATGTATGCATCAACAAAAACTAAATGCATACCTGCTTGGTTGTTATCAACCTACTTTTTGCTATCTGACCAACTAATATTTGTATAAGCTCACGTACTTCCTCGTTCATCATTATGATCACCATTCATGCCATCCTCATGGGCCTTCACCTAGATGGAAATCATAATCAACAACAACATCCACATCTTTAACTCTGCTATATCATTTTTTCTGAATACATAATCCATCATTAGTCGTAGTCAAATATTATTTCATAACAATAGACTATTCTAAGTTCACAATCATCTTATATGCATATCCAAACATGCACATATGTAAAATTACACATCCATATGCCCCAAGAATTCATTGTCAACATTCCTACTAATGCATATGCATTTTAACTTGAATGTATGCCTAATGCACTCTAGTGCATTTTTGTTTTAATTCATTTATTCATTTATCTATTTATTTTGTATTTAGCTGTCCTTGAATTCCTCCAGATCCTTGTTTCCTTGCATGCTCCCATTATGTTCATCTGCACTATTGTTCCTTGGTCTAAACAATTTCCATTGAAGTTCCCCTTGGCCATTCTACATTCCAACCAATGTGCTCCAATTTTCACAACTCTTTTTGGGTATTCATATCCAACTTTACTTTTATGACACATTCCAACACCCTTCCACACTTAATACCATTCCCCAATCGAAGTCCATTTTCATTCAGTGACACTTTTCAAGTGAGACAACATTCAATTTATCTGCATTGGTATCTTGCTTCCACTATTAAATCTAATATCAGAAGTGGATTTATTTCACACTTAAGGTTTGCAACTCTCTACACATTTCTACCTTGAAGGATATGGAGACTTACCTTTTCCCTTATATGCCCTTCAATGAAATTTTTAACCTGCTAGATTCATATCTTATGTGAGGATTATTTCTTTTGTATTACCTCATCCAACTTATGTAGCATTTTTCATGCTTCCATGACTCTAATATATGATCATGTTCTTGAATTGATATGATTATACCTCTAATCCTGGAAGAAACCATCTTGTTAGAATTATACATATTATACAAAAATTGTCAATTAAATTTACAAGTACCTTTTCTGTTTAATTTATGAACACAATTATATCAATTATAACAATTATCCAAAATAGAATGATTCTAGGTCATTCTCCTCCGACTCAACTTCCCAACTATTGTAATATTTCCCCCAATTTGATATCTGCACTGAAATTTATGGCTTCTAAAAAAAAACCACTTTCAACCCTTATTTTCTTGTTTTGCGACAGGATTTTGTCAAAAAGTTCCACAGTCCCCTTTAAACTTGTACAGAATCCAAATTATGCACTGATGCTTCCTTCAATCGAATTTCTATGTGACCATGGATCAAAACCGTGGGCTTATTAATTCTTTAGCGCCTTCCTCTAGCGCTTTTCTCTTTATTCTCTACACAAGACCTCGGTCGAACATAATTTCTGAGGGCTTATTCACTTATAGGCCCTTCGCGCCTCTAAACAACCCCTTAACCTTATCATGATACCGACCCGTGGAACAAGACCTTTGAACATCAAGCTTCAACTATTCTCCCTCTTCAATCTTTGATTTATCCCATAGTTAATATTTGTCGAAGCCCTTCCAATGAATCCACTATCAGATTAGACAGTCGAGATTTGATCTCCCATCGAATGGATGGTCCCATCCCATATGGAGGCTTCAATGAGATAAACGGTCATGAATTAATCAAATGTTGAGATGGACAACCCTTACACACTTCAAAATTTCAGAACATAAGGCTTTAGAGGTTCCAACTATACCAAACAACATTCCCTCCAAATGTTGAATTGACAAACTCTCGGAGAGGCTCTTCAAAGTAATCTTACTCTGGTTCTTCAGAGATTCAGACTTTAGAGGTTCTCACAACAACATACGCCCTTATTCCCAAATGTCAAACCTCCGAAATTCTGGAGTCTCATCAACAACTATACATTGGTGGGGGTGATATGTGGTGAAAAATATGGATATGACACATGGCCCATTCTATGGTTGACACATGTTAATTTATAACTAGCACAAAGGGTCTATGAATATCATAAAATAGTATGACACATGGTATGCATGAAGTGATTCCATGTCACCCTTGATGATGTCAGCATGTCACATCACTTCGACGCTTATTGACTTCGGCTACTTCAGGCTTCAGAAGTTTCTTCTACCATACACCTCAAAACTCGTGAATGCTGAATTGGCAGACACCCGGTCTATCTCTCTCTAGAGATTCAAGACTTCAGGATTCATGGGAATTCACCACATAACATTACAAATCTCTCAAACTCAAAAAATTTCAAATCGTGCTTCTCTAGAGTTTCGAGACTCTGACACTTCGGGGCTTCGAGATTCAAAGGATTTTTTTCAACTCCATCCAACAACTCCTATGAATGAAGAACTTTCAAAAAATCGCTAATCTGTGGACACATCTCCCCTAACCATGAACTGTCCATATTAACTCTAGACTTTGGGACTTTGGAGAAAACTTCTCTAAGTGACATAAGGAATAAAACTCTCAAATGTCGAATACTTGATAATTTGTAGACACACATTCCAGACAACGAACGATCATAATTTTCTCCGTAGTTCAGGAGATTTTCTTCCTGGCAGCTTAAGGACTCGCTTCTCCTAGAGTGCCAAACCTCCGAACTGTCATGATATCTATGTCTCATGCTCACTTGCACACAGATATGACGGTTGGGAACTGATATTCTCCATTGTGACTCGCCTCCTTATCTATGCTTGATCCAACAACCAAGATCTGTCCTTGGAGAAATATGATGGTCAAGTACTCCTTCCTATGATCTATGATGTAGATTCACTATGGGACTTTGAAGCTTCAAGGATTTTACCTCCTTTTCATCAAATACTTAACATTTTTTGAAGAAATGAAGTTCGAACGACTATGGTTCTTAATGACCCCACACCTTCTCCAGATCCGATGAATGCAAAGGATCAGTCTTCTCCCAAACAGATCCAACATTCCAAATATAAAATTATTCCCATGGTGGTGATTGATTCCAAATTCCAAAGGGACAGTCATGATTCTTTAATCCCTTACTAAGAATATCTTATGCTCTGGATTTTTCATGGACTCTGCAACACCATTCCTCCTGATATTTTTGGTTTCCAAGTCATAATGGATCCCAACCACCAAACTCTAACCAATAGGGTCATCCCATTATAGCTGAACGTTTCAACCTTTAGCTCTGATATCCATATGTAACATACCCAGCCACCCACAAGCCATGCTACGCTACTTCAATAGGTTGCAACACACCTAGCCACCTGCAGGTGGGGCATGTTGCAACGCCAAGGCTCATTTATCTGAACTTATGTCGAATTCAAAGACTTATGATTCATAAAATAGGCATGAAAATCGCATGCATAATACAAGATTCAAGATACAACATAAAGAAGAAGACAATGTTCCATGCACACCAATAACTAGTAGACAAGAACATTTAAAAACACATATCTCAGAGATAATTGAAGACAGAGCGAAATAACATTATACATAAAACACATAGAGAAATTATCTTTGAAGTAAGCATTCACCAATTGGCTGTAGACCAAGGAAATTCCTCCCAGCCATAGACATCATTGTTCATTTACTCTCAACAACAGGTCATCCCCGAGATACAAATATGAATCCACAAGGATGGGTCCTAGGCCAAGTCTAAACACATAGAAATTGGCTAACTAGCTCTCAGGTTTCCTAGCCTCACAGTAAATCCAAATTTCCATATCCCTTTCCCCCTCATCCTGCACAACCCTAAGAAATGAACACCTTTCTCCTCCATGCAGTCCCTCAGGCTATCCCACTTCTCTCCAGGGCTCGAGTACTATTGGTGAGGAAACATCCCTACTGGAAAATCCAAGCATTTTTATCTATGATAATTTCTTGCATAACTACCATCGATATCATACTAACAATATTTTCAGCACTCAAGCTATCACAGGAATTTCAACACTCACAACAATCAAAAGTGCACCAGCTCTCTTCTTCCTGGCCTACACAACCCAAGAGAGAGAACCCCCTTCTCTGTCACACAGTCCCTCAGGCTCGCCATCTTCTTCAAGGGATCCATTGCTTCTGGTCAAGAATATCCATGCTGGGAATCTCAAGATTCATAGTTGTGAGCAAACTTAATGAAGATCCACCCAAAAAACCATTTGTATCCATGCTTAGACCAAGAGAACATGAATTCAATAAGAATGAGGATCCTAAAGATGAAAGAGTGAGAAGGGTGTATAGTGAATGAATAAGAACAAGTGAAAAAAATGAACCAGGGGAAGAAGTGCACCACAACAACCCCCAAGGGATGTTTATATTACATGAAGACAAGAAACACATGGCCTCCCTCCCAAGAAGCTCATGTAACCCCTTTTCTCCATAAAATCAATTATGGGTAAAATAAAATAATAATAAAAGACTTATCCCCTCAAGCCCCCTCTCTCATGGAATCAAAGCCCCTTATATATTTTATCCTTGTCTATCTTGTAGCCAACAATGTATTTTTATTGAAGTATATAAAGTATTACATTTCCTAGGCACTCTGACCCATATTCAACTTTACCGGCTCACCAACTTAAGTCACATTTACATAATACATTATAGTTCATAAGGTTTAGAACTGGGATGTTACATAAGAATCTATGATTCCATGAGAGAGGCGTCTTAAGATGCTAAGTTTGTTATGATATTTTATTTACCCATAATTTCTTTAATTGAGAGAAGTGGTTACATGATCTTCTTGGAGGAAGGCCACGTGGTTCTTTATTTCCAAGTAAATTTATAAACCCATCTTGCTTGATGTTTGGGGGTTCTTTTCCATTCACACTTTCACTCTTTCATTCATTGTTGCTCAATTTTCATTCCTCATTGATCCTTGTTCATGGATTGGGAAATGGGGGGGATGAATTGATGAGGAAGAAGCCATATTTTATTGGCTGTATTAATGACTGGTGTATTCCAGCCATGAATTTGTGCATGCATGCCTTAGATGAATTGACACGTACTATATTTTTTTCATAGCTGCGAGTCCAAAGAGTCCCAATAGGAAGATTCTTGAACAAATGCGTTGGACCCCTGGAAGGAGGTGGACAACTTGAGGGAATGTGTGGCAGAGAAGGGGGTCCATTCTCTTGGGTTGTGTAGGCTGGAGAGAAGAGATATGGTCTACATTAGATTGTTGTGTGTTGAGAAACTTGTGAGAGCTTGAGTGTTGACTAGTTTGGAAAGATCAATGACACCCTCGAACCGTAGTTATGGATTCATATCCCTGGATTGAGGGTGACTTGATTTTGATTCTTGGAAAAAAAAATGTCTATGGTTGGGTGGAACATCCTTTGACTGCTTCCAGTTGATGCATCATTTTGATAAAGATCAGTTCTCTTGTTATGTGTTTCTCTACTTGTGTATTTATTTCCACTGTGTATTAATTATTATAGCTTAGTTTTATTTTTATAATATTATTTATTTCTGATTATTGTTGTTCATGGGATATTTTCCATTTCTTTTATGATGTAGCTTGAATATTGAAGATTTCATGTGAGTCTTTCAAGATTCTTTTTTAATTAAATGTCATCAGAAATTGGAAATCATTTTTGAAGTGTTTAATTTTGATTAGCATGCCCGGCCTATGGGTAGATTGGTATGTTAAAAAATGGTATCAGAGTGAGTTTATAGATATTGAGCTTGTATGGGCCAACTAACAGAGCATAGAAAATGAAATTGCAGAGTCTGCAAGAAAAATTTTGTCAGAATGTCAAGAAGAGTACGTTTGTAATTTGTTAAAAAAAAATATTACAATGAATTAGGAAATATTTCATGGGTCATTTGAAAGGATCGAGCCCATAAATTAGAAACAATCAACTTTAGTTCTAATTGGGTAATTTTTGGGTGTAATGAACGAGTTCCAAATTTACCAAGGTAGTCATGGAAAAATTGAGAAAAATCCCCAATTCCATAAAGGAATTGAAGAAAATTCACGCCAAGAATGTCGACCGACTATGCACGCAAGTAATTGGTTTCTCCAGAGGTTGAATTATTTTTTATTGGAGTGATATTGGACAAATTTCATGGTAACAGAGTACCCATGGTGGAAATTGAGCAAAATTGGTCAAAAGTCCCAATTTCCACAGAAGAATCCATGAGGAATTCGACGTTCAGGGTCGAATTATAAGTGCAAGGGTCATATGGATTATTAAAGGAAAAAAATTGGCCATATGAATATTAATCACAACGTTTAAGGGAGGACCAAAAATAAATTAGGAATTTGGTCACTTTTGTGCAATTTGTGAAATTTTTAAAATTTGGAAAAATTAGGAAAAAATGGGATTTCTATACCATTGATGTTAGCATGACTTGGGGGACACATGTCAACTGATGTGGAAAACAAGTTATTTTTACTACCATGGTGGAAGGGCCACTATGGAAGGTACATGTAGGCGTGGTGGAATAGGTGGCAGGTGGCCTAGAGCCACGGTGGTTGGCACCCTCCTACCTGATGGAACCTCGAGTTGGACCCACAGAGGTAAATTGTTGGGGTTTTCAAGTGGGATTAGAATAACCTAAGGTGGGGGGGGGGAGAGAATTCATGGATGTGTGACACATGACCCGTGGATGAAACTTTGGTTATGTTTTGTATCCCCTCCCCATTGTGTTAATGGTCGGACAAGCTTGGGGGTTGTAATATGACATGGAATGTCGATCATCGCCACCCCCCTCCAATTGTCAACTGGTTGATCAAAAGTTTGTGTAACTTCATGTGCACATGGTGAATGTATGTTGATGGGGACCACCCATTCTCATGGCCAAATGAATGAGTTATATGGGTGGTGGGGCTACAAAAGATAAACAAATTAGTATGTGTGTCTATAAAGGAAGGAGGTAAGGACGGACAATGCATGATCATGGTGGTCGAAGGATGATGAGGAACCAATATAAAGTGTCAGGTGGAATCAAAATGCCATTTAATCATTTGAGTCAGCACAATTCAACTAAATTTCACTAAAATTATTAAAAATTATTGTAAATTTATAGTGGTTTTTGAGTGTTCAACTTGCAGGCCATTTTTAGAGGCCTAAATGACATTTTTGAGAGGTCAAATTATAAAATTTATATCCTACCAAGACACACATTTTCATCATCCCATGTAATATATCTCAAATATATATTTCTAATGGTGTAAACCATTTTTCAAACAAAGCTAGTACGAGGGATTTACAAGCTAAACAATGGATCGTAAATTTTAACACCTAGTTAACTTTTGAGAGCCATAACTTCTAGCTCAAATATCATATCCGGGCATGACTATAGTCATTGAAAAGTTGATTCAGAGGAGAATAAACCATAATTATTAGAATTTTGAAAATTTTGATATAAATATTCATAAATTGAGTAGAAAAGGGACCTATAGCATTGATTGACAAATTTTCAAGATATGCATATTTCTAACAAAAATATCATTGTTGTTAATGTAGAGACATAATCAAATGGACACAAGGGTAAAGGGGAGAAAGAAACATTAATAGATAATCTAAGAATGTTAATAATATAATTAAACAACTACAAAGAAGACAATGAGAAGTTGGTAAGAGAAAAAAGTAAGATAAATTTTCAAATGATGCAAATCCTAAATTAGTTGTAGAGGCAAGCAAAGAATGGATCAAAATCAATATAGGAGGAATAGGGTAGATATCATGAAATAAGATATAACTACATAAGATGTTGTTATTCTATAAGTTCTATCATAACACATAGACATTACTCACCTACTTACTCAACAAGGATATTTTATGCATCCAAAGATTCCATTAGTAGTCTAAGGGTGTCTTGTATTAGGCACCAAAGAAGAAGACATGAATTTGATAGTTTGAAAGGAGAGATGATGAATCTTAAGCCACCATCCTTTGACGGTGAAATAGAAAGGGAATATTATGTTGAAGCATGGATTCTTGGACTTAGGAGGTATTCTCAATTGCATAACTACTCATAAAACCTAGAAGCCAAAATTGTCACCTACAATTTACATGGAAAAGTTGCTATGTGGTGGAATTAGATTAAGAAATTTTATCACATAAATGATATCAAGATCACTTGGAAGCAATTCAATATCTAATTTCAGAAGGAGTGCCTTTCAGATCACTTCAATGTTAATTAAATGTCAGAGTTCTTTGAGCTGAAGCTTGGAAGCATGACCATGGCAGAGTGTGAAAATAAGTTCTTGGGAATACTAAAGTATGAGGGGTTTAAAAAAGATGAGAAGGTGAAAAATCAATTTTTTTTAGTGGAATTCCTTCATTTTATAAACAAAAGACTCAATATGATGAGTTGAGGACATTGAGTGAGACCATCAAGAAGGATAAGTACCTATATGATCAAGGAAATGGGAAAGAGCCTTTGCAGAAATATTGGAAGGATAAGATGAAGGAGAAATATGATCAGAGAAAGAAAGGATCCAAACCTCCTTTCAATAGAAATATCCCAAATAAAAATCAGCAAGACTAGCCTGCTAAGGATGAATACAAGAGAGAATACTCCTTTGGAAAAGGGGGGAGACCACCAATATAATGTTGGAAATGCAAAGAAGATCACATGTACAAGGACTTCCTAAGCACAAAAAAGTAAAAGTGAATACCAGGCACAACATTGAAGAGGCTACAAGAGTAGAAGACATGGGAAGAATATGTGTAGCCTTAGAAGATAGACAAGAAGAGTACCAATCCAACATGATCTAGGTGGAAGGTAAGATCATTTATCATCCTGTTTCTATCTTAATTGAATCTGAAGCAAGCCATTGTTACATTTATCCTAAAATAGCGGATAGATTACATTTGGAGAAAAGTAACCTTAAAAGATCAATCTTGGTTCAATTAGCCACTAGAACAAAAAGAACGATAAATGAGATGGTCATAGGTTGTCCCATAGTTCTTAACATAGTGAATACTAAAAATGATATAAATATTATACCATTGGGATGTTATGATATTCTAATTCGAATGGATTGGTTGGACAAGAATCATGATGTCCTAGATTGTCATAATGAGACATTTACATGTCTTGATGAAAAAGGAAGACATAGCACTGTGAAAGGAATTCCAAGACCCACTTTTATAAGGGTTATTTGATCCTTACAACTTAATAGATGTTTTAGGAAAGGATGAAAATTGTATGCAGTCCATGTGAAGGAGCTAGAAAAGACAAAATGACCAAGAATTGAATACATTTTGGTACTGCAAGAGTTTGAATGTGTATTCCAAGAAATACTAGGCCTGCCACCAAAGAGGGAGATAGATTTCTCTATCGATTTAGTACCGTTAGTTTCCTTAGTATCAAAAACACCTTACATAATGGGCACACCAAAATTAAAATAATTACAAATGCAACTGGAAGAATTGTTGAAGGAAGGGTACATACATTTAAGTGTTTTACCTTGGGGAGCACTAATACTCTTTGTAAAAAAGAAGGATAGAGAGTTTAGGTTGTGTATTGAATTTAGACAGTTGAATAAATCCATAGTGAAGAAAAAATACCCTATACCCATAATTAATGACTATCTAAGAGGGGAAAATATATTTTCAAAGATAGACTTAAAATCATGATATTGCCAATTAAGAATCAAGGAATAAGAAATAAATAAGACAAACTTTACAACTAGGTATGGGAATTATGAATTTATAGTGGTGCCATTTCAAATAACCAATGCAACAACTGTCTTTATGTGATTAATGAATGACATATTCAAAAATTATTTGGATACGTTTGTCATAGTTTTCTTGGATGACATACTTATCTATTCTAAGTTAGAGGAAGATCACGAACATCACTTTAGATTGGTATTGCAAGTTTTGGGGAAACATCAGTTGTATGCCAAGATTAGTACGTGTTATTTTTACCAAGAACATACCCATTACTTGGGACACATTATTTAAGAACAAGGTATAGCATTGGATCCACTTAAAATTGAAGCCATTAGAGGATGGCCAAGAACGTTTCATAAGTCATATATTTTATGGGAATAGTTGGTTACTATAGAGGATGTATAACAGTGTTATCCAAGATTACTCATCCCATCACTTGTTTGAAAAACAAGGGAATTAAATCTGAATGGATAGTTGAGTCTGAAGAGAACTTTAATTTGTTGAAATAATTTCTTACTAGTGCACCTATTTTAAAGATTGTCAACCCAAATGAATTTTTTTTGGTATGTATAGATGCTTGCAAGGAAAGCTTAAAGAACATGAGATTAAATATGACACACATGACTTGGAACTTGTTTCCATTTTTCATGCATTAAATATGTGAAGGCATTATCTCATGGGAAAAATATTTGAATTAAGAATAGACGATAGTGGTATGAAATATATTTTTGAACTACCATATTTGAATGTAAGGCAAATGAGATGGATAAATTTTTTAAGTGAATACGATATTGACATCAAGCATATCAAACGAAAATAAAATAAGGTCGTTGATGCACTCAGTATAAGAGTACATATTGTGCATGATACAACCATTAGTATGCATCAATCATATTTTAATAAAAAAAAATTAGATGATGCTATTACATAATAGAATTACCTACAGGTAAAACTTAAAAGAAAGCTTACAACATGAAAATGTACATTAGAAAATTAAATAATATGATATGAAGGAAGATGGATTACTTATGCATAAAAATACAATTTATGTTCCTATTTCCAGAGAACATAGGAATTTGGTATTAAAAGAAATGCATAATGTTTCATATGCCAAACATCCTAGTTACCTAAAAACAATTGCAACGGTAAGAAGCTTTAGCTAGGAATGAAGAAATATGTTGTTGATTAATTTTCTAGTTGTATGGAATGTCAGAGAGTGAAGGATTCACATAGACACCCAACATGTTTGTTACAACCATTACCAATTCCAGAGAAGAAATGGGAAGTGTTAACCATTGATTTTATAACTAGATTTCCTAGAACAACAAGGAAACATGATTAAATAATGGTAGTGGTTGATAAATTGACAAAGGATGCTCATTTTGTTCCTATAAGAATGACTCATACAACAACTAATATAGTAGAAATTTACATGAGGGAAATTTCTAGGTTTCATGGGATACCTAAGGAAATTGTTTCAGACACAGATACAAAGTTTACATCAAATTTTTGGAGGGGATTGTTTAAAGGATTTGGAACAAATATTAACTTTAGTACAACATACCATGTCCACAGTTAGATGGGAAGATAGAGAGACTCAACCAAGTAATTGAATACATGTTGAGAATGCATGTGATGGATAAGTCCTTTATGTGGGAATATCACTTTCACTTGGATGAGTTTTCCTATAATAATGGATATCAATATTCATTGAAAATGAACCCATTTTAAGCTTTGTATGGTAGGAAATACAATACTATAGTGACTTGGGACAACCCATAAAAAAGAGTTTTACTTGGGCTATAATTGCTCAAGGATATGGAAGTCCAGATGGTTACAATTAGGTAAAATTTAAAGGCAGATCAAGATAGATAGAAAAGTTATGTAGATAAGAACATGGCAACTAGATAATTTAAAGCGGGGGAGCATGTTATTTTGAAAGTGAATCGCAATAAGATCTCATTAAAGTTGGGTAGTTGTACAAAGATAACAATCAAATTCTATGGTTCATTTGAGATATTGGACATAATAGGGCCAATTGCATACATGCTTTCATTTCCTTCTTCCATGAATGTGCATAATGTATTTCATGTCTCTTTTCTAAAAAAATATGTACATGATCCAAACCATGTTATTGATTTGCATTTGATTCAGGTAGAGACAGAGGGGGACTTCCAGGTCCAACCAGCGCACATATTGGATATAAATATGAAAATGCTCTAGCATCGAGTCATACAACTGGTAAAAGTCCAGTGGACCTGCTACAGTCCTGAAGATGCTACTTGGGAGCATGAAGATGCCATGCAGGCAGAGTACCCTCAACTTTTTGAATAATTTTGTAATTTTGTAATTTTTGTTTTGTATATGCATTAAGGACAGTACCAAAATAAGGGGGAGGCGAATGTAATACCCTGGTTTTGATCCCCCATATTAATAATGTATTTTGTTATTTTATGAAAGACCATAGTGCCCAAATAGTTAAAAATGGTCAGAGTGCCTAGGAAAATGTAATGTTGTGATCATTATTAATAATAAAACACATTGTTGGCTGCTAGATGGACATGGACAAGAGTTAAAGGGGGATATGATTCCACAAGAGAGGGGGATTAAGAGGATGAGTATTTTATTATATTATATTTACCTATAACTTCTTTAATTGAGAGAAGTGGTTACATGAGATTCTTGGGGGAAGGCCTCGTGGTTCTTGATTTCCAAGTAAATATATAAACCGATATTGTGGGTTTTTTGGGGGTTCTTCTCCAATCCCAATTTCACTATTTTATTCATTTTTTATCAATTATCCTTCTCCATTCATACTTGTTCTTGAATTGAGACATGGGGGGGTGAATTGTTGAAGAAGAAGCCATTGTTTGTTGGATGTAGTAATGATTGGTGTATTCCATCCATGAATTTTCTCCTGCATGCCTGAAATGCATTGGCATGTACTAGATTTTATTCAAAGATACGAGTCATGAGAGTCCCAACAGGGAGATTCATGACCAGATGCACTTGAGCCCTGGAAGTAGGTGGGGAACATGAGGAACTATGTGGGAGATAGAGGGGTCCATTCTCTTGGGTTGTGTAGGATGGAGAGAAGAGAGCTCAGATACTTTGGATTGTTGTGTGTTGAGAAATATAGGTGTTGGAAGTAGGATTAAATATAGGAATCAAAGAGCCCAAAGGGGTTGGATACAATGGGGAGAAGCAAGGTGTTTTTCATCATTCAGAAAGGTTCAATTCCCATGAGGGCCTAACCTGGAACCATGGGGGCACCTTGAGGTAGTGGTCGAACGTGTGGTTGCAACCAGAGATACTATATTAAATAATATCATGACTCATGCAATACCATTGGTAAAGGTTCAATACCGTGAGTGCCTAACATGGAGCCATGGGGGCACCTTGAGGTAGTGTTCGGACGTGTGGTTGAATCCATAGATACTATATTAAATAATATCATGACTCGTGCAATACCATTGGGAAAGGTTCAATACTGTGAGTGCCTAACATGGAGCCATGGGGGCACGTTGAGGTAGTGTTCGGACGTGTGGTTGAATCCATAGATACTATATTAAATAATATCATGACCCATGCACACATGAGTGGATCGAAGCCCACTCCCATGTCATCCAAATTTTTAAATTTTTTTTTCCCAAAGGGGTTGGATCCAATGGTCATAAATGAGAAGTTTTTCATCATTGGGAAAGGTTCAATTTCCATGAAGGCGTAACCTAGAGCCATGGGGGAACCTTGAGGTATTATTTGAACATGTGATTAAACCTAGAGATATTATATTAAATAATATCGTGACCCATGCACACATAAGTGGATCAAAGTCCACCCCCATGTCTTCCAAATTTTTTTCCCAAAGGGGTTGGATACAATGGTGGAAAGTGAGGATTTTTTCAATGTTGGGAAAGGTTCAATTCCCATGAGGGATTTATCTGCAGCCATGGGAGCACATTGAGGTAGTGTTAGAACGTGTGATTTCACCCAAAGATACTATATTAAATGCTATAGTGACTCGTGCACACATAAGTGGATCACATTCCACCACCATGTCCTTCACATTTAAGCTCCCAGGGGGGAAACTCAATTGGCAAGTGTCGTGATATGAAGTTCCATGAGGTTTCAAGTTCAACTCCCCCCGACTTATCTTGTGTATCGCATATGGGGAATCGTGGGAACACCCGGAGGTTATAGTGGTAGAAGTTGGATAACACGACCTCATGCAACACGAGTATGCGTCCAACTAGTTTTCAATTCCGCCAGACATAAACAAAAAAGAAAAGAATTAAAAAAACATAGGTATCAAAGAAGGATATCAAATTATGATAGTTTAGGCATACTCCCATATTATCATCCACATGCTCAGGAAAATTTAATGTGGATCTTCCTCAAGAAAAATCACTACCAATTGGATATTAACTAACACCATGGAGTTCTTACAATCTCTCCTCTCCAAGGTATATGCAAGCATCCCATCACATGTCAAGTGGTCTACTAATAAACGCATAGAAAAAATCACTAATGAGGGAATTCTCATAGAGAACAATCAAGTGGACTTGGTCTAGGATCCTATCTCCAAAACCCCCATCCATTCTGATTGTTTTACTCTTTCCTAGGAAAATGACATCCTCCACCTGCATCGACATACATGGAAAAATCGAGCCATAGGGCCGACCATGGAGGGAATCCTCCAACTCTCACCCATGACTGAAGACACCCACCACTGTCCATAATGATCTCATCAATCCCCCTCATGGGATATTACAACACAACCTATGCACTCTTCATGATTTCACTTGGTTGACATCATTTATTCACTGGCTCAGATCTGATGAAACTCCCCTGGTACATTTATCTCCTCTAGATCATCCTTAGCATGTCACCCTCTCTTTGAGATCCTTCTCCTATAGTTATGATTCATACAACCATGGACATAGTTCATTATGGGCTCAAAATTCAACCTAGGAGACAAGGTGGCCACTCATTAATCTCCCCACCTCGACGCCCTCTTCCTGGTCTCCATCCCTTTCCTTCCCTCTTCTACCTCTACCTTACCAACTTTCATAGATTAATCCCCCTTCCATCATTATATATAGTTGTATTTTCTTGTCCCTATAACATTCATGGCTCATGAATGTTCCTCCAACCACTCCAAAGGAATCTCTTCCATGTGCAATTTGGGCTCGAGGATTATCTTTGTGGAAGAGGATTTGATTAAAGCCTATCAATATTACACCCCACAAGATATCAGATCTGATATAGATCTGGTTGAAGAGGACATTTGAGTCCGCATAAATTTGATTTTGGATTATGAATTCCTTCAAACCAAGGGTTCATGGATTCAAGATTCAAGCATGAAATGGGCTCCTAAATCCTAGTACCTAAGAAAATTAGACATTTACTAGCATGTTAAGATGTTGCTGGGTCGATTCTTGGTCAATTAGGATGAGGCACAATGGGATATCTTGCTATAGTTGGATGATGTGAAATTGTAGATCAAACCGGTGGATCGTAAAGTCAACCTGCTAGCAAACAAACATGCTAGTTTGGACTTGACCAAATTGGAGTTTCCTCAACCGCAGGTGCTTGTAGCTGATGAATTCCCTCCAATTTATTACATACTCATTTTTTTTAGTTTACTTAGCATTTTTTTTAGTATAGGAGGTCTTGATGTCCATACCCCACCTCGTGTCAGTTATCTAGGTGATAGACAACAACTTGATTTTGACAGAACAAAGAATTATAGGCTTTATTTTCTCAAGATTTTTAGTTTTAAAAGACAGAAGTTTCATAATCTCATTGACAAGTTGATGCACTACTGTTGTTCTAGTTTCACAAGTGGAAAACTAGCAACAAGGCTTATGTATAACACTTTTATGATAATATAAAGATATGGGATAACTTACAAAAAAAACGATAGATCAACTCACTCTTATACCACTTGATGCAACACATGGATAAAATTAGAGTCACCCACAGAAAGATATAATACCACATAAAAAAATGACAAAACTATAAATGCATTAAATACTAACATACATTTCACACACTGTCTATTCTCGAATTAAAACACAACAAACAATTAAACTAATATTATCTACCAGTTTATTGAATCAATGACCAATTATCTCAATCCTTATTACATTAGCAAATCTTTCACATATTTTGTTGATAACATAATACCACCAACAACTACAAAATACCAAACAATAAATAGCCAAAACCCCTTTACTCAATTACAAGCCTCATATTTTTGTTTGATGCAAATAACTATTTTGTTCCAAATATTTTTTATTTCCTTGAATAACTCAAACAATTTAATCCTTGATAAAATACTTATCTATCAAATACAATTTATTTCCTTGAATAACTCAAACAATTTAATCCTTGATAAAATACTCATCTATCAAATACAATCCAAGTGTTTGAGTTCGAATATTCAAAATCAAATTGGAAAGATAAAAACATTTTCTAATTAAATTATTTGGAACCACTAAAATCAATATATTTTTATAAAATTTTGAGTGTTTGAGTTCGAATATTCAAAATCAAATTGGAAAGATAAAAACATTTTCTAATTAAATTATTTGGAACCACTAAAATCAATATATTTTTATAAAATTTTGAGAGTAGATATATAAATATGTTGTTTGCATAGTGTAAGAATTTCATAAAGTAACAATAAACATTTTTTGTGCACAAGTCAAAATATTGAACGCCTATTTATCGAAAATTATGTGCATGGTCTTTAAGTATGGTGTTTCTTGGATGTGGCACCTAACTCGAATATTTTTTATGAAATTTGTTAAGTAAGTAAAATAATATCTCCTCTGCAATATATTCAACTTGCATACTTCATACTGAAAGTATGAGAGTGATCTAATCAAAATATTGCCTCTGTTAGCATAAAAACAATTAAAACAAATATAAAAAGTAGTATACATTAATATTGATATCTGTATAGTATAAAAACTTAATAACTTTCATTAAAAAATTGTTTTATTGTGTAAAGAAAGATTTTATAACGTCTTGTGAAAATTTCATACCTAGCTTCCGAGAAATGAGTGCACATGGATCAAAATACTAAGCCATTGAATGCATACAAATAAATTCTGGAATTTTCTATGGTCTTGTTTTGAACATGGGCATGGGGTGAAAAGTCCATATATTCTTATGAAATCTTGTGGGAATGTAGAATAGAATCTCGTGTATAATAGGTCGATAATTCAACAATCATTTCCAAGATATGAGTGAGTAGTGATGAAAATACCAAAAAAAAGTTAGAAAGAAACATATATTTGAAATCAAATGCTTTTAGGTGTGAGGGATTTCCAAAGTACAAGGATGCTTCTATATTATTAAAAAATATATATTTTTTTTTACCATGTTATATATGAAAAATTAATAACAATTTACAAAACTGTAGTCTTAAAAAAATTATTATTTTTTAATATGAAGAGTTAGGTGTGAGGGATTTCCAAAGTACAAGGATGCTTCTATATTATTAAAAAATTTTTTTTTTTTACCATGTTATATATGAAAAATTAATAACAATTTACAAAACTGTAGTCTTAAAAAAATTATTATTTTTTAATATGAAGAGTTATTTTTTTAAAACATGAAGAGTTTTTTAATGAATTATGAATTATTTTTAATTATAAGATAAATGTATTTTATATTATTATAATATTAATATTAGAAACTAAAATGGTTATGGTCACTTTAATTGAAGCTTTTTTTTAAGAAAATTCTTAATATTTAATATACAAATACATAATTATTTTTATGATTTAGTCTAAAGTTTAATCAAATAAATTGATTTAAGAAATTAAATTTTGATTTAGTTAATATGTAATACGTCATCTTTATTTGTGAAATTAATACTAACAATTATTATCATCTAGATCACATTGGTTGAAAGTGTTTTTTTCACATCATTTTTATATTTAATATAAAAAATTAGAATTATTTTTATGATTTAATAAATATTTAATGAAATAAATTGATTAAAATAAATTATTTAAATATAACTCAGAATTGTTTTTACAATTTATTATGAAAGTTGTTATCAATATATAAAATTGGAGGAAAAAATATTTTGTTAAATTAAATTATAGTAAATTTAAATTTCTTAATATTAATAATAAGTTTAATAAAAACATGAAGGAACAAATATAGAGAATATGATTTAATTAAGCAATAAGTTAAATTGTATACTCATTTATTGAATAATTTAATTTAAAGTCAAGTTTGTAATCATGAATCATGTTTAATCAATCGATTCTATCATCTTCCAAGAGAATAAAGCTTTCACATTAAAAAAGTGTTTTAAACATATATGGTATTGAATCATATTTATAATTTTTTTGGCAATTACACAAATGACCAAATTAAAAGAATTCATATAAATAGACTTATTGATATGGAATCTCAAAGTTAATTTAAAATAAATAATTCATTAATAATTTTAATCATTAACATACATATAATACATCTTATAAAAAAAAGAAGATCAACATCAACTTGATATGAAAATGCACAATATAAATGAAAGATAATATTAAAATTAATAGACATATATATCAGATCAAATTTACATGTCAAATGATATACATCTCAAGAGTCATTATACATGTCAACTACTACAAACCTAGATGCATCAATATGTTCTACATATAAGAATCAACTATAGTTTTATATAACTCTCTAGTAGGATCTATATCACCAAATAAGATCATATTGGATATAGGAAAAACAACTAGTGTGTGAATTTTAGGTGAACCCCCAAAACATGAATACAGAGTTTAGTTATAGAAATTCATACAAAGTTTGCAAAAGAAACATAGGGAGAGAAGCAAGAATGAGAGAAAGAATAATTGAAGTGTATTAAGAAAATGGTAGAATGAGAAACAAATACATTAAATAATCTACATGGATAAGTGAATGCGTCATAGATAGGATTTAGAGTGATATGAAGCACCATATTAGTGATCTAGTGTGATATAAACACTTGCTAATAGAAACTGGAGTAATCTACCACCTAGTGTAAGTTAATTGGTCCATGCAATCAACAGTTAACTAAGTCACACATGTGGAGGTGAGAGAAACCAATGCATGCACATAATGTGCAACTTCCTAGCTACATGCATGTGATATGCACTCTCCTGATGAGAAAAACTGAGGTTTCCATGCCTGTGTTTCATCCACTAGTCTAACTGAGTTGAAATTAAAGAGGGGAGGCACCCATATTTTTTAGAGGTACTCTATTTTTTAGGGAATATTCACAAGAGATAATATTGTCATCTAGCTAAACATTAGGCTAGAAAACTTAGCAAAAATAATTAGTAGGTAAGTTTTTAATATCTCAAACACCTCCCTGAAACACTACTAGGGTGTAAATAAAGAATGGGTCCTAGAAAAAATCCCATATTAGGTATCCATTTTACAATGCATATAATGAATGAACACTAAAAAAAGAGAAAAAAGGGAACAATTCATGGGAAAACCTCCTCCCTCAAAGTACAATGCAACAAAAAATGAATAAGGAATGAAAGACAACTACAAAGAAACCATGTCCTTCACTCTAAAATGGTCACACAAAATGTGAAAATTTTCCGCAGTGAAAGTAATGGTGAATATGTCTGAAGTTCATTCAGATGTGGGAAAATACTGAAAATTGGTGATCTTATCACGAACTATCTCTTTGATGTAATTCATATGTATCTAAATGTGTTTTTTTCGTTGCTATTGTACTGAGCCTTTGCAAAATCTTAGCATGCTCTAATTTTCACACTAGATGACAATAAGACAATGTGACTAGATATCGAGCTCAATGAAGAAGTTTTGAATATAAAGATCCTAAATAGTTATGTTGACTGCACCTATGTAGGCAACCTCTATTGATGATAAAGAAATCACTGACTACTTTTTAATGAACCACAGATGGGACTAAAACCCAAAATAAACATGTATTTGGAGTTGGACCTACGATCTATGCTATCAATTGTCCAATCAAAATTTATGAATCCCGTGAGATGCAATGCACAACCTGTTGCATAGTGAATCCCATAACGCATGGTACCCTGAAAATATTGAGGATATAGTGGGAAAATTTCCATTGTAGGTCATGTGGCTCCTACATAAACCTGGAAACTACCCTTACTATATATGAGAGATATGGTCCGATGTAGGTGAGATATAGAAGGATCCCCACAAGTTTTCCATACAAGGTGTTGTCCAAAAATGGTGTATCTCTTCCATCCTCAAGCCTTACCTTAGATAATAAGGGTGTGGTTGTAGACTTGTATTTGTAATATGGAATCAAACCAAGAGATCCCTAACATACTTAGTCTAAGACAACTTGATGCCTAAAGCATCCTGGTTGATCTCAAAACCAAGGAAAAGGGGAAGTGGCCACGTGTCTATCATAGAGAACCTATCATGTAGAATTTCTTTGACCGTAACAATAATTTAGTTCAAGCTACCTATGATCAAGAGGTCATCTATGTATAGAACTAATATCAAGAAAGAGACATAGGTCCTCAACATATAAAAATTGGGATCTATTTTATCCTTTTGCCACTTAACCCAAATAATACAACACACTTATTCCAACCCATGGTAACCCCTATTAAAGGAAACGTTTCCCAAAAGGGATAGCCATGGTGGAATAAATGAGTATACTACATGTGAGAAAGTATGTATCCTCCCCCCCAAGAAGAAATATATGTTCCTAGGTAAGTCACATTGGAAAGAACATTTTAGCACCCAAAGTTAAGGAAGACCAACAAATTCCCTAAATAATACAATCTAGGCTATGAACAAAGTTGAACATATGATGTGAGGTGAATGGAAGGTAAAATGAAAGAAGGTGAAAAAACATGGATTAAAGCACATGGGATAACCATATTAAGGCATAAATACTACATGAAATATCTAAATGCTAAGAAAGAAAATAGGAATCCATGTTATCATAGCATCCTCTCCATGTCTCCTTGAGGCCATAGAGTCACTTTTTTAGTTTGCATACTAGAGTTGACTTTTATACAAATACTTCAGGTTGCTTCGTGTAAGTCACCTATAAGATAACCCTATGAAGAAAGGAATTCTTGACATCTATCTAGCGAAATTCCCACCCCCTTTATTTTACAATGGTGAGGGCCAACCAAATGGACTCCAACTTTTCTATTCAACCAAAGGTATCATCCTAGTCAATCTCATGAATCTGTTGAAATCCTTTGGCAACCAATATTTCCTTGTATTGAATCACCTAACTCTATACTACCTATTTATCTTATATACCTATCCGCATATGGAAACATTCATATCTGGAGGAAGAAGAACTACATCCTAAGTCTTGTTCTCGAGGAGAGAGTTGTTCTCCTCCTACATAGAAACTTACCAGAAGGAATTCTATGCATCCTATGCACATTTTTGTGGTTCAGAAACTAGAACCATGTAGCAATGCATGGGAATCAATGCTTTTGTAGATGCAAGTGCAAGATATGGCTCCTCAAACTGAGATATCATGCTCCTCTAATCCACTAGATCCCTCACAAGAAAACATACTTCCTATAGGGTGGACTATGCCCACTTGGATATCTTTTGTGGCTTGTCATTTGTCTACTCATCATCAACATAATCTGGTTTGAAAAATAGATCTCAAATATGATATGATTTGGAGGAGAAATCATATCAAAATGTAAGGAACAAGAGGATGCGCATAAGTTTTTTCATGTCGTTGTTTAGGTGCATGTGTGGTTCATGTATAAGTCTCTACATGTGGCTCCTGAGATGCATGCATGGTGCATGCAAAAGTATCTACATGTGGCTCCTAATATGCATGCATGGTGCATGTAGAAGTCTCTTCAAACTGAGAATCTTGTTCTTTTGGTGGATTTTATGTTGGCTTTGTGTTGCCGATATCCTACATGCATTCTTCATGATCTTCCTTATTCCTGAATAGGAACTCCAATTTGGTCCATACTTCATCTGGCATTGAGAGTGATTCAACATGATACTTCAGAAGAAACATTGATGTAGATAATTCTAAAAAACATATCTTCTCTATTGATAAAATCAGAAGAATGAATCTATTCTTCTATTGCCATGGTAATTTGATAAAGGCCTCGACTTCTTAGAATAAATAGAATCTTTGGATTCCCCTCTAAATTGCGAGAAGTGTTGACAATATAAATTCAATTATTTTTAACTATAGTAGTATTTTGTACCTACAAATGAGTTAGTGTGCACCTTCCTCCTAGCAACCAACATCTTTAATACCATGTGAAGTTTGGGTGAAACCCTGAAACTTGCACAAAGAACCTAACTAGAGAAATTCACACAAAGATTGGAAAGGAAATGTAGAGAGAGATGCATGAATGAAATAAAGAATAATTGAATTGTATTAACCAAATGGTAGAATGAGAAATAAATACATTAAATACTCTACATGGTTAATTTAATGCACGATAGATAAGATATAGAATTATATGAAGAACCATAATAGTGATCTAGAGTGATTTGAACACTCATTGACAAAAACTAGAGAAATATTCCACCTAGTTTAAGTTAGTTGGTCAATGCAATCAATAGCTAACTGAGTGACACATGTGGATGTGAGAGAAACTAATGCATGCATGTGATATGCACCCTTCCAGCTACATGAATGTGAACGCACTCTCCTGGTGATAAAACAAAGTGAACATACAATTGTTGGTGATAAAAACCAAGGTTGTCATGCATAAGTTTCCTCCACTAGTCTAACTAAATTCTAACTAATTCAAAACTAAAGAGGGGAGGTGCCCTTTTTTTTTAGGAGGCACCCTATATTTTAGGGAATATTCGTGGGAGAGAATAGTCTCATCTACCTCAACATTAGACTAGCAAGCTTAACAAAATTAATTACTAGGTGAGTGTGTAATATCTCCAACATAGTGTAGTATATGGATCAATGGATGGTTTATAAATTGTTGTCACTAGTGCGACACATGTTGGAAATCATAGCATAGATGGAGAAATAGCTAGAGAAATAGGTGGTGTATATAGTGGCATAGACAAAGGAGGTAGAGGGTGAGAATATGGTGGAGGGGTTGAAGGAGGGCATGCTGGAGGTGGGAGAGTAGTGTCCCTAAAATCAAAACCAAATGAAGAAATACTAATGAGCTCCTCTCAACATTAATAGTAGGATGAGGGAATTAATGGTATGATGGATCAACATTGCATTGAAGGAAAACATAGAATATATCATTTCAATATTGGGGTCTTGTATGATCACTAGAATTCATACTCTCATCACTATAGAAAAATCCATCGATGTACATAATTGGTCCATCATCTGTTATCTAAATTTGTAATCCAGTATTTGGGACATGCCATGTATTTGTGCTTGAGTTGGATCATTGTTATTAGCTATATTTGAATTAGTCTAGGGATGCCTCTCACAAACATATGCAAAATATTATACAACAATAATTAAACAATTATAAAAAACTATTATAATTAATTACATGTTCATTAAATACGACACAAAATATGAGACTAGATTAATCAAACTATAAAAATAATATTTCCTCTTCCATCTATCAGTTTGTTTTGATCAAGTAATATTTTTGTACATTATCAATAGGCCATCCATAGATATGGATTTTATATGACATCAAGGACATGATCATATTCACTAGCTAATAGAGCCAAAACCTGTAAGCTCGTTGACCTTCATGAACACTCCATTCGGCCCCTTTTGGGAAACATTTACCCCAACATGTGCATATTCACATTAGTCATGGACCTTGGAGAGAGGTAGTATATTGTCTACTGATTCATGATAAAAATCTAAAAAAAAAAAGTAAATAGATCCGAAGAAAAAGGGAATATATGCCTCCACTTAAACATGCTATGATAGTGATCTAGAAAAATATTAAACCACCACAAAATAATAGAAAACCACCTAATAATTCTAGGTATATCAAATAAACTATCTGCATAGTGTATCAGAGAGATACTAATGTATTTCCCATTAGTGGTATGGTGTTCCAGTGTCATTATCAAAAGGGACAAGAACTAGCCTTCTCTAGTATGAAAGAATATAAACTTAGTTGGTCCCCAACAAATGTGAATTCACTATGATCAGTGACATGCACACTTACAAAGTTTTACATATTGACAAAAAAAATCTCTCCCATAATTCCAAGAGACATATTTGGAAAATGGGAAATAAAATCTCTCCTAAATAGCCCGTTGATGAAATAAAGTCATCATCTATGGATGGATATAAAGATTGAAACCAAACTTAAAGGCCTACCTACAGTGATCCTAGAAATAGATGAATCATATAAAGAAGCTATAATTCCATTTGGAGGAGTTTTCCTCCTAATACAACTTCAGGAGGCCAACATCCCTCAACGGAGATAATCTTGAGATATAATTGAATAAGGTAATAAATTCCTCTCCCTCTCTCATGAATCCTACTCATTTATAAGGTATATATGTCAACCTATTTGTATTTTGTTTCTATTGTGCCTATCCCTGATTCACATATAAATTTCATTAGGTATATATATCTAGAAAAAAATAATCCATACTAAATTACCATTTGTAATATTCATTATATATTTAACTTAGTTTATTTTCATAAAAAATGTGTAAAACTCATCAGTGCAAACATTTTAAGTAAATCCAACCTTAAGCCAACCTTAACAGTGAACTACAATTGTATTAGCAAGCCTAGACATTTAGTGAGCTCTAAATTTATAATAATGCACTATCCATGGTACCTTTACTTAAAAGTTCATACATTGATGAGTTTGATACATTTTATATATATCATTGCAAATCACTGTTATTTAACTATTGGAATTCCATGCTTATGTAAATGCAACATACTTAATGGAACACAATTTTTTTAGTGCACCAATATCTACAATGTGCTAAAAATGATAGAGAGGACCATATCCATTACCATTGTTATTAAAGGACATCAATCAATTTACCTAGTCTCTTCTTAGCTAAAAATGCATGGTTCCTACGTAGAGGAAAAAATGAAATTTTAGTACCATTTAGAAAATTTCAAAATGAATGAAAATTTATTGTTGAAGAGAAGAAATTAATAAATTAGAAAATATTGTAACACTACAGAATGTGGTCATTCTAGGGGAATAGTGAGCATTGGTGCTTATTGCTAGGAACCTAATCTCCCTAACCCCTCACATAGGTAGAATAATATATTTTCCTTGTAATAAAGGCCAATATTAATACGTCAAATGTAGGAAGACCTAATATAAGTTTTTACTTCTAGAAGATATTCCTATAGATTGTTCTTTTGGTAGATATATTTAGTATAAATATGAGTCGAGGGCATGACAATTTTCTGTCTTGAGAATTATTGTAATATCTAGCACTGCTCTGCTGGGGGATGCCCCCTCGAAGAGGAAAGTAAACAATGTTTCTTATAAATAAAGGTATTATTTTGGTGTTGTGGTTTCATATATTGTGTTGTTTCATTGTCATTCTCTACAATATTTCTATTTTTCAGTTATTACAATACATCACGTACCTTACAAGTGGTATCAAGGAACTTTCCTTGGAAAAAAAATTGTGGGTAATTTTTTTTCAGGGTAGAGATGTATTCTAGCATCTTAAATATACAAAGATATGTTTTCCAGCACATTAATCTGCGGTCATGGAAGCATTAACATAGGAAATACAAGTGTTACTTAAGTGCACATTGTTGGGAACCCTTGTAACCCATGTTGGTACCCCTTCAAGTGGTAGTGCATCAGACAACACATGTATAAAGATCGACCTAGATATTATGAAGCCCTCCATAGATAAGCCCTCCATAGATAAACCAATCGGTTACCTAATTGCTATACTGAAACCGAGAACAACACTCAGGAATATAATCTATAGTACCTGGGTGGTCGACTAGTATGGCTAAGGGCATGGTCTAGCCTCCTCAGTTGGTGTCCTAAGATATTGGGTCGAGTACTACTGTTTTATGTTGCATGTATATCAGAGAGCTATAACATGTGGCAAACCCTTGTTTGTATCAACCCTGAATACCCTAACCCTTCAAACAGAAACAGAAACATAACATATAAGATCTATTGCCATGCAAATTTACCTCCTGCATTTTGGTTGCGAAATTATTACACATTTTTTCCTGTTAAGAATTTTGGCCTTTCAACATTGTAGCATTAATCATATCATAGGATATCCCCATAGGAGTAAAAACAAAATTTACGATCCTTCCCGCACCATTATTTTATCCCTATCCCATTGGATTCCTCTCTTCACCCTGATCGCATTCATACCTATCATTTTTTAGCAAATTGTTTTCTTCTGTGGACCCCACCCCTATCCATCCCCCTTATTTGATACCTACCCCATTGGATTCCCCTCATTTCCCTGATCGTCATGATAGTCTTCACCCATAGCCTATTTTCTATGTGTTACCACCCACCCCTTTTCGGTTCTCCCCTTCATTGTGGACCACACCTGTAGCTAAGACCTTGAAGCCCACCTCAATACCTTGTCATATAATTTCTTTGAGGCCTAGAAGGAAGTGTGGAAACTCAGTGCCAATATTACCACCATCAATAAAAAAATGAATTCCACCATAGAAACAAAAATGGGAACCTTGAAACAATACTTCTTTACCCAACTTGAATCCTTCGCTTCCTAGATTTGTGCCAAGATAAATATTACTGGAGACCTTACCTCCTCTGACCCACCCTTGCACCTTGAATGTGAAACTTCCTCCAATTCCCATAGTTTTCATCCCCATCATTTTCTGCGTGACCTACACCTTTTGTGAGTGGATGTGAACAAATTTGATGGCTCGGATCCCATCGGCTGGGTAACTCAAATGGAACACTATTTATCCTTGTATTGCATTATATATGAGTTGTCGAAACTCTAGTATGGTGTTCTCCATCTAGATAAAGAATTTTGGCAATGGTAAAAATGGAGAAAAAAGTATCTAAAAGGGTATGTGGCTTGGACACAATTTGTTGTAGATATTTACGAACGCTTTGACACTGACACCCAACATTTAGGCCATTTGACGAAGTTGAAACAATCTATCACAATGGAAGACTTTATAGCTGCTTTTGAGAGATTGGCATTCTGCATGGAGTGCATGTCTAATTCGTCTTTCCAAGAATTATTTATCAGTGGCTTGAAGGAGGAGATTCATTCCCACATCCTCACGGATCGCCCCAAGAGATGGGTAGAAGATACTAAAATAGATAAAGAAGAAAAATAAGTTTTCTCTTCTCAAACAAGAAAAATCTCCTTTATTCCTCACCTTAAAATAGTCACTCTCGCTCCTCCTTCCACTCCATTAAAGATCTGGAAATTGACCCAGGAAGAAATTGTTGAATGCCAACTTAAGGGACTTTGTTATAATTGTGATGAAAAATATTTTCCTTCACAAAAGTGGAAGGAAAAAAATATTTTTATGGCCATCTCTGAGGATGTTTCTGAAGAAGAGGTTGAGGCTCCCCTTGTGTTTGAGTCATCTAAACCCACTGACCTGACTCCCCCCTCATACCCCCTAGAAGTGGAACCAGTCATTTCCATGAATTCTCTCACTGTCTTCTCTTCTCCCCAAACCCTCAAGCTATTTGAATTCATTAAGCAGAAGAAGGTCATCATCCTCATTGATAGTGGCATTACCCATAATTTTATTCATCACCACATTTCCCAAGAAACTAATTTTTATATACAAGCACTCAAGAAATTTAAAATCATGATTTCCAATGGAGGGTCCATGAAATGTGGGCGATGTTTTGAAAATGTGTGTCTCCAAATTGTTCAGTACCACATGAAACATCATATTTTTTCTATCGACATGGGTGGTTGTGACATTGTTTTGGGTGTCGAATGGTTAAGGAATTTTGTCCTCATTATCATGGATTTTAAGGAATTAACCATGCAATTCAGCTAAGAGGGCCAACAATATAAGTTCGAAAGCATCACAACAGGTTCCCCTGAGATCATCAATTCCCAGTGCATGGAAAATCTCCTCAAAAAATGTCATTATGTTGAACAACTCCATTCCATTCAAGCCACTGAGTCACCCTTTGTTCATCCTGACCTCCAATCTATCCTCTCCGAACATCAAGTTGTTTTTCCCACTGCCCATGGAATTTTTCCTTCTCGTAGTGTTCATGATCATTCCATTCCCCTCGTCCCAGACAATCTTATTCCCAATGTTTATCCCTATCATCATCTATTTAACCAAAAAAAATAAATTTAGAAAATTGTTCAATAATTTCTCACCACAAGCATTATCCGTCCTAGTACTAGTCCCTATTCTTCTCTGGTGGTCATGGTACTTCAGAAATAAGGCTCTTGGCACATGTGCACTAAATATTTCTCCCTCGACAAACTCACCATTAAAGACAAATTTCCCATTACTGTCATTGATGATCTCTTGGATGAATTAAGTGGTGCCCATTTCTTTACTAAACTTGATCTTTGTTCTAGCTACCACTAGATACATATGAAATAGGAAGACATTCCTAAGACTGCATTTTGAACTCATGAGGGCCACTATGAGTTCTTGTTCATTCCTTTTGGCTTGTGTAATTCTCCCTCCACTTTCTAAAGACTCATGAATCATGTATTCCATCCTTTTCTTCGTCATTTTGTCTTATTTTTCTTTGATGATATTCTCATATATAGTAAAACCTAGACAACCCATCTTTCTCATGTGGATCGATTTTTTCATCTCCTCTCTCAGCACTAGCTTTTCCTCAAACAATCTAAATTTTATTTTGGAGCCTCGAAAGTTGATTACTTGGGTCATATTGTTGGCAAGACAAGTGTCAGGGTGGATTCTAAGAAGATTAAAGCTATGCGGGATTGGCCTCGCTCAAAGACTTTCAAAATATATCATGATTTTATGGTTTTAAAAGGATATTATCATAAGTTTTTTAAGAATTATATAAAGATTGCAACACCTCTCACTACTCTCCTTAAAATGAATTCTTTCACTTGGACTCTAGTAGGTAATCATTCCTTTCAAGCCTTGAAAGTGTCTATGTGCACCACTTCTATCCTGAAACTTCCTGACTTCATAAAGACCTTTGTCCTAGAATGTGATTCTTATGGGAGAGGAATTGGAGGAGTCCTTATGCAATATGGTCAAACTTTGGCCTTTACCAGCAAACAAATGTCAGAGAGACATTTGGACCAATCAATCTCTGAAAATTAAATGTTGGCTATTTTGCATGTAGTGGATCTTTGGAGTCCTTATCTATTGGGAAAATGCTTCCAAATTAAGATAGATCATCGGAGCCTCAAGTATTTTCGATAGAAATGTCTTTCATCCTGAGAGAAACAAAAATGGGTGACTAAGGTATTTGGATATGATTATGAGATCATTTACAAGAAAGGAAAAGACAATGTGTTTGTTGATGCTCTTCTAAGAAAATATGAAGATGAAGGGTCCATTTTTTCCCTCTCCTTCATTGTACCATATGAATCCAAGCTATTCACTAGGAATGGTTGTAAGATCTCAAAATTTCATGTCTGATCCAACAATTGCAAGCCAATTCTCCAATTTCCCTAGGGTACTCTTGGCATAATCATGAGCTTCACTACAAAGTATTTTTGTATTTAAGTAAAGAGTCACAACTCAAATACATGGTGATTTCTAAGCTTCATGCTACACCCACAGCTAGGCACTCAGGGTTTACCAAAACCTATGACCAGGTTAAACCTTCTTTTTTCTGGGATGGTATGAAAAATCACGTTCGCACTTTTGTGGCTAAATGTGATGTTTGTTAATGTTACATGGGAGAAATAATCAAATCTCCTGAATCACTCCAACCAGTTCTGATTCCACTCACTATTTGGAGGGAATCTCTATGGATTTCATTGTTGGCTTACCTAAATCGATAATAAGTCAGTCATCATGGTGGTAGTTGATCATCTTTGTACATATGCTCATTTATGTTCTCTTCAACACCCATTTACTGCCTCCAATATGGATTAACATTTCATGGATCATATCTTCAAGATTCATAGCATTACTCATTATATTATTCTGACAGAGATCCCACTTTCACCAACAATATTTGGCAAGAACTATTCAAGCTACAAGGAACCCAGTTTCATCTCAACACCACCTATCATCCCCAGACTAATGGTCAAACTAAAGTTGTCAACAACTATTTGGAAATATATTTGAGGTGTTTTGCATATGAAAGGAAAAATTAGTAGGATCATAGGTTACCCCTAGTTGAATGGTGGTACAACAATTCTTACCTTACAACTACTCGCATGACTCCTTTTGAGGAAGTATATGGACAAAAATAACCTTCAGTTCTCTCATACATTCCCAGTGTCTCGATGGTCCAGGAGGTTGACCAAAATCTTACAGCTCGATCGGGTATTATCTATGCCCTCAAAGAGAATTTGGTCATGGATCAGAATCACATGAAGCGACAAGAAGATCAAGGTCCCTCAGAAGATCAATTTTCTAAAGGGGACTAGGTGTTTCTTCGAGTACAACCTTATAAGTAGACTTCACTCAAGGCTAACCATTGTTAGAAACGGATGCCCAAATTTTGTGGTTCTTATACATTTCTCAAGCATGTGGGACAAATGGCCTATCGGTTATATTTTCTGAGTCATTCTAAGCTCCGTCATGTTTTTCATGTCTCCTTCTTAGATAAGGTGATTAGAACTAAGTGCCAAACTCAAACCACTCTTCCCGAGTAGGATGAAGAAGGCTCCATCTGGTTTCATCCACAAGCATCCTTGGACTAGCGTGAGCATCGTCTTCATCAGTGCACCATCAAGGAATTGTTGGTACAGTGGAAAGACACAACTCTAGCAGATGCCACTTGGGAGCCAACTAAAATTCTGCAACCATTTCCTCATCTCATGCCTTGAGGACAAGGGTGTTTTTTAAGGGGGGGAGCATGTTAGGGACCTATGATCCCTAACCTCTCATGTAGGTATAATAATATATTTTCCATGTAATAAAGGCTAATATTAATAAGGCCTAGTAATAAGGAATAATAAGTCAAATGTAAGAAGAACTAATAGAAGCTTCCACTTCTAGAAGATCTTCCTCTAGATTGTTCTTTTGCTAGCTAGATTTAGTATAAATATGACTCGAGGGCATTATAATTTTTTGTGTTGAGAATTATTGTAATAGAGCACTACTCTGCTGGAGGTTTCCCCCTTGAACAGGCAAGTGAAAATGGTTTCCTATCAATAAAAGTATTATTTTGGTGTTGTGGTTTCATCTATTGTGTTGTTTTGTTGTCATTTTGTGCAATATTTATGTTTTCAACTATTATAATAGATCTGGTACCTTACACTTATATGGTTTGACACATTGAATGAATACTAAAATTTAAATTTTGATTTGGTATTATTTTTACCCTACCATGGTACACCAAATATCCAAATGCAGTAATGTACGCATATGTATAGGGAAAACCAATGATATTTATTTAATTTTCTTAAAATCTATATCAATGTGCTTGGTAGTGGCACAAAGTAGTGCAGGTTAATATATCAAATTCATTGATTTTTTTAAATGATATTTTATTACAAAATATTTTAACCTATATAGGTGTGTGTGGCACGACTATACATTGTTATAGTTAAACCTATTGGGTGCGGCGATAAGAATTTATTTCAAAAAATTATAGACATAGCATGGTGAGCATGTTATGGTTATGCACCATCTTTGTTTAATCTATTAGGCGAATCAACTAGGATTTCCTGAAAATTTGGTCGTTGATTTTAATGAAATATTTTAAACTACCTCAATTATTGTGGTAGAGTTATGCATCGATGTGACTATTAATGGAACATGTGGTTACAATAATATGGTTGAAATGCACTTAAAAAATTTAATTTTCATTAACCTCTCATAAACCAGTTTTGTTAAAAAAATTTGGTTAAAAAGAAAATGAGAAAAATGATTCAACAAAAACATGTACATATTGGTGTTTTTGTTTTTTTAAATAATGATAAGAACATATAAACAATAATGAGAGAAATTACACTATCCATAAGTAATTTCCATCCAATAACAAATAGTCCAACTAAGAATCAAAAGATTTATACAACCATGAAAAACATAAGGGAAACACCACATGTAAAATAATTCATGAACAAGGAAGTAAGAACCAAGAGAATAAAAAATATCAAAGGAAATTTGCCCTATTGAAACTAGAAGAAATTTGCCAACTTACATTCCGTTGCATTTCAATAGTTAAAATTAGGAGTAGGGAAAGACCATCACATCATCAAACCATATAAGGCGACGTTATATCAACATTTAAAAAATAGAATGGAAGTTACTCGTGGATTCGTTGTAAAGGGAGTGTTATTTATAGCAATGGAATTTGAAACAAAAATCTAAAACAAAAATCTAACAAAATTACTAGGGTTTTAATAGGAGATTAAAAATGGGGTTAAGTTTACCTTAAAAAAATTTCCATATATATTCTTCCGTCGAAATGAAACTTCCTCACCAATAACTTCCATCGAATGCTTCTTTTCGATACCACGCTCGATTTCTTCTTGTACATACTAGAAAGCTCAATAAAGAGATCAATTATCTCAAAGATGAACCAATAAACCCCCAAAATGTCTCTTCTCCGCCAAATTTCCTAGGTAAACCACTTGCAAAACCAAAATTATAAAGTGGAGTGGTTTGCATGAGTGTTACACATCAAAAGAAATGTGAAGAAAAAATGTAGAAATAAAAAAACCCAACCTCTTGCGTAAATTTGTTCACGGTTGTTTGCTAAACAATGTGGGGGATTTTAAGCCTTTTTGTGGCCTATTCTTAAACCTCCTCGGCTCTTCCTCACGTCCATATTGACCATAAATTTCGGTGTTTCCAGCTCTTTGAAGCCCAATTTCATGCCAAATGGGTAGAATGTTGGTCTCCAATATCATTTGCTCCATCAAATATGTGTACTTAGTTTACTAAATCACAAAATGATAGAAATCAAATGACTACACTAAGATAACATAAAACTAGAACATAATGAAAATACATTTACAAAAAATGAAGATAAGAACAAAAATAATTAAGGGAAGAACATATCTCTAGACTAGATAGTAAAATTATACAAGTTATATTAATATATGAACATAATCCTTTCAATTCATTTATTTCAACAAGATAATTTTAAAATAACACTTCCATAATATATTGGTCATCCCATGGTTTAGACTTGCAACATGGCCATCTCAGAGAACCAACAATAAACCCAAAGTGCTCATTGTGAAGATCTAGACACCAAGGTCACTAACATTGAGTCTACACTCAACTTTATAAATGAAACAATTAATCCAAAAACAAAGTATTGAGAATGTCTAGAACTCACTCTAATATCAATATTAAAACAAAAATTTATCCAACTAAGGAGGAATCCAAAAAACATTAATATTAGGACCCACCCATATCATTTTATGATAGTCACCACCTATGCGTCCAATATCATACTGCGTTTCATTAGTTTCAAAAATTTCACATGAACAAATTTGATGAGTCATATCGCTTGGGGTTAGTTACCCCAAAGGATCATTATTTCTATCTCCATGTCATTATTGATGACCTACACTAACTAAAAGTGTTGGTGTTATATTTGGATGATGAACATTGATAGTGGTGGAAATTGTATAGAAAGGATTATAAAGGCTAGATTACCTCGACCTAGTTTGTAGAAGTACTTTATGATCATTTTGAACATGACACTCACCATTTGTGATGCCTAAAAAATTATGTGCAGGAGATGATGTGGAAACCTATTAATCAAGTAACATACATAGTAGAAACCACTTCCACCCATAAATTCTTCTATGAGCCAAATCCATTAAGCATACTCCTATCTCTCTACATCAACAATCTATTAATTCATTCCGCAACTCCATTTTGTTGACAGTTATATGGATTTTTCTTATGTATTTCAATGTCATTCTCCTTACGAAACCTATCAAAATCTGTAGAACAAAATTCTCTACCATTATCGGTCCTCAACACCTTAATTTTCCTGCCAATCTAATTTTCCACGGTATCTTTAAGATCCTTAAACTTACTAAAGATATTAGATTTAGTTCTAAGAAAATATATCGATTCCTTCTAGAGTCATCATCAATGAATGACACATAATACAAAGCCTTAGAAATCAAAGAACCTTTAACTATACCAAATACATCAAAATTAATTAAGCCCAACAACCTAGATGATGCATAATAACTATAATATAATTGGACATGATTATGTTTTCCATATATGGAATGTTCACAAGAATCATATTCAAGAGGACAAGCATTCAATCCATCAACAAGATTTTTGGTTTTCAAGGCCTGTAGGCTCGTTTCACCTATATGGACCAATTTTGGTTCCATAGTATTGTCTTCTCTATAGGTAACTTTCTCTCTAAAGAAAGACCTTGTTTAGGAGGTTATGATTGTGAAGGTGTGCATCATATAGATCTCTTTACAATAAAATTTCAGGAACTATTATACTCGATAGTGCATGCATCAAGTTGGAAAAAAGTTCCCACATAAACATGCTTATCGAGTACCATATCTCCTCAAACTATATTACACCCTTTTTAAGATAAAACAACTTTCACGCCCATATCATTAAGTGTGTGTACTGATAGTAGGTTTTGTTCCAAACTCAGAATGTGGAAAAATCCATTTGTCCCCTTTACTCTACCATTAAGGAATCTAATTAAGACTCTACCAAAGCCTTCTATGATAAGAGGATAGTCATCACAAAGGTACACCATACCAACATCATATTTTTCATACACTTGAAACCATTTATGATGGGAATTCATATGGAAGGAAGATCCAAAATCTATCAGCCATGCACTTTGGCCTACACTAGTTGCCAAAGATGCAATAAATACATCTCCACCATATTGTTGGGAATATTTTTTAAACCCATCATCAAAATATTTTGTTCCTTTTTATTCTTCTCTTTCTCTTTGTTACGGTCCCCTCTGAAATGCCCAACCTTTTTGCAGTTCCAACATTTTTCCTTGGACTATCTAGGATCTTTATGTCATGCGTGGGATTTGGATCTTCCCTTTTTTCTCCTCTTTATTTTTTCCTTCGATCCTCCACATAAAACGAAAGCCTCATGAGTGGATTCAAAATATTTCTACCTCACCTCCTTTGAGAGTAAAGAAGTGATGACCTTATCAATGATCAATGTTTTTACAATGCTTCTAATGGCCATTACTAGGTCATCCCATGAATTTGGAAAAATAAACAAAAGGGTCATATAGTGATCCTCTTCATCCATATTCACTCCAACTAATATCAACTAGGTCAAAATATTAATAAATTCATTTAGGTTCACTCTACATAATCACCATCACCCACTCTCAAGGAAAACAACTTTTTCCATTTAAAATTTTTATTAACCAAAGATTAATCTAGATACAAATCCACTAACGTATTCTAGAGAGATGCTACAATTTTTTCTTTATAAACATTCAATAATATCAAATCAACCAATCAAATCCCAATAAGTCTTATCTTCATTCTCTAAAACACCACACACTCTTCATCATTCATACCAATGCATTTGGTTCTAGATACTCCAACCCATAGATCTTGATCTATGACAAGATCATCTATCTTGATATTCCATAGGTCAAAGTTAGCTATGTTAAACTTCTATGTTTCTAATCTAGAAGTTATCAACATTTCCCTACAACAAGTTTTCCTTCTATGCAATCTCCCACTCGAACAAACATTACATCAATAAACTTTGTCTCGAACATGTTGGATCCAAGGTGATTAGGCTCTGATACCAAATGAAAGGAATTAGAGGTGAGGAGTATGATTTTTACACTAATCTATGAGAGAAGAGTGTGCATAAACTAAAAAAAATGTTGCAACAAATAAATAAACAACAAACCATAGACAAGAACAAAGATTAGATCAATAAAATTTGTCTCGAACATGTTGGATCCCAGGTGATTAGGCTCAGATACGAAATGAAAGGAATTAGAGGTGTGGAGTATGATTCCTACACTAATATATGCAAGAAGAATGTACATAAACTAAAAAAAATGTTGCAACAAATAAATAAACAACAAAACATAGACAAGAAGATACATACTTCCGAGAAAAAAAACCCAAAGTATAAATCATACTCAATGTATTATTCAATAACCAAAAGGTTACAATACAAGTCTCTATGCTCTCAATAAGAGTGTTCAACAATAGCATAATTCTAGCGAAATTTTGGCAGCATAACAGTAAGATAAAACTTACATGGTAAATTGCTTCATCATTGCCATTATATAAATATGCATAACAAAACCATAAAACATTTATGGTTTTCCATTTCTACTAATTGGAAACCACCAACAAGTTATTCCCTGCCACTACTATGCATTTATTCCCTTCCACTACTTATTTATTCTCTACTCCACTACAACAATGAAACTATTCTCTAGTCCACTACAACACTGCAATTATTTTAGGCTCTATAACACTGGAAGGTGTATAATAGACCTAAATATATCAACAATAAGAAGGAATTAATTAAGAACACAAATAAAATTCTAAAGAAAGCCAAGCGATTATGTGTCATTTTTAAAGTACAATAAAAAATTTTAGTATTATTCAATACTAATCATCATCATAAATCTAACATTTAATAACAATGTCTGTAGTAAGTCCCGTTAGGCAAGTGGCCGCTAAGAGAAATTTTGAGCATTGGTTTGTTCGAAGGTTCATGCTGGGATCTTTCTTGGGTTCACATCGGAGGTTTTCTGGGTTCACATAGGTGATTTTCTGGGTTCATGTTGAGATCACAAAAGGAAGCAGTCAGCAAAGACATCAGACAAAGACAAGTTTTATTCAAGCTTCATTCTCTGCCGAAGGAAGCCTATGATTTACAAATGGTATCAGAGCCAACCACATTTTCAACCCGGGTATGATATCAAACTTTTCTCTCTGTTATATGTTTTATTGCTATAAGAATTAATCTTGAAAGCCGTATCAAGAGTCTCGGGCCTTTGAAAGACAAGGTTTTCACTCTTGCGACTTTCTAAAAGCCTTATCAGAAGTCTCGGGCCTTTGAAAGACAAGGTTTCCACTTCTGCAACTTTCCAAGTTCTAACTAGTTATTGCCTGAGCAGTTGGCCAGGAGCTTACTCGACATTCTTTCACTCCGGTGCAAGGAACTAGAATTAAATGCCCTACTTTTCTGAGCAGTAATAGTTATTACTGTCACTATGGATAGCTCTATGTCTTTTCATAATGTTCAAAATGTTGAATAACTTAGTACTTCTGGATCTTACCATACAATTGAAGGGTCATCATTTTGTCTCATGATTCACTATATGCCCACTATAGAGACATTAGACCCCCGACTCCAAGACATTTACAAAGGAATGAGACCTCCAGGGACCCCAAGATATGGTCTAGGATATATTGAACAATGTGATCAAGTCATTCCAGACTGTCAATTCAACAATCCCTTACCTCCATCCATACAAAATCCCTCTATAGAAGAAATCCATAAATTCCATTATGTTATGATGGGATGTCCCAAGAATACAATTGAGGAAGCATGGATGAAGAAAATGCTTAACTGGGATCTGTTTACCCATCCCGAATCCTCTGAGTTCAATCTTTCTACTTCAGACAAAGAAAAAACTTGTTTGTCCTCAGAGTGGCAGACACATATTTTAGAGAATAACCTCTGGATTTATTTTTATGAATGGAAAATAAAATCCCAAAATTTTGCAGTCCAGATGATGGAAGGAGGGAAAGAAGGATCTACCTGCCATGAATGGAAAAACCTAGAAGGAAAAACTGTCGAATCCACATCAACCTTTCCGCCTTTTAAAGGAATCATTCTCTAAGAAAGTAATAGAAAGGTCAAAGCTATACCTCTAATGTTAGTTGATGAAGCCACCCAACTCTCGGGTGTAGAAAAATGAGTCCAGTCCATATTAGAACAAGTAAATTGGACAAATACTGCCCTTAGAGGTATGGCCACACACACATTTGTGACCAATGATTATGCTAGAAAATGACATATTAGAGACTTACAGGTTTCTACAAACATAATAGCTCAATTTTTAAATCAGATGAATGAATTGCGGACATTCATGGTCGAGTTGGAAAAACTCAAAATATAGTGATGCAGAAAACTGAGGATTCTGAAAAAATTCATGAAGAACTGGTGGAAGGATTGGGAGAAGCTTTTTCAATCATGGGAAAAACTCTGTTAGAGATCAAACAAAAGGACATTAATCCTAACAAACCAATAACCAATATTTTATTCTCCCTCACTCTCCGATTTCTATTGTTTCCCCTGTATATAAGCTTGACGAAAATTCAAACAAGAAGAAATTCCCAATCCATTTTCCAAAAGAAGAACCAAATCTCTCTTCTTCTTCCACAAACCCTAATCTATCTCTTGTTTATGTTCAAAGACCTTCATATGAAAATATCCCACATCACATGAATAGACCACCTGCACCCGATCTTCTAGGAAAAGGAAAGATGCATGAATCCCAATCATTTGCCGAAGATTGGTTCCCTGAATGGAACATAGATGGTCTATATGTAGGGAAAGTATGACAACTATTGGACAGAATGTATGTCTCCTATAAAATCATGTGTATGAAAGGCAAAAGTGAGACAGAAGCATGTAAATCTCTGATCCAATGCTTCACAGGAACGTTAAGGAAATGGTCGGAAGTTATCTCCTCACCTATCATGATAACAAAAATTAAAGTGTGGGTATTGAGGGATGAACAAGGGGATGTTGTCTATCATCTAAATGGAACTCCTCAGAACAATATGATAGGATCCCTCACCACACTTATTCTGGAACATTGGTGTGGTACTAAAGAAGAATTGGATGACAAACACGAAATGATATTAATGAATATCAAATGCAAAAAAAATTTAGAATATGAGGAATTCCACAAAGAATGGACTCAAAGAATATTTGAGGTAAAAGACAGTCAGAATATTTTATGGAAACAAGTCTACCTTGCAGCAATCCCTAGTAAGTTTGTAGAATATCTCAAAATGAAAGAGGTTTTCAAATTACCTTATGAGATGTATACTTGGGGAGAAATTTATTCTCTTATCACTAAAGCCCTAATTGGACTATGTATAAATATGAAAGTCCATAAGTCTATCCAAAAATTGTCCCACCTACCTGATAACAAATCTATCTATAATAAATATGGCTTATACCTCACGGATCCCACCAGAAGAAAGAAAAAGAAATTTAGGGCATTCAAAGAGTAGAAACCTCCGAACCGAGGTAGATATAAACAAAAAAATCATTATTATGATCCTGAAGACATTAAGCTGAAAACAAATTCCAGCCAAGCAAGGAAACAAGTACAATGTTGGCTTTGCAGCAAAACTAGACACATAGCAAGTTCTTTTCCAGAAGGGAAAAATTCAAGAATATCCAAAGGGAAAATATCGGAACAAAGGGCCAAAGAAGAACATCAAAAATCTAGTACAGAAACAACACAAGGTTCACTGTAACAGATGTGGATCAAATGATCACTTAACAAATCAGTGCCCACACCATCCTTTTATCAAAAGAGAAGAAGTTCATCTACTTCAAGAAGGATGTTGTTCTAAATCCACAGAAACTTCAGATTTTGAATTCAATTCAGATGATGAAGAAATCATTCTAAATCATCAGTGTAAGTGTGACAACCAAATTTTTTGTTCTTGTGAAGATTCTTCTAAAACAAATTTTATATCCATCTGTTACACATTATTTTCATCATCCCTATGACCGTTAATGATGTAAACCTATCTTTTTCCTTCAGAGGGGTTAGTGGCCCGAGTTCCTGAAGAGAGAAGGGAGAAGAACTTTTCCTGAGAAAAGAAGTTGTATTTTCCTGTGTAAAAACCTTATAAAAAAGGAAGTTCGCAGGATGCCTATGTATTAGGGTGCAAGAATGCCTCATTCTCGTAGGCTACATCATATCTAGGGTGTGAACAGTTCACAGGTTGCACTATAAGTAGGGTGCGATAATGCTTAAACATGGAAAAAACAAGTGTTTTCTCGAATCTTCTAGAAGGAGAAACTTCCATGGTGAGGTGGCATCCGAATGGTTTGGATCTTACTCACTTTCATGATTTAGTGCGATCATCCTAAACTTATCACATTATCCTCTTCAACTTATAAAAGGAGAGGAGCTCTCATGGAGAAGGGGTTCTTGAGCTTGTTAGATTTGGTTGGCGTGGAATTATTAGCTTGGTTGGAGTGGCTTTGAGATTTTCTTTGTCAAGATAGATTGTGAATATCATCAGATCTATGTTCTCAGAATTCTTGGAGTGAAAGTGTGTGGGGAACAAAGGAAAGTTGGAAGGGAACTTACGACATCAAGGCCATGTTTGTAATTTCTCTTTCACATTTAATATGATACAGTAATATGATTCTTTCCTATAAATCTTGTTGTGTTTTATTGTATGATTCCTTGATCACATACATAGGTTTATATTGAGTTTATGCTATTTCTATCACTATGGTTGGTTTGTGTTGTCTTGGTATTGACCTCATGAGAGCACCGGAGTGAAGCGAGAAAAACAGAGACCCTAGGAAGCGATATAAAGGTATGTTACTTGTTCCTTCCTACTAGTAAATTCAATATTTAAAACTTCAGGAAAGCGTCATGTTATGTCCTGTTTTGTTCTAGATCCAGGTGGATCTAGGGAGATCAGTTAGTGTCTGCACCTACCGATTAGTCTGATAACACCATCTCCCACGGTAACAGAGAAAAAATAAAGGTATGCATGTACCATAGCACTGAAGATCAAGAATCCCAAATGCTAGCCCAAATAAAAGCCTTGATAGAAGGAGATATGAAAAAGTCTTTACTTGAATCTTTTTTAAAGACTATGACTACAGGATAGAAGAACAGCAATCCTGAATCTTCTTAGAAAGGAGGAACTAAGTCGCTATTTATAGAGGCTTCATTTGAAAGAAATACCAGGTCTTTCATTAAGCACAATAAAGAAACCAAGTTGCATCTTCCCTCACTCACAGACCTGGCAAAGGAAGTATTTTACTTCAAGAAAGAAGTTGTTGAACTCAAATTGAAGGTAAGTCAATATGAAGAAATTTATGAATATTCATATAAAGTTGATTCTTGGTCTAGACAAGAAATAAAATTTCTAAAAGAATAGATGGAATCCCTTGCTCTACCATTGGAAGATGCACCAGAAGAAAACGAAGGTCATCTCCATGGCTCAGGCCATTTACAAGGAATAAATGCCATGAAGATATTGACTATCCAGCATAAAAAATTCCATGTCAAGATCAATTTAGAGATTAACACTAAGGTATTTTGTCTAAATGCCTTATTAGACATGGGATCAAATATGAATCTTCTCAACAAAAATCTGATACCTTGCAAACTCCCTAGTAACTATTCGACCATCGGATTAGGTAATATTTCTACTGATTTTAATTTTGAAATTCCAAAGGCTATAATATGGTTTGATTAATATTCTTTAGGAATGAAGTTTCTCCTAGCAGATCTACCTGTAGATTGTATTTTGGGAACTCCTTTTCTTGTTGTTGTAGAACCACATGGATCTGTCAGAACAAAGATTGGCCATCCAACATAATCTATTACTATTCCAAGTCTAGTTAAAGGATATCCTGCCTGCAAAAAGATACTTCCTTTCATTTCAAAACCGCAGGAAAATCTTATATTTTGTTCAAACCAACCTAGAAGTATGGTTATTATTAACACATGGGATGATCTAAACAACAAACCAGTTACATAACAGGTTGATGATAATCTTGATTGGGAAACTTATTCTCAAAACTGGGCTCCTCATTGGGAGTTAATATGGTCTGAAGGAATTGAATTCGGTCTGCCTGGATTCTCTTCTAACACAAGCATCCATGTAATACCTCCCCAACATATTATAGACAGAATGCATCAAGCTTCTACTCTTTCTTCTTGGGAAAAGCAAATAGAAATGGGAGATGTCACCAGGCTGAGATCTACATTCAGAAGATGGTTCTGTCAAAATTCCCAACAATGGCGAGAGACTCTAGATCATCCTTATTTTGTGATTAATCATATGAGGGCATTGCATTCTTGGCCCCAGGAAGATCCTTCTTAGCATCTTCATCAAATAAATTATCATCAATATCAAGGTATGTGGGATCATATCTTATTATGGAGTGATAGATATAAATATTATTATTTCATGATAAAGTTTTCTAGTAACTTCAGAGCTAATAACAATATTGAACCAGACTGTCTTGAAACTTGGTGGCATAGATTTGGATTAAACCCAAGTGAAATACATCATGATGTATTGGATGTTGAACAAATGTTTCATCCACTAAATATTTCAGATAATGTTCATCGGCTTAATCAGATTTCAAGCATTGGATATATGACAAAATTCATAAATGAGAAGCATCCTTAGGTTATCCGAACAAAGTATGTTTTCCAATAAGAAGAAGACAACAATGAAGATCCAATGATGTACAGGGAAGTCTATACTCAACAATGGGACCCATATCGTTTCAATCACTTTCATGATCAACCAGTGGAATAAAATGGTGGAATCCATCCACTTTCATGTCTTACTGGCTGACAGTGGTGTCAGTCCTTTCAAATCTTACTGACCGACAGTGGTGTCAGTCAGTTTTCATGGATTTACGTCATAAATATCCACTTTGTAAAAGTTTCAAATAAATGCATCTTAGAAACCTAGAGCACTTCTCTATCTTTTGGCATGGTTTGACCCACATTTCTAATATTCCTTAAATATGTGGAAAGTAGATTTGAAATTTGGTCGGAAGGTTCTTGCATGTTCTCTCCACCAAATCTTAAAAGTAGATTTGATTCTAAGTAAATAGAGATGTGTCTTGTCTAGTATTTTTGGGAAAATGATTCTCTTCTCCAAAACTCAAAGCAACCTATAAGAAAGACGCAAAGCTCAAAGAGATGGAGCTTAGAATACTTAGACTTACAGACTCAAATCGACTCCCAAAAACTGACTCCCCTACGAATGAACCTCTCATCTCCTTATATACAATTTTTTGGAGAAGAGAATCATTTTCCCGAAAAGACTAGACAAGACACATCTCTATTTACTTAGAATCAAATATACTTTTAAGATTTGGCGGAGAGAATATGCAAGAACCTTCCGACCAAATTTCAAATATACTTTCCACGTATTTAAGGAATCTTAGAAATGCGGGTCAAACCATGCCAAAAGCTAGAGAAGTGCTCTACGTTTCTAAGATACATTTATTTGAAACTTTTACAAAGTGGAGATTTATGACGGAAATCCACGAAAACCGACTGACACCATTGTCGGCAAGTAAGACATGAAAGTGGATGGGTTCCACCATTTTATTCCACCGGTTGATCATGAAAGTGATTGAAACGATATGGGTCCCAGTGCTGAGTATAGACTTCCATGTACATCATTGGATATTCAGTGTTGTTTTCTTCTTGCTGGAGAACATACTTTGTTCGGATAACCCAAGGATGCTTCTCATTTATGAAGTTTGTCATATATCCAATGTTTGAAATCTGATTAAGATGATGAACATTATCTGAAAGATTTAGCGGATGAAACATGTGTTCCTCATCCAATACATCAGGATGTATTGCACTTGGGTTTAATGCAAATCTATGCCACCAAGTTACAAGCCAGTCTGGTTCAAGATTGGTATTAGCTCTGAAGTTACTAGAAAACTTTATCATGCAATAATAATATTTATATCTATTACTCCATAAGAAGATATGATCCCACATAGCTTGATATTGATGATAATTTATTTGATGAATATGATGAGAAGGATCTTGCTGGGGCCAAGACTGCAATGCCCTCATATGATTAATCACAAAATAAGAATGATCTGGAGCCTCTCGCCATGGTTGGGAACTTTTACAGAACCATCTTCGGAATGTAGATCTCAGCCTGGTAACATCTCCCATTTCTATTAGCTTTCCTCAAGTAGCAAGAGTAGAAGCTTGATGCATTATGCCTATAAGATGTTGGGGAGGTATTTCATGGATGTTTGTGTTAGAAGAGAATCCAGGCAGACCGAATTCAATTCCTTCAGACCATCTTAACTCCCAATGAGGAGCCCAGTTTTGAGAATAAGTTTCCCAATAAATATTATCATCAACATGTTCTGTAACTGGTCTATTGTTTAGATCATCCTAACCAGACTTCTAGGTTGGTTTGAACAAAATATAAGATTTTCCTGCGGTTTTGAAATGAAAGGAAGTATCTTTTTGTAGGCGGGATATCCTTTAACTAGACTTGGAATAGTAATAGAATATGCTGGATGGCCAATCTCTGTTCTGGAAGATCCATGTGGTTCTACAGTAGCAAGAAAAGGAGTTCCCAAAATAAAAATCTACATGTAGATCTGCTAGGAGAAACTTCATTCCTAAAGAATATTGATCAAACCATATTACAGCCTTTGGAATTTCAAAATTAAAATCAGTAGAAATATTACATAATTCGATGGACGAATAGCTACTAGGGAGCCAATATTTGCAAGGTATCAAATTTTTGTTGAGAATATTCATATCTGATCCCGTGTCTAATAAGGCATTTAGACAAAATACCTCGGTGTTAATCTCCAAACTGATCTTGACATGGTATTTTTTATGCTGGATAGTCAATATCTTCATGGAATTTAGTCCTTGTAAATGGCCTGAGCCATGGAGATGACTTTCTTGTTCTTCTAGTGCATCTTCCAATGGTGGAGGAAGGGATTCCATCTATTCTTTTAGAAATTTTATTTCTTTTCTAGCCCAATAATCAACTTTATATGAATCTTCAGAAATTTCTTCATATTGACTTACCTTCACCTTGAGTTCAACAACTTCTTTCTTTAAGTAAAATACTTTCTTTGCCAGGTTTGTTAGTGAGGGATGCTGCAACTTGGTTTCTTTGTTGTGCTTAATGAAAGACCTGGTATTTCTTTCAAATGAAGCCTCTAGAAATAGCGGCTTAGTTTCTCCTTTCTGAGAATATTCAAGATTGATTTGCTTCTATCCTATAGTCATAGTCTTTAAAAAAATTCAAGTAAAGACATTTTCACATCTCCTTCTGGAAAGGATTTTATTTGGGCTATCATTTGGGAGTCTTGATCTCCAGTGCTATGGTACATGCATAGCTTTATTTTTTCTCTGTTCCTGTGGGAGATGGATATAAAATCTGTTTCAAAAGAATCTTCACAAGAACAAAAATTTGGGTTGTCACACTTACACTGATGATTTAGAAGGATTTCTTCATCAGCTGAACTGAATTTAAAATATGATGTTTTTGTGGATTCAGAACAACATCCTTCATGAAGTAGATGAACTTCTTCTCTTTTGACAAAAGGATGGTGTGGGCACTGATTTGTTAAGTGATGATTTGCTCCACATCTGTTACAGTGAACCATGTGTGCTAGTTGTTGTGTCGTTTCTGTACTAGCTTTTTTATGTGCTTCTTTGGCCCTTTGGATATTCTTGAATTTTTCCCTTTTGGACAAGAACTTGCTATGTGTCTAGTTTTTCCACAAATCTAGCATTGTACTTATTGCCTTGCTTGGATGGAATGTGTTTTCATCTTAATGTCTTCAGGCTCATAATAGTGAGTTTTTTGTTTATATCTACCTTGGTTCAGAGGTTTCTTCTCTTTGAATTCCCTAAATTTCATTTTCTTTCTTCTGGTGGGACTTGTGAGGTATAAGCCATATTTCTCATAGATAGATTTGTTATCAGGTAGGTGGGACAATTTTTGGATAGACTTATGGACTTTCATATTTATACATAGTCCAATTAGGGCTTTTGTGATAAGAGAATAAATTTCTTCCCAAGTATACATCAAATAAGGTAATTTGAAAACCTCTTGCATTTTGAGATATTATACAAGCTTACTAGGGATTGTTGCAAGGTAGACTTGTTTCCATAAAAGATTCTGACTGTATTTTACCTCAAATATTCTTTGAGTCCATTCTTTGTGGAATTCCTCATATTCTAACATTTTTCTGCATTTGATATTCATTAATATCATTTCATGTTTGTCAACCAATTCTTCTTCAAAACCACACCAATGTTCCAGAATAAGTGTGGTGAGGGATCCTATCATATTGTTCTGAGGAGTTCCATTTAGGTGATATAAAACATCCCCTTATTCATCCCTCAGTACCTCTGCCTCCATTTTTGTTATCATGATAGGTGAGGAGATAACTTCCCACCATTTTCTTAACGTTCCTGTGAAACATTGGATCAGAGATTTACATGCTTCTGTCTCACTTTTTCCTTTCATACACATGATTTTATAGGAGACATACATTCTGTCCAATAGTTGACGGACTTTCCCTATAGATAGACCATCTATGTTCCATTCAAGGAACGAATCTTCTGCAAATGATTGGGATTCAGGCATCTTTCCTTTTCCTAGAAGATCAGGTGTAGGTGGTCTATTCATGTGATGTGGGATATTTTCATATGAAGGTCTTTGGATAGAAACTAGAGATAGATTAGGGTTTTTGGAAGAAGAAGAGATATTTGGTTCTTCTTTTGGAAAATGGATTGGGAATTTCTTCTCGTTTGACTTTTTGTCAGGCTTATATACAGAGGAAACAATAGAAATTAGAGAGTGAGGGAGAATAAAAGATTGGGGAATTGGTTTTTTAGGAGTAGTGTCCTTTTGTTTTATCTCTAATAGAGCTTTTCCCATGATTGAGAAAGCTTCTCCCAATCCTTGCATCAGTTCTTCATGATTTTTTTCAGAATCCTCAGTTTTTTGCATCACTATGTTTTGAGTTTTTCCAACTCGATCATGAATGTCTGCAACTCTATCATTCATATGATTTACATATTGAACTATTGTGTTTGTAGGGACCTGTAAGTCTCTAATATGCCCTTTTATGGAAAAATCATTGGTCACAAATGTGTGTGTGGGCATAACTTTAAGGGTAGTATTTGTCCAATTTACTTTATCGGATATGGACTGGACTCTTTTTTCTACACCCAAGAGTTGGGTGGCTTCATCATCTAACATTAGAGGTATATCTTTGACCTGTCTATTACTGTCTTCGATAATGATGCCTTTAAAGGGAGGAAAGGTTGATGTGGATTCGCCAGTTTTTCCTTCTAGGTTTTTCCAATCATGGCGGGCAGATCCTTCTTTCCCTTCTTCCATCATCTGGACTGCAGAATTTTGGGATTTTCTTTTCCATTCATAAAAAGAAATCCAGAGGTTATTGTCTAAAATATATGTTTTTTCTTTGTTTGAAGTAGAAAGATTGAACTCATAGGATTTAGGATGAGTAAACAAATGCAAGCTAAGCATTTTCTTGATCCATGCTTCCTCAATGGTATTCTTGGGACATCCCATCATAACATAATGGAATTTATGGATTTCTTCTATAGAGGGATTTTGTATCGATGGAGGTAGAGGATTGTTGAATTGACAGTCTGGAATGACTTGATCACATTTTTCAATATATCCTAGACCATATCTTGGAGTCCCTGGAGGTCTCATTCCTTTGTAAATGTCATGGAGTCAGGGGTCTAATGTCTCTATAGTGGGAATATAGTGAATCATGAGACAAAATGATGACCCTTCAATTGTATGGTAAGATCCAAAAGTACTAATTTCTTCAGCATTTTGAACATTACGAAAAGACATAGAGCTATCCATAGTGATAGTAATAACTATTACTGCTCAGAAAAGTAGGGCATTTAATTCTAGTTCCTTGCACCGAAGTGAAAGAATGTCGAATAAGCTCCTGGCCAACTGCTCAGGCAATAACTAGTTAGAACTTGGAAAGTTGTAGAAGTGGAAACCTTGTCTTTCAAAGACCCGAGACTTCTGATACGACTTTCAGAAAGTCGCAAGAGTGGAAACCTTGTCTTTCAAAGGCCCGAGACTCTTGATACGACTTTCAAGATTAATTCTTATAGCAATAAAACAAATAACAGAGAGAAAAGTTTGTTATCATACTCGGGTTGAAAATGTGGTTGGCTCTGATACCATTTGTAACTCAGGGGCTTCCTCCGACGGAGAATGAATCTTGAATAAAACTTGTCTTGGACTTTTTCCATTGTCGATTACTTCTTTTTGCGATCTCAGCATGAACCCAGAAAATCACCTATGTGAACCCAGAAAACCTCCTATGTGAACCCAAGAAAGATCCCAGCATGAACCTTCAAACAACCCAACGCCCAAAATTGCCCTTAATGAAATAATAAAATTTTATTTTATTACATAAATTTTTAGGGTTTGGTCGATAATTTTTTCATGGTAGGTTCATGTGTTATGACTAACCCATTAAAATTGTTGTCAATGGGTCTATAATGATTAAATTTTTTCTTGCGCTAAGGGTATAATGGTTTATGGATTTTTTCCATGCCAAATTAAATACGGGATGTCGGACATGATTTATATAGTTGAACATTTATACTGGTGTTTTGTAGTTATTTCCTCACTTTTATTAGTCCCTGCCAAAGGCACAGAGGGACTATAGTGATTGATAATTCATTGACTTCATATTAATATGTCCTTTGACTATAAATTTTCGCATCATCTGTATTGTTCGTACTATAGAAGTGAAAACATTATTTTTTATATAAAAAAAAACTTATATGTCATCATCTCATTGGAGAATATATTGGAGGTCTTATTCCCAACTTCGTTGTTTCCAGTGTTTTAAATGTGTATATATCCAAAGTTTTGAGCTTAGACGCTCTTTTTTATATTTTATTAGATTTTTACTGAAATGTTTACATCCCGAAAGTTTTGAGTATGGATGTTGTTTTTTAATGTTTTTTTATTATTAGTCCTTGCCGAAGGCATAGAGGGACTATAGCTATCACATATTAATATGTTCTTTTATTAGTCCTTTTTATTATTCCTTTGTATTTCTATTGAAATGTTTACATACCGAAGGTTTAAAGCATTGACACTTTTTTTGAGGTGCTTGAATAGGCCTGACAACTTAAATGTTTACATAGCGCGAGGTACTAAAACATGAATGAAAACTTAAATGTTTGCATACTGTGAGGCCCTTAAACAACCTGACAACCTTAAATGTTCACCTTCTCAAAGTACATTTTTCCTCGAATTTTTCCATACAATGTTGCAGTGAATTTGGACAATATTTTTTTCCACCGCAAGTTGAATAGGCATTGTATGTTTCATACTTCTTCTATGCTTGGAATTCTATTTAGTCATCTTTGAGGATACATACATTGTTTACTGGTTCAGTGGGTGCTTCTTGTTCGTTGGTTCGTCGGTTGCTACTTATTGTTGTTTGGTTCAACTTTGTAAGGTTCGGGACCTACGCTTGTGGTTGGACCTGTTGGTGCTTGTTGCTTGCTTTTGTTTACTTAAACTTTGCAGGGTTAGGGTCTTGCATTCATAGTTGGATCTATTTTTTTTTTTTACTTTGTGGGATCCAGGTGTTGCACCCACAATTTGATATGTGCTTCTGTCGTTCATCATTTCGGAGTAAGTTTCGATGCCATAATTTCATTTCATATCCGTTCTTTGTTGTTCATTGTTTACAGTTTGCAAGTAAAAATGTTTGATTATTTCTACTGGCATGCTCGTGATATGTTTTCGGTTTCTTTTGTTCTTGGGATGTACTTTGGTAATCATTGGAGATACATATGTTGTTTACTGGTTCAATGGTTGTTACTTGTTCACTGGTTCGTTTGTTCATTGGTTGCGGCTTGCTATTGTTTGACTCAAGTTTGCGAGTTTGACGTCCTGGTGCTACAGTTGGGCCTGTTCGTGCTTTCTCTCTAGTTTGTTGCTTATTGTTTTCTTTTGTTTACTTCATCTTTGCAGGGTTGGGGTCCTGCGCTGACAGTTGGAGCTATTTTTTTTTTCGCTTTGCGGTGTTTAGGTCCTCTACCCGTGAGCGGACCTGTAATTTTTTTGTTTTTCATGCTTGGTGAAGTTGAGATCTGATGCCTATCCCGTGATCACCTATCCTACTCTTAAAATTTTCTCCAATTCTTTTTCCTAGTTCTGGACCATACCTACATGTATTTTTAAAATGTTCTTATAGAAGAAAAGGATACTGAGATGGTGCTACCAAAATTGGTGTTCTGTGGATTGCAATTTGCAGTATTCATTTTCAATGTTGCTTGGTGTGAAACATTACTAGCATAATCAATGTTTTCTCAAATGCATCACACCATTTATATTTAGATGAAATCATTATCATTCTAGGATACTTCAATTTGGACATGATACAAAATAGTGGCATAACAAATGATTGGTCAACTACATGTGCAATTACAATGCCCGTTGTCTTTTTGTTAAGATAAAACATGTGCAAAACGCACTTATTAACCATATTTGGTGAAATGTTCCCATATCACAATAGAACCTCTTTATCATGTACACAAACTGGTGTGACCACGAAACAATTTTTCTTGTACTTGAAGTATGAGATGTACACCAAAGATACTGAAAAATTATATTTCCATATCTCAAAGCATATCTGGATACTTTTCCATAGAAAACCAAAATCATTTATCTATGGCCATGCAATTTCTTAATATTTTGTGCCTTGTAAAATATTTTGGGCAGAAAAAACTTTATATAATTACAACCATGGATGGAGAAAAACAAAGGTTCATGTTTCTAACTATATTTTATTCTATTCATTGATTCTCATTTAGTGTATGTACATATTACTTGTTATCCTCAGCATACCAACATTCATTCATGTTCATTGTATTTTGTGTGTTCCCACATTCAAACAAACATAATAGATGGAGAAAACAAAGCAGTCTTTACCGCAACGGTGGAAGAGGAGATACAAAGGTACATGCTTGTACTGTTATTTCGTATTACTTTTTTTTGTATTACATTTATTATCTGTATATGTGTTCACCCAATTTATTGTATGTAGATATTGCGTACCTTCCTACATAATAACTTATCTTCATGTCCTTTTTATTTTATGTGCCTCTACATTGAAAAAATTCGATCTCTATTTTTTTTTTAACATGTCTTCCTGCATACTAACTTTCTTTATGTCCATTGTATTTTTTCTTCATTTCTACATTTAAACAAATAGAGTGGTTGGAGAGGACAATGGACTCTTTGCCACGAATTTAGAGGAGGAATTACAAAGGTGCATGCCTCTACTCTTATTTCATATTCCAGTGTTTAGTATTTCATTTATCGTCTGTGTATTTTACTTCTTTGCACCTATTTTACTTTATGTAGATACTACGTATCTTTCGACATAGTAACTTATTCTCATGTGAATTGTATTCTCTTTGTTTCTACATAGAGCCTCACTCTAGAGTTTGACACTTCCTCCTTTTTCTTATTAGTCTCTATGTTATGCACTTCCTTCTTTTTCTTATTTTTCTTCGCGTTGCTCTGCCCGACATGCTCGACTCGGGTGACCAAGGGGATTCCAATGATGTTGGGGCAAAGAGTTCTGCATCGTCAACTGGTACAAGGAACTCCATCGATCATTCTTTAGTGATATCCTCCATATCCTCGTCGATTATTTTATAATAGGATTGCAACTCTTCCTTGCTTTCATCCGTACACATAGTGATATAAATAAAGTGTGAATCTGCATGGAACTTCGCTAGCGATCTATACTGGTGCAATGTGTTTGGTGTCATGTATGGGAATGCCTCAATAACATGCTTTAGTTGTTGGTAGTAGGAATGGAAGAGAATGTTTGACTTTCATTGATTCAACATATCATTTTTATACCACAAGGTGGAGAACCTCAGGGCCAATGGCTCCGATGGCTCAACTTCTGGAAATGTCGCTCCTTCTGGCATCTGCCCAGGGAAAAATGAAATCAATACCAGTAACTAGCTGAAATGGAATTCATACCCCTAATACTTTTCTTAGCGGCATTCTTTCTCGAGCTCATTGACAAGGTAACTCGCCCAATTCATTTGCATCCCCTCCACGCACTTTCCTGCGAGGTCCACTAGGAATCCTATGACTTGTGTGGGACAGTTCTTTCTGATGATCTTGCCAGCTATAAGCTGACAATATAGGTGCACTGCGCCATCCTGGATAGAAGCTACCTTGTATCCTCACTTTATAGTTTCTACATTTCCATAATCCTCCTTTATGTGTTGTTCCAGGGAGCGATTTAAAGTCTTCCCTGGGTAGAACTACTGAGGGTCTGTCCTTGCATGCTCAATCCTGTAATCAAGTGGATCAGCGTCAGATCCACAGTAACATGCCTATCGAGCCATAGATACCCTCCATGGTAGCATGAAAAGAGTATTTTATCACAAGCGTTAACGTCCTAATGTCAGACAAAGTGAGGAATATTCATTACATTCAGGATCGTTGACTACGCTAGCTCCTTAATCTACGACTGGGAGACTATGCACGACTTCTTCCCAGTCATCCTCATGAAATACCTATGGGGCGCGAGCATGGCATAGTTATTTCTATTGTCGAGGTTAAAGTTGTTGTTCTTCAAGGCTGAGATCTATCCTAATTGGGGTCCAACTATGCGTATCGCCTTCAGGATGTATGCAGTGATCAACATATACTCAAAGTCGCATGGGATACTATCATGGTTAAATGCGCTAGACAAAGGCGGTATGTACTCTGCCAAGACCGACGATATATGATTCACGTTAGCCATATTTTCTTCACTTCTCAGTAGAATGGCTAGAATGACGTCCAGTCGAGGGGGATGCTTGCAGTCCCCAAGTCGATGATGCCTATATTCCTACAGACATAACTCTCTCATCCATGATCTCCACAAGAATATCTTCCACAAACTTCTCTAACGCGCTAGGTTCACCTGACATTCACACTTGTAACCAAATATATCGAGTAGGCGAACGAACAAGAGAGGTAACCAAATGGATGACGAGGTCTAGAAACCAAAACACGATACAATAGATTCTTTGTTAGATTGGATATTCATGGGTGGAAAAAAGTGGTCCCGGCGTAGTGCTCGATGGGTTAAATAAGAAAGTGTCATAATAGATTCATCCAATGGGCAGGAATGCATCCATCAATGTGAATCCGTCCACTGTGGCATAGTCTCAATGATCCATTTTCTCATAAATTTGTTTTCTAGCCGTTCTGGGGCATCATTCAAACTGTCTGGGCGCCTCCAATGGTCATATAGCTTCGTCGTGGTGAAGTCCCATTCTGTGTGCTTCTACTATTCTGAAAAGTTTCAAGTTATAAAGATATTCCTCCTGTGAGTTATTCCTTCTACTTTCTGTAGCTTCCTGCAACTTAGCTTTCTTCTTATTGAGCTTCCTGGCCTTCTTTCCTGTGATCTGAGCTTCTCTAACAATTTCTAGAATCCTCTTCCCATTTTTATTCGTATTCTATCCTGGTAAAAGGACTTATCACTACTGATGTTCTCTTACAGATTCTGAGGTTAATGTCCCTTCTCTTACTATTTCCAGGGTGGCTATACTTATTTCTTGCATGGACAGGTTCTTTCAGCCTTCCCACATTCTTTCACCTTCAACAACTAATTCTCTGGCCCTTTGTTTCTTTGACTTATCCTCTTGTTCTTCTATTAGTCTCTCTATTTTTCTAATTATGAAGTCCCTTAGTTCTTTATTTTTCTGTTATGTAGCTTCCTCCTCTACTTTCCTTCTAATTTGATCCTTCTCAATCCAAGTCTTTCCTAATAAAAGTGGAAAAGGGGCATTGTTCTCAACAAATTTAATGACTTCAAATTCTTCTTCAGTCGATGTTTCATGAGAAATCATAGGTATATTAGTAACTCTTCCACATAGGGTTATAATATTTCCTTTAAACAAGCCTATCCTTCCCAATGAAGGTACCATAACAGGATTTCCAAAAATTTTGCAAGTGCTTTCTGGCATAATATTCCCATGTGTTTCTTCATCCAATACACAGTCGATGCCAAAGTCTTCTATTATTGTAACTATGTGTTGTTTTTCTTTCAATATTTCTGGTAAATCGACATCCTTGTGGTCATCCATTACTTATTTTAACTATACAAACATAGTCTCTGACTCTTTCTCTTTATGATTCCCCAAAATGCTCTTAGCCTCTTGACTTTCTTCATAGTTTTCTTGTCTCATGTTCATCTTTTCAACTTTAGCAATCATCCTTGGGAAATCCTCAACCTCATGATCAATAGATTTATAAAAAAGACAAATAGGACCTGTACTAGGGAATTCCTTAGCAATATGTCTCGATCTTATGCAATTATAACATAGTGTCAATCCTCTCTTTCTTTTAAATGAGCTCCATCCTTTCCTGTACTGCGCACTAGGATCAAAGTGTTCGACCTACAATATGCAAAAAATATTTCTAGGTTCCTGCATCCACTTATTAGTCCAAAAATTATTTATATGCATAGGAATAACATATCTTTCTCTATTTATGTCAAATTTATTCATATCAAATATTTCTTCTAAATAGGAAAAAATCTATCAAACATACCTAGATTCTTGCTTTCGAAGCAAAAATTTCCACTTATCTTACCCTTACCAGATCACAAAGCTTTAAGATCTTACCTATTTTCTTCAGATCAGGTTTCTTTCTTAGCACAGAGCTTTGCAATTCAAGTAGAATACTATGCACTACAACAAAATATCTACACATAGATCTTTCTCTTTTCTTTAGTTCCCAACAATCACAGTTTCAGGTCCCGACAATGGAACCATTTGTTGGCACAGGGGTAGAACCAGGGTTCAATGCTTCAACAACGCACCAACAAAACAATAACTATTAGCCCTTTCGGCAACACTTGCGAAGCAGATGAAGTCTCACCTAAGGTAGAGGCAAGGGGGTTGCAAGACTCAGGTGTCTACAACCAAGATCGGACACAGATCTGTGATTACAAAACTTACCAGGGAACTTAGCCAACAATATGTGTTAGGTCACGAGTCTCATTCACATCACAAAGTAACCCTTATTATAGATCAATGCAGTATCAATCAAGATCAAGCACTTACAATCACTTAGCACATAGCATTAGCTCAGATCTAACATTCATTTATCTTTAATAACATTAATCACTAAGCAGGAACATCAAATTCATTCACCATACATTATACCAACAACAATAAGCAGATTAACAACATAATTCAGATCACACAAAGCACATCAAGACACAATATATACGTGATTCACCCCAGTGTAGGGCTACGTCCACCAATGACTTATTCTTCTTTATTAGTATTCAATCTTCTTACATTCATCTGCTCCTGTGCACAAATCCATAGAGGAAAACTCTGCAGAGGACAAGAGATCTACGCATTGCGCACTAGATCCTCCTTCCCAAAATTAGGTCAAGGCAGAGAGCCTCACTCTACAAAGTATGTTTTCACAAAGCCACTTACAACCTCTTGCACTAAGCCCACATTAACACTTACAAAATATGGTGCACATAGCCCACCAGCGATCACCACCTCTTACATCGCTTAAATACTTATTTATACGTTTAAAAAAAGGCCTAAGCATGGGTAAAATCATGGGCCGACATCCCATAACATGTTACATAAAACCTAGTAAACCCTTTTTTGGGTCCACAAGCCCACAAAATAAGTGAGATCCCATGATCTCCACTCCGCTTGGGCACTCCATCTTCGACTAGTCTGTCAAAGTCCCAAAATTAGTCAAACATGACCAATATTTTCTCAAAACTTGGTCAAGGGCCAACATGATACATACAAAACTTACCTTAAATGGGGACAATGCCATATTTCATATCGGCTGGAAAGAAAAAATCATATCAAGCTTTGGCAGGAAACGAAAAAATCTCATGTGTGTCTGTAATTTTTCTTCAACACCCAGATGAATGTTCGTCGAACTCGAGTTCTTCAAAGTTTACATCTATGGCTGTAAAAGTTTCTTTCTAGAGATTTTGTCTCTTTTTGTGTACTTGAAACAACAAGGAGAATATAACTACAAATGCAATCGATGTTGTTATTTTCATGTTTTTTTTCATCTCCCAGTAATAATTTTGCATATTTGTTGGGGTGTCCAAATGAAAAAAAAAAATGGTGGCTGGTTGTGGCTTTGTTGGAGGAGTCTGCACCTTTTTGGGTGCCCAAATTGGAAAAATGTTTTCCAACTATATAGTCATGGAAGGATTTCTGCATTTTTTTGGGTACCTAAATAAAAAAAAAGATGATCTCCAAATATAAATTTATGGTATGGTATATGAATTTTATCGATTCCCTAATTGAAAAAAAAGGGCTCAACATGGATTAAAACATGAGCTTGAGATATTCAGAACTCGCTATAGAGATTGGGGAGTTTGGGCATTGGAATCCATACAAGTAGGTGCAATTATTGGTGATGTACAAGAGCATAAGATTGTTTAGCATAGAAATGGGAAACATGAGGAAAAACCCCATACAAAGTATCCAACTGTAAATAACTCAGGCCCATCTTTTGAACCATCGAAATAGCTTTATCCTCTAGGAAGAATCGTTAGGCATTTCCAATAATATTGAAAATTTGGCATTCTTAAAACTGGTAGTGATAGATCATGGCACTATCAGAAGAAAATGTCCATAGTGATCTTGCTTCATGGTAAAATAATAGTCATAAAATTTCTTGTTCCCCATTTTGGGGTTTGGTTATAGCTAGGGTACAATGGCGAAGTTCCACTGGTTTTGTGTTGTCTTGTGTTTGGCAAACTTTTGTTCATATCCCATGGACCCAATTATTTTCTCATGGGGAACATATACCATATGTAAAAGAAAACCAATGCCATGTGCGTTTTTTTTCTATATCAAATTATTTGATGCAAAGGTAAATGCGTGTTTCTCTATGGAACCTTGTGCAATCTCTCTTGGTGCCTTCTGTTTTCATGTGTTTCCTTGTGCCTCGACTTTCAATACATTTGGTGTTTAATTGGTTCTTGGTTGTATGCTTCGTTTTGGAAAATTAATGATACATTCAAGATCTTGGTAGTTTTTCTATGATCTTAAAGAATATACAGGACATGTTTTTCCTTGATTGATGAACTTAGCAAAATTCATCTCCAGGAATATTTTGAAATAAAATGATATATACTATGTGAATTCCAATGGAACTATCATATCGACGACATGACATTAAAATTCAAATTTGTCATTGTTATACTTGCGGTGAAGTTGACAGTATAATAACTTTACTTAAACATCTCGAAATTGATTTTCTTGTGGCTTTTCGATGCTTCTCTTAGGCAAACACATTCTAGAAACTATAAACATAGCTTGCCTTATCTATTCCTTGATTGAAGAACTTGTTCACATGTTTAATTCACTTCATAGTTACTGTTAAGATGATCAATGGGGATTTCTTACACCAATTCCCACTTCCGGAAATTTCCATCCCCTTTCTTTTTTCCCTCTGATTTCCCTTTCTGGTTACTTAGTCTTTTTTCGGAAAATGTCTACGTAAAAGAGTTGGTGGATTGATGTCTTCATATTTCCACTGATACTTTTATATTATGAGTCCGACCGACCGCTTCCCCATTTCATATTCAACAAATGTTTTGGATCGTGGGTTCCCAGATAGGCAGGTTATCAGATAGACAGATTCAACATTGCATTTCCATTGTTATGCCGCCTGCAAACAACACTCAGACTTCCCTGATCTACAAATTAGCAACCAAATTCCTCTTTTTTGTATTTTATTTCCCTTTCTAGGTACTTGGTACTTTTTCCGAATGTGTCATTTTTTTGAAATGTCTCATGTTTTTATATACAACACCCGAAGTTCTGCAATATACAAACTCACCATCGAAATCTGTCATTGTCTCATGTTCCGTGTTACGCATTTTGCAATCAAAAGTTGGGATAGATACAATTTGACCATCAGGCCCTCACGTCTCCTGAGTAGAACTTGTGGCCCTGTTTTCAAGCCCATCAATATTCCATGTTCCAAGTATGTCTCATGCTTTTATATCACCAGTCTAACCAACCACTTACCCATTGCATACTTTGCCACTATTACCATCGTCAGTTCTTGGCCAGGCTTGCTCAAAATTATGCTTCCATTGTTCCTCTACCTACAAATAACACCCAAAATTTTACGATATACAAATTGACCACCAAAATCTGTCATTGTTCCCTGTTTTGTGTTACACATTCTACGGTCAAAATTTCAGAGACATATAATTTGACCATTGACCCCTCATGTCTCCTGAGTATATCTTGTGACCCTATTTTGGAGCCTGCCAAATTTCTTTCCATACTTGGCCATTCTTGGAATCTCTTTCGTGGGTTGACGGGTGGATGAAATGTACAATGCTTAATCTCTCTTTTCCATCCATGTCACCTTCACACATATTTCTAGATATGAAACTATTAATCTTTAATGTTAATAGTTCATCGTGAAGGAACTGTTAATATTGTCATTAATGTCTGAAAGGCCGGAGAATATTTGTCATTAATACGAATTAAACCAATACTTGCAGAGAAGTGTGTTAGCCTTTCCAAGTATTAATTTCAAGCATGATGCAATCTCTTTAGTGCATCGTCTGGTTGGCGCCTTTATGAAATCTCTAATCCTTAATCTCTCTTTTTCATCACCACCACCTTCACACTTTTTTCTAAATATGAAATTAGTAATATTTAATGGTAACAACTCATTACGCACGAACTGTGGAGATTTTCATTGATCAGTGAAAGGCTTGAGGAGATATTTTGTTAAGATGCATTTAACCAATATTTCCGAAGGGTTATATTATCCCTTCCGAATTTTCATTTAAAACATCATTTGGAGAAAACAGAAATTCTCGTTAACTTATGGAAACAGTTCCACAACATTTAAGGAGAATTTAACCATAAGTTAACGAGAATTTCCATTTTATTTATATATAGTAAACACCTTCAAGCATGATGACCAGAGGTTTCAGTATTGCAAGGAATATTATTACTACTCATCTCCCTCTGCCCAGGAGAAAAAAAGGAGATGGTCCTTTGGTTCACCGAGAGATATATTTCAAGACAAAGAATTCCAAGGCAACCTCGCCTACTCAGACAACCTTCCCACCTCCATTGATGGCTGACGTGGAGGTTCATGCGATTGATTTCAAGCCGAGAGAAGATGATCTGATGGACGATGATATGACAATGGATGATGGCAATGAAAATGCTCTTCCCACTCCTACGCCCAAATTAAAATCAACCATAATGGGGGGCACTTCCCAGCTGGGCGATGGTGGCCCTGACAATACCAAAAGAAGGGGTTTCAGAAAAGAAACCGATGTTGAATGCAATAGCCATTTTACAGCTCGAAATTTGGAACTCTAGAGGTCCAAATTATATCGTTCTAGGCAAAAGTCTTTCACTATAAGGAAATAGTCTATTTATGCTCCCATAGATATATTTCAATCCAAAAAATTATTCAACTACGGGACCACTCTCCTGTTCTCTAGATATACAATTAACATATTAGGGGATGAGGACCAAAAATCCCATTGGTGCAAGGCATACTACCACTACTCATCTCCTTCTACCCATAATGAACTAATTTGGCCCTCTGGAATTGGTCGTGCAACCTATGTCCCTGAAGTCTTCGACTGTGAAGAGGTGGTTTATTGGTGTGTCCTAACTTTCAGTTTCAGGCTCTTCCATTTTCATTGCAACATTTTCATCTTATTTCTCACGGGAAGCTTGTGAGAACTATCAATTTTACCACGAATATGGGTTCTTATGTCCTCCTGCGTTTGAAAAATCATGTGTTCATTTCTTACTAGGGTGCAATGTTGTAGCGATTCCAACATCAGGAGTAGGAGTGTTGTTCATCTACTTCAATACAAGCATTTCTTCCACTATGGAACCACTCTCATGTTTCTTTGTCGCCTCAGGTCTTCTGCAAGATATTGAGATTGGGGCAGTGAACATTGACCTCCCGAGGACATGACTACAAGGATTTCTAAAACAAGTCATGGTAATCAGTTTTGTATGCATGTTGAAGAGAATATCGATGGCTCCTGCATGTTGCAGGTCATGTGCCTGTGTTTATGGAAAATATGTTCAATGTTTTGGTGCAAACAACTCGGTCCAATTTCTATGGATAGATATACACTGCCCAATATCATTATTTTTTAATGGATTTACTATTAATAAAATTTCCTTGGAGTCTTGGTTGTTGCTTCTTTGTTGAATTTAACACCTATTCTGATTGGCATGGTTCGATAGTCTTGTAGTTATTCAATATTTTATTGGCTCATGTAATTTGATCTAATATGGAGCATTTGTTGTTTCTAGACATTGTTGCTTCTAGACATGCAATTATTAAGCTTTAATGATAACAACCCATCATGCAAGAACTTTAATACTTAAGTTAATATGTTAAATTCATGGAAGAATGTATCAAGAACACAATTACTCCCACAATTTGCAATAAAAACTAATCTTCAACAAAGCATTTTCTCACACACTTTTCAATGGTACAAGCACAATAGAAAACGAATAAGTAGATAAAATATTGGACTAGAAAATCATGGCTTTTCAACAATGGGGCTTATTTGAAACCAATTCCCAATATTGAAAATTGCCCTCCGCCTTTCTATTTTCCCACTCTTTTATCCCCTATAGTTTCTCTTTCTGGTTACTTAGTCATTTTTTTTGAAAATGTCTTGTTGCGCGGGTTGGTAGATTCACGCGTTCACATTTTCATTCATACTTTTATATCGCAATTCCGACCGAGCACTTCCCCTTTCTCTAAATTGAACTTCCATTATTCTGTGACCTGCAAACAACACTCTGACTTCTGCGATATGCAAATTTACCTCTGGAATCCAACATCATCCCCTCTTTCGTGTTACACATTTTTCACTAAAATGTTCTGATACATACAATTTGACCGTCGGGGCCTTACATCTCCTCAGGGACCCTTGTCACCCTATTTTGAAGCTCATCCGACCACTTTCCACACTTGCCCATTACTTGATATCTCTTTCGCAGATGGTCGGGTTGGTGGGTTCAACAAATTTCCAATTTCTAGTCGTTGTTTCCTATTCCCACCACCTTCAGACTTCTTTCCAAGTATATGCAATAAGTATACAAATTCTACAGAAACATACATAAAATATTTTTCCAGGAAATGGAATATCTATTACAGATTTGAATATATTGGCTCTTATTTTCCCTCTTCTATACTTAACCAAATTTCCATTTCTTTTTCCCCTCTACTTTCTCTTTCTGGTTACTTAGTATTTTTTTTCGAAAACGTCTCAATGTGCGCATTGGCGAACTCACAGGTTCACATTTTCACTCACGCTTTTATATCATGACTCTGACCGAACACTACCAATTCCATGTCTAGGCACTTTTCAGATCACGGATTCCCAAGAAGGTGGGCTCTATATTACACTTCCATTGTTTTGTGACCTGCAAACAAGACCTAGACCTCTGTGATATACAAATTTACTTCTGGACTCCCACATCATACCCTATTTCGTGATATACAATTTTCACTCAAAATTTCTGAGACATGAAACTTGACCTGTGGGTCCTCACGTCTCCTGGCGAACTATTGTCACCCCATTTTGAAGCTCGTGCATCCACTTTCAATATTTCACCATTGCTTGGAATCTCTTTCGCACCTCTAATTCCATACTTACCTGAATTTTTTTCTTGCGGGTTCCTGGATAGGAGGACTTCACTTCCAATGTTCCTTGACCTGCAAACAACCCCTCGGCTTCCATGATATACAAATTGACTTACGGACTCCTACATCAGCCCCTCTTCCATGTTACACAGTTTTCACTCAAAAGTTATGATACATACAATTTGACCATCGAGGCCTCACGTCTCCTCAGGAACCCTTGTCACCCTATTTTGAAGCTCGTCTGACCGCTTTACACACTTGGCCATTTCTTGCAATCTCTTTCAATAATCGTCGAGTTGGCAGGTTCAAAAAAATTTCGATTCCTAGTCATTGTTTTTTTTGCCCGCCAACTTCACATTTCTTTCCAAGTATATGCAATAAGCATATTACTTCTCCATAAACATGTGGATAATATCTTTCCATGAAATGGGATATATATTATATATGTGAATATATTATCCCTTATTTTCCCTCTTCTATACTTAACCAAATTCCCATTTCTCTTTTTCCTATACATTATCTTTCTCTTTACTTAGTCGTTTTTCTGAAAATTTCTAACTGCGTGGGTTGGCGGACTCACGGGTTCACATTTTCACTCTTGCTTTTATATCTTGACTCCAGCCGACCGATTCCCCATTCCATACCTAGCCACTTCTCCGACCACGGATTCGCGGGTAGACAAGCTCTATATTGCACTTCCATTGTTCTGTGACCTGCAAACAACACCCTGACTTCTGCGATATACAAACTTACAACCGGACTATCACATCATACCCTCTTCCGTGTTACATATTTTTCCCATCATCCCCTCTTTATTGGTACACATTTTTAACTCAAAATTTCCAAGACATACAATTTGACCATCGGGTCCTCACGTCTCTTGTGGAACTATTCTCACCCCATTTTGAAGCTCGCCCATCCGCTTTCCATACTTCTCTATTTGTTCGAATTTATTTTGCAGATTGTCAGGTTGGCGGGTTCACCAAATATCCAATTCCTAATCTTTGTTTTCCTGTGCCTGTGCCATTTGCACTTCTTTCCAAGTATGCAATAACTAAGGTTTAATGCTAACAACTCACCATGCCTCGAGGAGACCGTCATAATAATTGTTCCTACACAACTAGTACAGAAACATGCAGAAAATATACTGCCACCCAGAATTTCATGATATACATGTAGAAATGATCTTTCCATGTAATGGGATATCTATTACAAATTTCAATATATTAGCGAAAACGAGTCCGACCGACCGTTTCCCTATTCCATACTTAGCCATTTTTTCGATTGTGGGTTCCTAGACTGGCAGGCTCAAGATTTCCCTTCCATTGTTCAACGACCTACAAACAACACTCGAAAGTCCACAAATATACAAACCGTTCACTGGACTACCCCATCATGCACTTTTCCCTTTTACACCTTTTGCAGTCAAAATTTCCAAGACATGCAATTTGACCGTAGGGCCCTCACCTCTCCTCAGAATCCCCTATAACCCTATTTTGAAACTCGTCCGACCAATTTTCATAATTGGCCAATCCTGACTTTCTCTTCCCCTTCCTCATCATCTTCTCACTTGTTTACAATAAAAAATTGTTTAGAAAAAACA